>OY856409.1:673987950-674300450 GCA_963693085.1 Alisma plantago-aquatica | reverse complement strand
ATTGTGCATGTATACCGGTTTATATTTACACATGCCAGTTTTACCTATTTTTGGGATACTATTTCCTAAACATCCTAGAGGAGAAGCAGCCAGTTGACCAAGAGTTCATAGATCGGGATTTGGGGGTGTTTGATGTCTAAAAGTAGATCTTTAAGATCATATGAGATGCCTAGGTTTCCCTCTACAGATGTCGTATCTAATTAAATTATTAGTTTTCTTTCTATTTACTCTTTATGGACTTGATGTAGTCATTTTATGTACTTTGTAAATCCATGTAATAGATTAGATTTATTTTCCACTACTTAAAACCCCTTTTCTTGATGTCCATACTATTTTGAAAACTATTACGCAACCTTTCCCTTTTTATTATCATGGAATTTATTGGATATGGTTGCCTATTATTTTTCAAAGTAGTAATAGGGAGTGGATCCCCTCTAGGGTCCTACTACTTACAGAATCCTTATTTGAGAATCCCAATATAGGTAAGCAAAGGTAGAAAAACTAGTGTAAATGCGATCAAGAGGAGCAAGAGATGTCTAACCCAAATGGATCACAACCCAAAGGAAACAATGAAGACCATGAAGTAGTAATTGGTCAAAATCCACCTCCTAGGTCCCTATAGGACTACTTGTTTTTTAGAAACTACACTTCTCTAGTTGCTAAGAAGATTGTTGCAATGTTGGGGCACATTGTCTCTATACCATCAACACTAGTTGTAATGCTCACTAACTTCTATGGACTAGATAAGGAGAACCCATACAACCATGTGGACTCCTTCATTGAAACATACTCGACCTTGTCTTAGCCACCACTGATGATGTCAAATGCATGACCATGTTCCTGATCTCCTTGAAAGATAAAGATAAGGAGTGGTACAACTCAAGAATTCAATGATGTCTTGGGAGGATATGAAGAAATGATTTCTAATGATGTTGATTCTATTGTCAAATTAACACTCATGAGAAAATTTATTTTGAACTTTGGTCAAACAAACCATCCTATCTTGAGAAAATAGGGATGAATCACATTGTTGGCCCATCTTTTCCCTACTAGAATTATTAGGTCACAACATCATCAACATTGGGGATCTAAAGGTTCTCCAGATATGGCAGCAGGTTTGAAATGATGCATTAAGAGAACCCAAAACAAAGCATTTGAATAAGACCATGGGCACCAACTACCTAAAATCCTACCTTCCCAAACTAATTAAACCACCTCTATCAAAAACCGCTTTACATTCTTTCCCAAATTAGCATGAATAGAGTGACTAGTGGGCAAGTTTTGGGATAGTTGCAAGAGATTTCATAATCTAATTAGGGATTGCCCCTATCATGAGATCCCACTCTAGTAGTTGATGCAATAATTCTACTTAGGTCTATCCCGTTGTGCCAAACTATGGTGGATTGTTCGTATGGTGGCACTTTCATGGAAAACAACTTGAAGATTCTTGGATACTACATGAACTTGGCTGAAAACTCAAGACACAGAGCTTTTAATGAGATCAATGAGTATGATAGAAATTTGAATGGATCTTACATCAAAGCTACACCTCCAACTTCCAATGACTCTAACCTACAGTTGATGAATTTTCTCTTAGAAATGATGAATATGATGGAGAATCAAGTTGGAAGTGTTACAAGAAACTCTATAAATCTATTGACACTCTTGAGGAAAAAGTGAAAGTTATGCATTTCTTTGGAATCTGCAAAATCAAGGTCCTATGTCTCAATCTTACACTCATGAGTGGATAAATCATCCTAAATATTCATTCAATTAACAATGTGATGAGGTACATGGGCAATAAAGGCAAACCCAAGGTCAAATAAACAATTTAAGGTTTGAGGAAGAAGTTCTAGGTAGGCTAAGGATCTCAGATAAAGTGAAGAAATATGTGACCAATAGTGGACAAAATATAATAGTCTCAAAAAAAGGTTAGTCAGATATTCTTTTCTCTTGCATGATGTGAGGAGGAGAGAATTCCATCCCAAACTATGGTGAATCCAAACAATGCAAGTGGACAATTGACAGCCCCCAAAAACCCTATGGTCTACCACCAATGCAACTACAACAATATCAAGGCCCCCATAACCCATGTGATCCTCTACTACCATAACCCTCATTCAACTACCAAGGCTCTCCACCTCAACAGCCACCACAACAACCATACTTCCTTAAACGTCCACCTTAATAACCACTAAAACAACCATACATCCTTCAACCTCTGCCTCACAAGAAATTAACTTCAAAGACCACTACCACAACCACAAGCATCACAAGCTCCCTTCCTACCAATCACCAAGTGAATGTGTTGATTATCTTGAGGAGTTTCAAAGTTATTGAGCATCCCAAAATCAAAAGGGTAGTGAACATGTTGATCAAGAATGTGTTGATAATAAATGATGGAAATGATAATCATTGATACTATTATTAGGATTGTTGAAAGTGATATATGGGCAAAGAAATTTTTTTTGAGATGCCTTCAATTTATTTCATTATTTTAAGAGTTCCACCCTATGATTCATTATGTGGTGTCTTTGTTCCTTCCATTCCGATTGCGATTCTAGGAGTTTCTCCTTTGGTTCTTTAAGAAATTTCTATTGATGCAAAAATGAAAGAGGAAATGAGCCTCAATTCCATAATGTTTTGAATGAGCCATCATACAAGTGGAGGAAATAGAATAATGTTAATATTATAGAATCTTTACTTAAGTAAAGGGCAATAACCCATTTCTTAATGTGATCGAGAAAATTCCAACATATGCAAAAAAAATTAAGGATATGTCAATCTTCCCAAAAAACAATCGGGAGAATTACAAAGTGAGTGAAGCTCATTGATCAAGTGATATCTATTTTGTAACACTACTCCCCTCAAATACAAGACCACAATGACACTTTCATCTCATGCCAAGTGGTCATCTCATTGAAAACTCATTGACTGACTCGGGTTCATGTATAAATCTTATCACGCATAAAATATATCTTGAATTGGACATGGTAAAATTGAAAATAGTATATTTTACTCTGCAATTGGATGAAATAGTCTTCTGAGGTAAAAAGGGGCAAGGTGGATGATGTGTGAGTGAATCTTGACATGGAAATAGTGGTGGTGTTACCAGGGAGTTCATTGTTTTTTATATGGAGATGCAGGACTAGAAGATCCTTATTATCTTGGACAGGCCCTTGTTGTCTATAGTCAACATTGATATCTACTTGTGCACCTATAAAATGATAGTTACATTCATGTATTTGAGTTTGAACTTCATCATCTTCAAGATCATAACACACCAAAATGAAAAGAAGGACAAGGTAGATGAGAAAATATATGAGGACTCACATGACCAATGATTTTTGAGAAACTATTGAATGCCAATGAGAAAGCCCTTTACTCAAGAATGTAACCGAGAGCTTCATAAATGGATGATCGAGGAGAAAAAGAGCATGCCCATCTCGAGGTACTAAACTTAGCACTAGTCGGAGGTAACCCATGAAAGTTTAAGGCTTTTACCCACATGCCTTGTTTTTTAGCTATAATTTTGTTTTAATACTTTCCAAGAAACAAACACATAACCCACTTGAAATTATTATTTTTTTATTCATCTTAGAATAGGAATTTAAATTTAAGAATGATTTGCGGAGTGGCCTGGTCATGAGAAGATCCAAGATGAGACGAAACATGATGAGAGCAAACTAGAACAATTTTTGTGGCCCTAGGACACTCTATTCGAGTGGCATGAACCTCCCCCACTTTACTATTTAGCCACCATATCTCCATAATTGTTATCCTACAATCCTACGCATTTTTTTCATAATTAGGACATAAAGATTTAAAAGCTTGAGGTGGTAAGGAGGTAACCCTTGTTGATTTGTTCCTTTGTTCTAAAATTTTCCTAGGATGATCAATTACTTCACTGATCCCTAAACTTTTCTAGTTTGCCCTTTCATTTTTCATCTTGCATCCATGCATGTCATATAGATAATTTCCTTGCATGTTTTTAGTCTTTTTATTTATTAATTTTTAGTTTCTTGCCATTCCATATGTTGCATTGCACTATATGTAGTTTTTCTATTAACTTATTTGTGTGTTATTAGTTAGGATTTACTTTCATGTCATTTCCTTCTTTTTAGTTAGATCTTGATGTGAATAGTGGCATTTATCACATTTTTTAAACACCCAAGTTATAGGTATCTTTCCCTAAAACATGTTCTAGATTAATTTGGATCTCATTAAATTGGTACTAAAGAATGAGCTTTGATGGATCTAAATCACCCAACCCACCTATATTATTTTTTATTGATAAAATACATGCTTGAATTTATATGTGCTCCCCACTTCCTTCTTTTGTATTGAAAGGCTAAGAGGAAACTTGAGTAAACCATAGAAACTTAGGGTTTGATCATTTCTTGTGAAAGGAGTGTGATTGATGCAAATGTTTGGACATTATGATTTATATTTCATGTGTTAAGATTGATGGACTATCTTGAATGAAGTAACCCCTACATGGAACCCCTCCCTTGATCCACTATTGTTTGATTACTTATTACTTCACTGTCTCATGAAAAGATGCCTAGAGTACAATAAGAGTAAGCCTTGACCACACTTCAAAAGCATGGGTGGTCAACAATTCCTCCCCTATCCTTCACTCCAACCACCATATGTACTGGATACACAAATATGCATAAGAAAAAGAACATTGTAGAACGAAAATTAAATGATGATTCTTAGATATGGAAACTCCCTGAAGGTGAACTGGTGTTCGAGAAAGGGAACACAAGCTCATCGAAGGTAACGTGGCGGGAAACAATGATTTTACCACTAGACACATCAAGGCATCGATAGCCGCGATGGTGAGATAGATATCCAAGAAAAACACACCTAGTGGATCTGGAAGCCAGTTTGTGGGGGGCTTTGGCAGTGGTGTTAGGATAGAAAAGACATCCAAATGTACGGAGATGAGCGTATGTTGGTTGCCTAAGATAAAGGGAAGAGATGGGGGAAGGGTAGTGAGGATTTTTAGATGGGAGAATATTATGAAGATACACAGCCATATGAAGAGCATTAACCCAAAACTTGTGAGGGAGCAAGGCGTGGGTGAGAAGAGTGTGAGTAATATCATTAATGTGACGAATCATGCACTCAGCCTTGCCATTTTGAGAGGAAGTTTGTGGGTAAGAGAAATGGAAAATAAGGCCATGTGAAGACGCAAAATTGCCAAAAGAGGAATTGTCAAACTCGCGACCAAGGTCACACTGAAAACATTTGATTTCACACTCAAATTGGGTGCGAACAAAGTTACGAAAAGCTAAGAATTTGCCAAAAACTTGAGATTTAAGGTGAAGAGGAAAAACCCATAGAAAACGGGTGTAATCATCCAACAAAATCAAGTAATAACAAATCCCCATTGCGCTAGGAACTAGGGAGGTCCATAAATCACTATGAATAATGTCAAATGGTTGTAAAGTAGCAGAATTAGATTCATGAAAAGGTAACCGAACATGTTTGCTAACTTGACAAGAGTGACAAAGTTTGGAGTGATGCTCCTTATTACAATTAATAAAATTTCTGGAATGAAGAAAATCTAAGATATTCTTACCGGGATGGCCAAGGCGACTGTTCCACAAAGACGATGGTAAGACGGCACAAGCAATAGGCTGAGAGGCAGGGGAGGCATCGGTGGAAGTTGAGATGACTGGGTAGAGCTCTCCAGAAGTATTGAATCTCATAATAGTCCTCTCTGTAATCAAATCCTTCACAGAAAAACCATAAGGGTCAAACTCAACAGAGACGTGATTGCTACATGTAAATTTATGAACAGATACAAGGTTTTTAATTATATGTGGAAAAACTAAGGTGTTTTTGAGGTAGAGGGGTCGGGAGAGGTTATTCAAGGTGTGGGTTCCGGTGGCTACCATTGTAATGGAACTGCCATTGCCAACTAAAATAGATTTAATAGAACCTGAATTAGTAACAGTATGAAGCAAACCTGCATCTGAAGATAGATGGGGTGTGGCCTCGGTGTTCATGTACCAATTGCCATCATGTGAGGAGAGGCTCATGGAGATGTATGCCTCGGCAATATCATCAGGTTGCAAGTGTTCTGTTGTTCGGGCCAGAAAGGCTTGCTTCCCGCGGCCAATTCTAGGTTGGGACCGGGGAGAGAACCTCATACTAGGTCGCACATCATGACGGTACATAGGCTGTCGTGGAGGAACCGGAGGCAACCAATATGGTGAGGTTGGGTATGGACACGGGGGAACTACCCGGTAAGGTTCCCACCTAGGAGCGGCAGATGGTGCAAGCTGCTATAGGTGGTGGAGACTGGCCATGTTTCGAGCTGGTGGTGGGGAAGCGTCAAACTGGGTATAGGAGGGGGTGTGACGACCACGATTGCTGTTGGTGTTGTGACCACGGTTTCCATGATGACTACCACGGCTAGAGTTGTTGTTGTTGCTGGTTGTGTGGGCACTGGGCGACGACACGGACTGAGCAACGGCCCCGGAATAGCTGTCGGTGGAGGCCATGAAAGTCGTCAGACTGCTGGAGGTGGGCTCGATAGATTGTTGGGCACGTCGCTGCTCCTCATTTCGTAGTTTTGAACGTGTCGTATTGAATGTCGCCATGGATTGATGGATGAAAGAATATATCGTATCATACTCCAGAGGAAGGCCATTCACCAATTGAATTACCAGCCATTTTTCATCCATCGGGAAGTCAAGATCCTAGAGACGATCCACAAGGGACTTTTGTTTATCACAATAGTCATCAACAAATGAGAAATCAATAAATTTGAGATTGACAAATTTACTTTCTATGAGAGCAGCACGAGAGCCTTGGTTGTCTTGACACAGTTCCTTTAGTCGATCCCATACATCCTTTGAAGTTTTTCCAGCTTTGAGAGTCATAAGCATCAAGTCTTTGGACATAGTGGAGAACATCCATGATCTAACGAGAGCATCCAGCTGTTCAAATGTTTGGTCGTCGATGTCTGTGGGGCAGTCTGCACCAGTGACGTGATGTTGAAGATGATGAAGTTGGAACAGATCAACCCACAAGGCATATTCATCCTCCTTCAGATCAAGAACAATGGGGATCAGATTCTTGAAGTTGTGTATAGTAAAAGCAGGATGAATGGGCTTTGTAGGCGGCGGTGTTTGTTGTCCAGATTCGCCGGCCATTGTGAAAGAAGTGTGGTGTGTCAGACTGGCGGTTGTAGGGAGGAGGTGGTGTCGTGGGTGGCCGCATATTAGGGTTTAGGAATCGAACTAGCCTGATACCATCTTAGATATGGAAACTCCGTGATCTGGGATTTCTGTCATAGAACCAATATATAGAAACGTACAAGGGCATGTATGGAAATATAGAAATACAGAAAAACATTTATTCAAAATATATATGCTATTAATGATCTTATGTAATAGCAAGAAATAAAATAAAGAATGTGTGGCTGCTCCTACGTAGTAGCACTTAATGATCCTTATACAACCCCTTTCTTCTTTTTTCATACCCGTGGGGATATTAAATATAAAACCTATCCCCCATACCACCAAACATAGATAAATTGGTCCATTAGGGTGGGTTTAACAATAGGAGTGAATGCATCCAATCAAAACTACATTCCTAGCTGATTTGGATGATCTACATATCAACAGTTTTAAGCCAGGTCTTTTGGGTGTTGATGCATGGGTTTTGAATCTCTTTTACATGCTTGTTTTATATCTGTTTAATGCACGTATTTGTCATTTTCTTGATTATATTTGCATAATTTACTATAGTTGTCCTTTAAACTCTATTTGCATCAAATTATACTTATTTTATCATATTTATATGATTTTATATAATCCCCAAACTTATGCACATGTTTTGCTACTTTTCAGGCACTTTTGCACTGTATAGAGTCGCTACTATCGACCCTGGTGTCGATAGTATCGAGATTTCATCAGGAATTAACCCCGGAACTCGAAATTGGAAGGAAATATTAACATCATGGGCGATACTATCGACATGGTTGTCGATAGTATCGATAGCGTCGGGATCTGCCGAATTCTACACTAAATTGGATCATTCTAATCTGACGGTTGAGCTTTTTCGGTGTCGTAAAGTGGTCCTATGATCTAAGGGGAGGACGGCCAGCCCTAGGGGGATCGGGCTGCACGACATCTAAGAAGGAGGGAGAGAGGAGACTAGAACCAAAGGCCATCAACCGGGCGATCCGGGCACCTCTGACGGGTGAATTTGCAGCCGAAAGACTACAAACCGCGTATTTCTCGAGGAGGATCTCCAGGAACACCTTCGTATCAGGGGTTACACGAGTTTTCTGCATGTTTCCCACATTTTTCTTCACTACTCCTATGTATCCTCCATTGTTAACCATGTGGGGCTAATCCCCATCGTTCCTTAGGACCCGGGACTAGCCCAGGGAACCGTTGTACTGAATTTTTGCATGAATTAATATAGGATTCTCATTTCCTGTATATATAGTTGTGGAGATTGCTTGATTTACTTATGCTTCATGACCATAGGTACATAATTAGACTAATAATTACTCTGGAAAGGGGATTAAAGGTCAGAAAACCCACTATTAGACACTATCTTATATGTTCTTTAGACTAGGCGGCGTACGGATAGTGGAGAGCTACCTAGAGTCATCGATAATGTGCCTAATCTAAGATACAAATTTCTACGAAAGTGGAATTGGCTTATATTTAGGTAGTGAGTTGTACGGTGGAAGCAGGCAATCGTGATTACAGGCTCTGTATCCAAGATTCGATAAAATATATGTTATTTATGCGAGATATTAGGTATAACGAGACCCCATGGTGAAATCGGCAATCCTAAGGAATCCCATCATCATTGATCAAACAAAAATTTAATCATTGCTTGCTTTGTTTTCATTTTATTTTATTTTATTTTTCAAAACCAATCAACTCTTTTAATCGGTTTAGTTGATCGCAATCAGTATATAGTAGTTTTCTGAAACTCACGTTTCCCTGAGTTCGACTCGGGCCTCACAAGGCCTATATTACTTCGATGTGTTCACTTGCGTTTAGTGCACGATAAACACGTGTCAAGTTTTTGGCACCGTTACTGGGGAAACGACAAGTTTCAGCACTACGAGTGCTGTGAGTGACCACACTAGGCCACTTTTTACTGCAATTTTATTTGTAATTTTTGAACTCAATTTCTTATCTTTCATATTTTTATTCATTCAAGCATTGTGCTTACTTGACTTTTCATATTTTAGGTACTAGTGCATGGTGAGTACGTGGAGTACAAACTATGACAAATCAACATCTGACATTCCGCAACCGGGTGACAGTGATGAAGATGAATTGACTAATACTCCACCCAAGAATGTTGAACCAATATTGGAAGCTTCTGCAATGGGTGACACAAATGGAGAACCAGTGGAGCAGACCATTCGGGAGAAGATCAAAGATTCTGCTTCTACGGCACAAAAGGGTCCAATCAAGAAGCAAGCCATCAATGTTCTAAATTATAAAATTGATCCATGGCTCATTGCCTTGATCAAGACACAGGCATTCAATGGATTTCAACTTGAAGACCCAGTAACCCATATTAGCAGCTTTGTGGAAAAGATGATAAGGTGAAGGTGGACAAGTTCCCACAGACAGCAATTTATCTGAAGTTGTTCCCGTCATCATTAGTAGGCAATGCAAAGGAGTGTCTCTATAATCTGCCAAAGGAATCTATCAAGGCATGGGATCAGATGATCGATGTATTCTTTGAAAGGTACTTCCCATCCGAGAAGACAAATGACCTTGTGAGGAAGATCCACAATTTCAAGCAGTAGGCAGTTGAAACATACTCGGAGGCATGGGAGCGATTCTGAATCATGCTGCAGAGAGTCCCACATCATGGGATAGATCTAGAAAACCAAGCAAAGATATTCTACTTTGCCCTAAACCAACATGAATGGGGTATTCTAGATTCAGCAGGTACAGGTTTCTTCCTGAACAACAAAGGCTCCAAGTGTTGGAAGATTTTGAAGAACATGGTTAAAAATTAGGCTTGGGGTGAAAGAGGCAGATCAGAGAAGGCCAAAGCTACAGGTGATGCAAAGGCCATTCAAGCTTTAAATGAGAAGATGGACTTGCTAGCCAAGAAGCTCCTAGAGAAGGAGAGCAACGGGTCTGATGAGGAAGAACATGCAAAGTATATGCATCAACATGGATATAGAAATAACAATTATGATTGGAGGAAGGAACAAAATTCTTAAAAGTCGCAGCCTAGCCTAGAGGAAAAGAACAATGAATTTCTTAGCCAGATGGTGAAGCAAAACCAGGAATTGATGGGCTCATTCAGAAAGACAGTACAGTCACACAATGAGTACATGAACCAGTTTGGGCAGCAATACAGAGCCATGGTGCACAGCTAAGGATGCTAGAGATGTCCATAACCCAAATTGCAACTGAGGTGGCTGCCATGAAGCAAATCATTCAACAAAAACCAGTTGGGAATGCAGATCCCACTCAACCACATCAGTAGGTTAAATATATATCAGTCAAAAAGGGGGCCAGAGCTTCCTGTTGAGGAGATACCTGAGCGGAGTATTATGCATATAGACTTCGAGGATAAACCCAAAGTTCCATACCCTCACAGTTTGTATGGATTTCCAGGAGGATGTAGGACGCCAGTCAAATCACTCCAAGATTCCACCACTGTCATGCCCACATCTCAGATTTCTGAAGAGACTCCTATACCGGAAGAGCAGGTGAAAGCTTTACTTCATTGTGGAGAAGCCACTATAAATAAGGAGAAGAAGCCACAAGTCATGCCATCCACAGATGATGTGCCAAATCCTATCTTAGAAGTTGGCATTGAAGCAAGTTTAGGGGAGGAGACCCTTAAAGTTCCATATATTCCACCGCACAAGTGCATAAAGGAGCCAAGCGTGCCATTCCCGGATAGTCTGAAGTCGAGGAAAGCGCAAAGGAACTTCAAGAAATTTCTTGAGATCTCCCGAAAGCTCCACATTAACATTACATTGGTGGAGGCTATAGAGAAAATTCATTCATATGGAAGATTCATGAAAGACATCATCAACAAGAAAAGGCGATCAAAGATACAGATGTTGTGTGTGTTGATGAAACAGTGAGTTCTATAATCCAAGAAAGGCTTCCAAAGAAGAGGAAAGATCCAGGATGTTTCTACATCCCATGTTCTATAGGTGGCCAACATTTTCTACAAGCACAGTGTCACTCAGGAGCAGGCATTAATCTTATGCCACTTGCCACTTTTTAAAAGCTGGGATTGAAGAAGCCAACGCAAACTTCCATGACAACTGAGTTGGCGGATGGATCCATTATGAAGCCACAAGGTATATGCGAGGACGTGCTAGTCAAAGTTGAAAAATTCATCTTCCCTATTGACTTTGTGGTCATGGACATGAATGAGATGGAAGGATGTGAGATAGTATTGGGAAGGCCATTCCAAGCTACGGCTGATGTAATCACTACCATTGGGTGAGGTTACTTGACACGTACTTGGGATTGGTGATGATAGAGTTGAATTCAAATTGCCAAATGAATCATTAGAGACAACCCTTGACCACCCAAGTTAAAGGCATCCTTATGTCAAGCCTAGGACATTAAACAAGGGTGCTTGTTGGGAGGAAATCCAACTTTAGGTTTATTTTATGTTTGGTTATGTTCTTTTATGTTAACGCAGTTAGTTTTTGCTTAGGTTTTGATATTTTTTGTAAAAATGGTACCTTAACTCATGTTTTGAAGCGTGCAGAACTTTTAGATTCGATACTATCGACGCCCCTATCGATAGTATCAAGTTTGGATCAGTAAACGTTGAGCAAGAGTCGATACTATCGAACTCCAGAGAACTCGATACTATCGACACTAGTAACGATAGTATCGAGTTCTCTGGAGAAACCAGACGCGTTTTTATCAGTAATTGTCGATACTATCGACACCCCTATCGATAGTATCAACACTTTTGATTTTCTAGACTTGTAGATGCGTCGGTACACCAAAATTACTAAGCAAGAGTCGATACCATCGACCTTGGTGTCGATAGTATCGACACCTGCATGACAGCTACATAAAACAAGTCGTGAAAGGTGTCAAAATGAGATTTTTTTGCACCATTTTTTGCAGATAAAAGAAGGATGAAGAAAGTTACGTCTTAGAACCATTAAGACACAAATGTGGTCCACCAAAAATAGGGAAATAGCAAGCATCACTTGGTCCACTTGAGCATTCAACCATCCATCTTCACCACACTTCAAAGTGAATGGTACCATTGTTCCACCTCTTAAGTGGGAATGTTGACTATGAGGCCATTGTCATATTCAAGCTTAGGGGCGTGTTGGAATAGCCCTCTATCTTGGTTTGTATTTACTTATTTATGTTGCTTTTACTTTCGAAATATTAGTTGTTTTTATTTCTAGGTTTACCGCTTTTGTAGGATCCACATCTATCTAGTATAATCTGTGGAGCAATAAATGCATGGTTTCAATTGGGAGAATTACTCTTAGATTGTGTGCACATGAAAAAATGAGCATATTAAAGACTTTTTGAGCTTATTCTTGTGAGTAATTGAGTTGCATAACTGAGGAAGTGCTTGAGTGAGTCAGCTTCAGGACATGGGGACATGAATGACCATCTTTATTGTCCAAGAAAAAGTGATTGACAAGGAAGGTTGTTGAGCCTGATCTGACCAAATACTAACATGACCTTAGACTAAAGTTTAAGAGAGAAATCCTTCAGTTACCCTATACACAGGTCTTTAGAGAGGGACATATGATATTTTCAGAAGGTCTTATCTTTTAGCTGTGTGATCCCATCCATCGCACACATTCATCACTCCACCACCATAAGAAGATTGAGTACATTGAATTGTTCATTCTTTTGATTGCACTTATATTGCATGGTAAGATTTGCATAATTTTGTTATTTTTTCTTGCATTAGTGAAAAATAAAAAAAATAGAAAATATACATGCACAACATTAATTCAGGTGCATGTCTTTTAGTTGCATAACATTATTGTTTACTTAGTTGCATTTGTATTACATAAAGCATGTAGTTATAACTTCATTCTTCTAAAACATGAGAAGGTAGTGATATTTGCCCATACCCTTAAAAAAATATTATGGTTTAGAAGAAGTGTAATGTAAATAGAAGCCCAAAATAGTTATGCCATTTTAAAAGGGGGCTTGGATTAAAAAAAAGATTGAGTAACTTTTTAGAAGAAAGTAATGGAGAAAGGGCATGATCTTACCTTCATCATAAAGAAGAATTAGTACATGATGTATTTTTTGTAAATGTTTCATCTTACTCTGAGATGAAATGATAGTGCATGCATCATTCTACTTCAATGAGTAGGCATTAGGATCATTTCATATCTTGTTTCATTATAGGTTCATCATATTTTCATTGCATGAATGATTCTTTGTGCTCATGATTTTTCCACATCCACCTATCCCGTCTATTCGTTGCTCCTATTGGTAGGCCACATATATGATTGTCTCCTCATTCATTGTTTTATCAGGAAAACAACTTCCGCATAGATGGTAGCTAGATGAAAGGAGCAATGTAGATAGGAGATCACATGATGCATCAAGTATGGACCAGATGAGTTTATCATATTAACTGATTTAATTGATAGTGTTTCATTGATTAGGGGATGGACATCTTTTACATAGGTCTTGGTCGCCTGGATGGCTGTTAATGTTCAGTGGTCAGTGACGGCTAGTTTGTGGAAAAAAACTGGGGATGATTCATATGCACTTCATGTATTTATGTCCTTTTGCTGACTTATCTCAATCAGATCCAAGGTTCTGTTGCTCAAGGATGAGCAAGGTTTAACGTTAGGGGAGTTTGATGCATGGGTTTTGAGTCACTTTTACATGCTTATTTTATATCTGTTTTATGCACTTATTTGTCATTTTATTGATTATATTTGCATAATTCACTATAGTTGGCTTTTTAACTCTATATGCATCAAATTATACTTATTTTATCATATTTATATGATTTTACGTAATCCCCGGACTTATGCACATATTTCGGTACTTTTTAGGTACTTTTGCGCTATACAAAGTCGATACTATCGACCCCGGTGTCGATAGTATCGAGATTTCATCAGGAATCAACCCTGGAAGTCTAAATTGGAAGGAAATATTAACATCATGTTCGATACTATCGACCTAGCTATCAATAGTATCAACAACGTCAGGATCTGCCGAATTCTACACTAAATCAGATCGTTCTAATCTGACGGTTGAGCTTTTTCGATGCGGTAAAGTGGTCCTATGACCTAAGGGGAGGACAGCCAGCCCCAGGGGGATTGGGCCGCATGACATCTAAGAAGGAGGGAGAGAGGATACTAGAGCCGAAGGCCGTCAACCGGGCGATTTGGGCACCTCCAATGGGCAATTTTGCTGTCGGAAGACTAAAAAACGTGTGTTTCTCGAGGAGGCTCCAAAGAAATGGCATACCAAACAAGTTGGACTAACTACTGAAGAATTTAGTTGAGTCTTACTATAGGTAGGCTAGTTGTTAGAGTAAGGTCAGTTTTTATTGGATGCCTTTTATATTATTTATTTGATAAAATCTAAGATACAAATTATCATTCACCAACTCTTTAGTGTTAAAATATTATATAATAAGAGAGGGTGGTTTTGGGTGATTCTAGGGATATTCCTAACAAAATGAATGAACTATAGGTTGTTTCTCATCTTGTACCTCATTGGGTTAGTGGTTCAATTATAAGTTTGCTTCTGTAGTTTTTTTCTACATATTTTAGTAGCAAATTACTTAGTCTATTTGCTCGTCTCTTCTTTTCCCTTGATTTTCTCTAACCTTAATCCCAAGAGAAAAGAACAAGATCTAGTCGTAATCCTTGAAGCTTTATTCTTAGAGTTTATTTTTTATTAGGTGTTTTGGTGAATTTATATAACATAAATTGATAGTTAAGCATGAATTGGTGAGGGTGTGTTTGATTTTTTAGTAAAATGCAATAAAATGAATTGAATTATCAATTTTATTTGCTTCTCTTTTATAAAAAATTAATATCGGACTTGTTGTTCACTTTGTAGTGTTACATGAAAATTTTGGTAATTATAGTTTCTTAATTAGCTGATTCTATCTATCCTAGTACACAAATTAAGAATTTATTCTAGAATTCTCTACATGTACCCAAATTTAGGCTTTTGGATATTTTGAATTCTGGTATGGATGAGTGATGGGTATTTTGAATGTAGTTATTCTTATGTAGTATGTGATAGAATTAGCTATGATCTTTTTTGAAATGATTACTTTTCTCTTTAGAGTTTTTTAGTTATATAATTTGTATTTTATGGAAATTCAATGAACAATAATGGAATCTAGTTCAATATTACTCATGAATTCCAATCAGTACTTAGCATTGTTCGGGAAATCGGTCTGCAGAGCCGCATATACTCCCGCATATACCTATTCAGTCACCCTACCGCACTGCATATTACTAATAGGTCCACTAAGCGGTCATGGACCGCATATACTCCCGCTTGGCCGATTAAGCGGCCGATTAAACTTCACTTTTCGAAAAGCCCACAACTAATGTTCATGCATTTTGTACATAAATGCATATATATACACACATTTTATTATATATATAAATTGAGATATATAGTCATTGAATTATATGTATACATTGTAATACATATAAAAATTTTCCACATGCATTTGTACATTTATTCGCATACCTTTTGATATATTAACATGTATAGATACATATACAATATGCCTAAATTTACAATCACATTTTTGTACATGTATATATACATTTTGATTTATTCACATTTATACACACTATACATATATTTATACATTGATTTACCTACATTTTAGTATTTGTACATATATTACAAACACATTCTTTATATAGATATATATACATATATAAGCATACCAGGCATCATACATGCATATTAATATGTTTATAAGTAAATAGATGTACGTGCCTACTCTATATGTTTTAATTTATGATCTCTCTATATTATTTTATATATAATTAGTTTATTGAAATAAAAAAATCCAAAACCACATATACTCCCGTATATACTCCCACATACTGCATATACTGTATGCAGTACCCTCTCCGCCCGTACACCGCATACCACTTTCCTGAACCATGGTACTTAGTAAATTCTACTTGGTGAAGTTGAGTCTACATGTCTAGTGAACTATTAGAAAGTTATCAATCAATATAAATGCAAAGAATTGTGAGTGAAATAATAGTACTTCATGCCCTTAACAATGTGGAACCTTTCTCAAGAGGTATGTATCGAGAAGGGTGACATGGTTGATGCAGTGGTATATACCAAGAAAGTATCACATCAAGCCCAACCTTGCCATGGGTATAAAAACTTTCATCATAACTTACTAACAGGATATGTATCTTTGGTAAAAGTTCATCTTATTTCATTTCTCACAATTACTCAATATTGTGTGTTAACCCTAGTAAAACCACATAACATGGATTTAGTGGTTTTTTAGCCTATAGGGAACCTTCTTGAGTACTTGAGACATGGATTTTATGAATGTTGTATAGTTGCTTTTATAACATATGTGACAACCTCTCGACATATCAAGGTTGTTTTAGCTAGTATTCTTAAAATTCTCAAGTTACTTGAATACTTGTATGATAAGTTATGCATTCTTATCTTTCTATTAGATGTATGATCCAAGTCAGTTAGAGATAATATCAAAAGTTATTCAAATACTATTTAATGTTCATGTGTAGTTCAATACATATATACAACTATTGTATTGTGTGCATAATTAAGATAATTCTAGTCTAGTTATTTGATTTTATTACTTTTTGTCTAGAAAATAACACTTATCAAGTTCATAATTAATAATTAAAGTTGCTCTATGGTCTCTTTTCAAGCTAAAATCCCCAATATCATTTTATTAAATATTTTTAACTATGCTATTTTACTAAAATATCAACTCATGGGTCAAGTAGCTCATCCTCTACTAACAAGTTTTTGTTGGTCATGGAAAAAGTAGTGGATACACCACCTAAAGGAGAAGGAGACCAGTATATAAAACCAAATGTGTTCTTAGTAGTATATATATGTTTTGAGTTGGTCTCTTAGTTTACTCAAGGTTTTGGGAGTGAGTGTAGAGTTTATACAATAATATGAACATATAATAGTCACTAGTCATGTTTCTAGTTAATATCAGCATAGATTTCTAGGATTTTATTTTTTTGCTAAATTTTTAGTAATTTTTATTTTAGTAAGAACCATTAGACCTAAACAATGTACCATAACACTAAATTTATAAGGAAAAAATTATGTTAATTTTAGCATTGGGTTTACACCGGTGTACCACACATGGAACCCTAATCTTAGGGTTTTTAAAAACCTTCAGGTTGGTTCTCCACATGGATCTTTAGAAATTTCAATCGATAACACTCTTTTTCTAAGGAGTGTAAAGGAGGACATGATCACTAATATAGGGTGGTTGGTGTGATGAAAACTATTTTTTGAACTAATTTAATTTTAGGAATAACCAATCACACTCATGGTTGTATAGGGGGAACAACTAGGCCCCAGTGTATGCATGCTACCACCTATGTGCAGCGGCATGGACACATCAAACAAGATGTATATGATTTTGTGAAGAGAAAACAAAATGTATACTCTTATTAATTTTATTTTTTTATGGGCGTTTTTTTGGAAAATAAATGTATAAATTAGTATGTAATTAGTGGGGTGTAATAGCTCATAGGAAGCTTATGTTATCAAGATTTTGGTGAATGTTGTTTCCATTGTAAGATTATGTTATACAACCATGACTTTAGTGAAACTGAATATCATTCTTTAAAGGTCAAACTTATAGGTTTATGACTTCATTGATACCCTGATTCTTAGAATTAGGGAATTTTATTGTATGAATTAAGAGGGACATATCCATTGAATAATATTTATGTAAGACCCCTAACCTAGATTTCTTGTTGATATTGTTTGGTTTGCATAATAATATGTTTAAAAATTTAATCTAATCATGTCATATGCCTTAATAACATATAACATGATTATGTTTTCAGTTTGGTCCAATTTGAATAATGTTTTAGCTAGTTGTGATATATATGTGCTTATTTTAGACCAAGTTGCAATATTACCCATGTTGAGGGTTTATCTTGCAATTTGTTACATGTTTGGTGTGCCTCCTATATTTTAGCATCATGAGGGAGAGTATGGGGCTTAGGGGCTCCTTGTCGTACCTTAGTTGTTGAGATGACATCATGAGTGGATGATTAGGGTTTTGCTTAGGTGCCTTGTGTAGATAGTTGACCTTGCTTGAGTGTTGACCATTTGAGTTGGTTTTTAGTGACCCACCTTGATGTGTTCTACCTTGGTACGTTCATTTGATGAGGTTTCCATTGCACCTAGTGGCCTTGGTGATCAAAGAGACAAGAAACCCTAGGATGCATTTAATGCGATCGATGACCCCTCTTTGTTTCTCTTTGACTGATGAGCCTTCTGGGTTGTGTTTCTCTTTGATCGATGGTCCTTTTGACCAAGTGAGATCACTGAACTTCCTTTATTTTCACGATCTTAGTTTCATGCATGTTTTGGGTTCTTGCGTGGCTGAGTTTTAGAGGGACAAGTGGAATGTTTTGTTGGACACCCAGTCTCCTTCACCTCTCTCCTACCTTTAGGTATTTATACCCCTTTTCTTTCATGAAAGTGAACTTTTACACTCTCTTTCTCTCTCTAATCCTTGTAGCTCGTCTCTTGTCATCTTGGTTGTGGAGAGGAGCTCAACCTTGGAGCAAGGATGTTGAACCCTTGCATGTGGTGATCTAGTATTGGAGCATCTTCCTTTTGGTGATCCTTTGGTGTTCTTTGACCTTGGTAAGTAATGTACCCTCTTGATTTCTTTTTTCTTGCAAACCCTACCCCTCTCTTTATTCTCTTGGCCAAATCCATGGGTTTCCATTGTGGTGCTTCTTAAGGAACTCCTCTCTTCTTAACCAAATCCATGGTTCTCCATGGTAGTGTTGAGTTGAGTTGGAGATGTCCTCTCTATTTCTTGTTCTTTTTAGCCTAGGAGATTTCACTCTCTCTTTCTTATCCTTTTGAGGTGGTCACTAGATTGGCCATGGAGGTGATCAAAGCTAGGTTTCTCTCTCTTCTCTTGGATCTTCTTGGCTTTGGAGCTATTATTCACATCCAAGGTGGGTTATATAACTCTCTCGTGAAGTATTGTTTCACTCTTCTTACATGCAAGTTTAGCTATCTCTAAAATGTGTTTCTAAGTGCATAATGATGATATCTTGAACTAGGGTTTATGATTATGTGGTGATCTTGTTTATATTAACTCTTTTTCCTAAACCCTAATTCGTGTACCTGAGATTTAATGGATGGTGAGATGTTTGTTCTTGCATGTACTCCTTGAAACGTTGGTTTTATCCCTAAGATCATGGTTTGGCTATCTTGTAGAAGATGGAGGTTTTTATTCTTGCTTGCATGTGTTTGACATATTGTTTTCTCTCTCATGTCATAGTTTGGTTTTCTATGTTTTGATGGTCGGATTCTAGGGTTTTGAACGATGTTTTCCTTCGTGTACCCCTCTTTAGGATCGGTTTTAATTTCATGGTGTTGATTACCTTGTTGATTTTGTGTGTTGAGATGTTTCTCTCTCTTGATGGTTCAAGTAGAACCTTATGGAGTTGATGAAGTTTTGATGCCTTTTACTTGCTAAGGGTAGTCTTCCTTGTGTGGTCAAAGAGATGACCATGTGTTCTTCAGTCGATGAGATTGCTTCTTTCTCCTTTGGTTACTATGGCTTAAAACATGAGAATGTGATTGGGTGGAACTCCCCCTTCAATCGATCAGATTTGACCATGATGTATGGTCGTTGAAATTTCTCTTATATGGTCGCTAAAAATACCATCCTCAATGGTCGATGAAGGCGGCTAAGGCTAACCTAGGTGGTCACTCAAGGTGCTCTTTTTCAGCGGTCGTTGAAGGGGTGAATCCCTAGGGTTTTCAACGATCATGCATCCTATGTTTTCAACGGTTGAACCCATGTTTTAAGCAAGTGATTGATGATTGTTTAGTCCTAGTCTTCAGTAGTCAAGACTTCTATATTTAATGGTCATGCATGATGGTTGTTTCTCCTCGGTAACATAAGATAGGTGGCTTTGTTTTTCTTCAACCGATGAATTTTTCTTGGCCTTGGTTCTCTTCGACCAATGAGGTTTTCTGACAAATGTTCTTCTTATATGGTTGACCTAATTGTGAGATGATAGTTGACATTAATATGACTTCTAAGAATGTGGGAAGTGATGATGATTAGGGTTGATGATAATGGTTGTTTGAAAATCCCTCCCCTGTTGGAAGGAGTGAAGAGTAAAATAAGACTGACTCTGGGGTGAGGCTGAAATTCTAATCGGTTAACTATGAGTAACCCTAACCCTAATTTGAGATCATGGTGATAATTCTTAGTTTCTTGAGTAACTCGCATGTTATGGAAGTATTTTCTCCCTCTTTCTTGTTGTAACCCTAAATTGTTGGTTGAGTAAACATCATAGCTAATACTTACACGTGACAATACTTATGTTACACATGTGTGATGGTTATGAGCCTTGATGAGGCATGGAGAGATGGCATTCGTGTCGGGTATAATGTGAATGGTATTATGACGTTGGAAGAGGCTTAGTGCCTAATTTGAGGTGATAACCTCAGTGATTATATGAGTAATTGTTATCCCATGATAATGTAATAATGGTGATGGTCTTGTGCATGGCAGTGAAACAGTCCCATGTGCTGATGTGATCAACCTTCTGGTTATACATTTTATATCTTCTGAAGTTGCATTCTACCTAACTTTTGTAATATACGTTTAGGTATTCTATGTTGTAACTTAATTGATGTAGTTAAAAGATACCCAATTGAAAATAATTAATCAAGTGAAACCCCAATCATGTAGATGCCATGTGCCATAGATCCATTCCAATGTTAGAACTTGTTGGATGGTGAATTGGGTATTCCTAAAGGAAACTCAGAGTGCATATTGTTGAGTATGTGAGGTGCAAGTGACCAAATGTGATTGACATCTTGATCCCATGATTTAGAAGATGGTTGTGGCCATGTCTTGGTAGGAGAACGATTGCGGTCGTATCTCAGTATTTATATATGATGTGATAGAGAAAGTTGTGGTTGTACCTCAGATGTTTGGGTTGCATACCCTGTTCACTAGTATCTTGACCTATATACCAAGGCGGACTAAGTTGTTATGCAGTTGGGCTCTATATGTCACTATGTTGGACTCGTATTGACCAAGGGCAGAGGAGATCATAGGATTATGGCTCTATTAGATATTATATGCCATTGATTTCAACTTAGTAGTGGTAAGTTGGAGTATGAGTAGTATACCTCATCTCTAAGGGGCTTAAAAGATGTAATAAAGCCATTTCGTATATCTGCTTAGGGCTCAACACAATTCACATTATATGCTTGTTACTTATAATGCTTAGATGTTAATGGTTATACATATTCTTCATATTCCTTCTGAAAGTATATGATGTTCTACTTATAAGTTATAGCTACTTAATCTACTTAACTTGTGTAAATAGTTTAAATTGATCATTTAGCTTGAATCTTCTCATCTTGTTAATAATGTTACTTTCTTGTTTAAGTATATTTGTGTTAACAATAGTTTTTGGTGGAGAGTTATATTTCTCACTGGGACGTTGGTCTCACCCCATGGGTTTCCACATCTTTTTAGGTGGTCGTGCATGACGTGGTAGAGATTGTGCGGTTGAGGAAGAGAAGTAAGGAGATCAGTAGTTGTTGAAGGTTGGATATGCTTCTAATGTTTTATAGTAGAGTCCTATGTGTCATCCTTGTACTCTTAGGTCCTAGAAGGGTATTTTTAGATGTTTGTACATCGATACGAAGTTTTTGGCAATAGGATTTGGTTGTACATGTATGTATTGTATATGTGAATGAGTTATCTTTTATAACAGGTTTGTGGCAAGATGGCCACTATATAGTGATGTGACTACCTTTATGGTATGATATGTGATACATAGGGTGATAGGTTGTGAATAAGTATATCTTTTTGCACATAATTGTTATATGAGATCAATTTTAATATACCCTATTTTGAGGTAATGTGCCTTTTTAGTAGTTGATCGTGCACTTTTGTTTTGAGTTATATGGGTTGGTGTGATCAGTGTGTAATGGTTTACATAATAACAATTATTAATGTTGTGTTGTCTAAGTATTTAACTACATTAATGCATTGATGATGATGATGATGATGCATAGTTAAACATATTAATTGTAGAAACAAGTAGATTTAGTTCATGATCCAAATTTTTTATATTCAAATTAATTGATTATTAATGTCATTGCGCCTTATATTAGATTGACACAATTAAGAATTAGAATAAAGATGTATAAATCCTCTTTCATGCAGTTAGAACTCGGGCACCAAAGGGCGGGTCTTGAAGCCCAAGGACCAAGATAGGTCTCTAGAAAAATAGATGAATAACTTTCATATGATATATTCTTTGATTTTATAAGTTCTTTACATTTTCTTTATTTTAGATATTTTATATAATTTCCGTGTATTGCTATTAATGTCTTACATTGGTCAATGTAGCTTTTTAATTTTGTTTCCATCGTATTGTGTGGCTACATATACCTGAGGAATGTGGCAATTCTTTGGTTAGCTAAGTGGAATAGCGATATGTATTGTCTAGAGGTGAGCATGTTCTTCATGTTACTTACTCGTCATATTTGTTTTTGTGAAATCTAATCAAATAGACATGTTTTTTTTTCTAGAAATGTGTAACCTTCTATTTGTTGATGCAAGTTTAGATGTCATCATGTGGTTTCTATCTCACATTGTTGTTTCGATTAAGGTGTATCATCATTGTATTTCCATATGTTCTCATGGATGGTAGTGCTAGCATTGGTGGTTGGAGTTACACCATTTTTTTTACTCTTGTTCTATTATATGATGACTAGGGCTACATACGAAATAATATAATTCCATAGTGAAGTTGTGGATTGAATTCCATGAGGAAAAGGCATCACCAACATGAGTTCACCCTATAGTGGGAGGTTGATTTCTCTACAACATGCTATTTTGTAAGATCCAATCAGATTCGTATCTATTCATGATTTTATTTTATTATCTAATTAGTTTTGATGCAATACTTTTCCTTCTATATGCATGTATGATTGAAACTGATAATACAGCTAATCTCACATTATACATCGGTGCACTTGGTAAGACCGTAGGGCTTTTTTAGTTGGGTGTATCTAGATGAAAAACTATGAATCCAATGTGTATATGTATGTAGCAAATTCATCATTTGCAGCCCTGACTACACCCTAATAAATTGACCTATTATTTGCAACCATTTAAATATATCCCATTATGTGGTGTGTATGAAATGTAAAATGAGTGCATATAGGGAGATATTATCTCAAGTTATTACACACCAGAATATTACTCAATGTTGTAAGATCTAGGAATAAGTCATCATTGTTTCAAGACAAATTATATACTCAACATTGTGACTAATTTAGATACCACTTCCTTGGTTGATAAAAATGTGGGGCTTGAATTTGTGTATTTTAACTATTATTCTCATTATAATTCTAAGTTAAAGAGAGGCTCTTAAAATTATTTTATGCCCTATCCCTTGGTTGGGTAAACTCAATCTCCAGTCAAATCATGTTAGCATATGGATCTCTAACTGTGCTATAATATTTCAGAAAATATTATGCTTAAACATGTGAGTTGCAAAAGCTTTAGTATATTAGATATCAATATATTATATATAATACGGGTTTGAGAATGTTAGATTGTCTTGAGTGACACGTGCAAAAATTTGTTAGTTTTTAAAATTCATCATGTGGATAACTTGTCCAACCTTCTCTTTCATAGAAGAAGGATCTATGATACTCAAGGTGATGACAAGGTTAAAGAATGTTGCTCAAGATACAGAGTTAAAAAGATCACGAAGAAGTTATGTTAAGGAGAATAAAGGGATAAACTGATTATGATTTTTTCTCCCACATGCCCAAGAGAAGAAGTGTTGCTTTTTGGCATCAACAACTTTACTATATGGATGCATGACTTGGAGAAAAAACATCCTCCACCTCCTATGATCTCCCCCCCCACACACACACTATCAACACTAGTGCCCACACAAACAAAGTGTAATGTGAATTGAAGACTAGTAGGAGCTAACTCATAGATGTAAGGAGTGGGGCCCGATAGGGAGCCACTCTCCTACTCTAGAGAATAATAGAAAACCAGCTAAAGTCGAGAAAGTTACATTTATGGTGTTGGATGATGAACTAAAATTCAATAATGAAATCTATCATTTGTCAAAAATGTAGCAACAGGAGTAAGTATCCAACTATTGCAATCTTATATAGTTTATCACCAGACATGGTTTATACAAATAGAAAACTATAAGGCAACTAAACTATTTTTTAACAAGCACGTAGGGTATCCTTTCTACTCCATTCTATCTCCAAAACTAGCTCCTCTTGAGAAAGTTATGGGTCTATCTTAGCTTCACTAGAATTTCATTCACCTAAGGGGTTGGTAATAACCCATAAAAGAGGAATAGATGGAGGTTTATCAACATAAGGTCGGTATGTGTAGAAATAGAGATTGGAAAATACTTTGAATAAGGATGTTAAAGTAAAATAGATAAGGTTCCCTAAAGCAAGGTGAGAATAAGATACATCCAGCTGGATATCAAGAAAATACAAGCATAACATCATTTGCGATTCATGAATAAACAAGTCACAATGTCAAGTATTGCCTTTATATTTTTGTATAGAGATTAACAATAATTGATACAAATTTTACATGTAGATATAATGATACATAAAGTGGGAAAAAATATAGCCATGTGGTATCACAAATGTAACTCTATATTATGGCATCATTTCATAACATTCTAACTAATTAGGACCCAAGGAATCTTATTCCATCATAGATATAACTTTTAGGATCACCTTATATGAGTTCCAATGCAATTAGGAAATAACTTCATTATCTTAATATGTATAATTATATGTAAAAAGTTATCATCAACATTTATTATTTAGAGTTGACTATCCTCGTAGCATTATCAAAAGGTTTATGGTGTATTATATTGCATAAATTTCCATATTTTAATTATTAAAACTATTAAGTCCTTAATTCAATATTAACTTAGATAATGGCACATTAGTATATCTGACAAGCCCTAAATCGTGCGTCCAAAAGGAGTGGATTTGAATTAGTCGGACTTTTAAATTACCCGACTCTTAGGCCCCTGCAACGATGACGGGGTCCGAAGTAGCGATCGGGGTCGAACCACAGGGACAAGGGTGGTGGTGTTAAGAACTCAGAATCAACACATTACACTCCGATAAAAGCAAGGTGAGGATAAAGTCCCCAAAGGGAACAACAGGCGAAGATCGATAAAAAAGAAAAAAAAACTATCTCCAACTGGAGCTACAAGGAAAATTAAGGTTTTTAATCATTTATCATTTTTTAGGGGTTTTGTGCAACAAAACCAGAGAGGATAACACTATTGCTTTAGTAAGGAACGAAAGGGGGAAAACTTCGGTGAAACAAGCGGCAGCAGGAACATCCAGTACCCCCTTCTCTCAAAGAGGGTACCTCTAACTAAGCCCCAACACCTCTCTCAAGGTTGTTGGACTTGGGTTAGAGTGGAAGGATCACTAAAGCAACTCCAATCCTGGGTACTCTCATACTCCCGTATCAGACCAAACACTAGAGCCATAACACCTCTCTCGAGGTTGTTGCAACGGGAAACATAGTTTGATAGCTAGTCAAAACATGATCCAATCATACAAGCTAGAGTTCGGATGCTAAACAGAGTAATCATCCAACGAAAAAGAACCAAACATAAGGCCAATAGATATTTAAAGCTCCTCTGATTCCACTAGCATAAATATTATAAAAAGGGATTCAATTACATTGTGTAAGTAAAGAAAGTAAATGACTGAAAAAGAAAGATAAGTATCGCCTCCTTGATTTAGAAGAGCGACATGCAGCAGCAGATCCCTAAGATTTCTCTAGCCCGATACCGGTTTGGAGCTCTGCCTGATACGCCTATGTCGGGCAGCACTCCCTCTCGGGCGATAGGCCATGACCGGCAAACATACCAACCAAAGCGCTCTCGCCCGATATGGTCGTGACGGGATGCCACCCTCTCGGGCGACACACCGTGACGGGTAAGTCGTATCGGGCTCAGTATCGTATTGGGCTAGAGACTGCTTAGGGTGTCGGGTTACTCATATCGGGTGTCCACGGTGGTTGATATCGGGCTGTTGTGGTGACCGGGGCAGATTCTAAGTGAACCATTCCCGCCCTCTCGGGTCGGAGAAGTGCTCACCTAGTATCGCCTGGTGCACCTCTGGGATACGACACGCTAGCTCCAGGTACTTTCCCAAGTTAGCTTTCGTGAGATTCTGACCCGTCCCATCGGAGTCTTGTAGCTGCTATTTATAGGCAGTGGTTGTGAGAAGTTGTAGTTCTCCGAGCGCCATGTGTCCTCCATCATCTCTATCATTGCGACTTCAGGGGTGCCCGATATGCGTATCGCTCGTCACGGTGTGTCGGACTGTAAGTGTGTCGGGTGTCGTGACGAGTGGGTGGCTTGTATTGCATGACATGCTTCAGTAGTCGTGGCGAGTACAGCTCCCTATCAGGTAACTGGCGTATCGTCTGTCAGATCCTCCTTGCGCGGCACGCCCGTGTTGCGCGGTAGTGTATCGTGCTGCCATATGTCGGGCAGTGAGTGTGTCGGTCGACTGGTAGGAGGGCCGATGTAGGTAGAACACGTTCATGGGTCGGGATGGGCCTTTTTGCTGATAAATGAGTCAAAAAGCGAGGAAAACTCTGCAAAAGATGATAAAATTGAGTTAAGAGTGTGGTGTGTCCTGTTTATTCCAAAACATGACAAAAAGGAGAGAAAAACAATTTAAAAGGGGAGATTTGACAATGAAATAAGGGCCAAAAACATCACAAAATTTGGTGTTATAAACTCCCCCAAACTAAGCATTTTGATTGTCCTCGATCAATCTTTAAACTTTGTTTTGTGATGCTTCTTCTTAACTGGTATAGTTTTCAGACAAAGGGTTTGAGCGAGTATTGATATGTCTTACAGAGAATACTTCCCGATCACGAACAACAGACTTTACTTTTCCCACCTTATTTAAGCAAAAAAATTCTCCATAGCTTAGGCGAGACTTGGGTGCATGATTTCAAAGTTAGCTTTCACACCAAACAGCTTTTGATAACAGAAATTTGTGTGTTTGGGTAGGTTTAAGGCTTTTTGGGTTTTTCTTATTTCCCATCAGTCCATCCAGGTACGGGTCCATTAGTGGGTGAGTGGTCCCTGCAGTCCAAGCCAGTTGGCTTTAGAGCAGTGGTTTCACATCCTATGTACCACTGCCCCGGATCTACCATGCCTAAAGATGGGTACTTTTGGAAAACAAGTGTGTACTTTTTTTTCTTTTTTTTTCATTTGGCACAACTCTCATGCTTTTATTCACTCTCATAAGGCTATTCTCTCTTTTTGGGATTTTGTTGGGTAAGGGAAAACAAGAGAAATGTTTTACTGTTTGGGCAGCTTTTTCCTTCCGTATACACGTCTCTTAGCTGTCACGAGATTATTTTTCGAAATTGTTGGCGTGGGAAGTCGTAGACTTTTATTGTTTGAGGCTGCATTTTCAAAAAGACATAACAAAACCTATACCTCTTTGGACACATTGAAAACAAACTGGCAAGAAGTCGTATCATGTTTTTACTATACAGTGTCTTTGTACATATGTATGGAGACAAAATAAGCAAAATTTTTAGCAAAATTTGTGTATGAGCATGTATATGTATATGTACACATGTTATAGAAAAAGAACAAAAGAGGTGAACTTTGAAGTGCTTTTAGTACCTCCCTCACTGGTACATAGTACCCCCCCAAACTTACTCCACACTCTGTGCCAGAGTTATGAAGTAGATAAGGTAGGGTAATGTTAACTCAATGAGGGTTAGCTGGTGAGCGCGCCTTTTCCAGATAGAAGCTCCCACACATATTCTCCTCGTTTGCTGTGGTAGTCGATGTGGTGCAACTTGTCAGGCGTCTCTTCATTTGATATCCATTCCAGCACGAAGATGCCGTAGTCGTTGGATAAAGGAATTTGTTGTGGACTACGGTGGCAGAACTGGAGCTCGTGCCATTTGCTTGTTGTCATCTCTAGGAATGGTTGTATCAGTGTTGTCGCCTCGTCGTAGTATTTTTGTACTAAGTGCTCGAGGGAGGTCAACACTGTCGATGTACACTGTATTGGATGATCTTTGTTGCTGTCTGAGCTGTTGTAGAAGATTCCTGCTCATTGGCGAGTGTACATCGTCTGGAGCGTCCAGTGGTTGTAGTGCAGGATGGGTAGGAAGATTGTGCGTGGAACTCTGCACTGCAACTCTACCAGAAAGGACTGATTTGCTCCTGATTTATTGACAAGGAAGATGTCGTTGAACAGCATTAGATGAGCTATGTATGCATGTTCAAACTTCTTCTGTAGTGTCTGGATGTAGGCGTCCACCACAGATATCGCCAAACATCCTTCTTCTTTTACCATGTCCCTCAAGTCGTCAACTGGGACTATGATACTGCTTGTCTCGTAGATGACATCTGTCAGGGTAGAGTCAGCTAACTTCAAAAGAACTTCATTGACCTGCTCCTGCGTGAGTGTAGAGCACGAGAAACGGTCGAAGTTGTTGATCATTTCCTCTGATGTTTCAGGCGAAGCGGGGTCTTCGATTTTGTGTACTTCCCGCAGGATCTCTAACCGCTTGCCTGCCGCGTAGATGTCTGCTTCTTTCTCAGCTTCTTTTTCTGGAGTGCTACTGGGTTGCGAAGATTCGTCTGCTTGATCACTATCCAGCAGCCTCTCTGGTACCCCTGCGTCTTGGAAATAGCACCTGTCTTTGATCAGCAGCAGTGCATATATGATTCTGAGTTGGTAGAAGTTTTGGCCCTGGAGATGCCTTATGTATCTGAATATGTTGAGCAGCTCCATGGCACGTAAGACGATAAAGGTGTTGTTTCCGCTTCCCTCTTCTATTTGGACGGGAAAGTCTCTGATAGAAAAGAAGTTCCAAACGCCGCTATGACGTTGGACTCCTTGCTTGATGGCTCGGAGAAGATGTTGTGGTAGAAGCCTGAGATGTTTGCCCTCTGGGTGACTAAAAATGAGTCATGAGCGTGGCACCTCCTTGTTGTAGCAGCTGAGGAGCTGGACGTCATGGTTCCGGAGGTCTGCCACACACATGAACCATATGTTGTGGTATTTATACGGGGCCAACACGATGTTCGTGTTATGCTCTTTGATGGATCGCAGCGTGTTGGTCATCGCGATGGAGTTTGGTACCCCCATCATCAATCTTCTTGCCAAGGTTAGGGTGGCGTTGTATATTGTTCTCCGACTTGTCCCGGTGCTGATATTCTCTATTATTGCACCTTCTAGGACCCTGAACAACTTCTTTCTGACGACGGCTGGTGAGAGGAATATGCTTCTTAGTGCTCCCCGTCATACGGAGAAGTAGTCGTCACTCCAGACGATGTCTTCTTCATCATCCTGTGACCTCAGGACCTTGTTCAGCAGCTTCTGGTCCCTGATCGACAGGTAGTCGATGACCCTTTTGTCGAAGTCAGCCATCTTGAAGGAAGGTATCTCTGACGACGCAGAGAATTCATCTGTCGTCAAGCTTCTTCCTCCGGGGGGTGTCTTTCATTGGCGGCACAGATGTGCCCCCCCTCTCCCTCAGATTCGTTAGACGAGTCCTCCCCGACATTGATTTCTTCATTGTCATCCTCAGCTTCATCTAGGGGGACTGAGGGAGCTACTTCTTCCAGACCGCGGGAGCTCGCATATCCTGCTGGAGCTCCGTTGGCCGACCTTTGTGGCGTCCCTTCCTTGGGCGTTGGGGATGGCCCGTTGGAGGAGGAAGTGGACAACGATCTTGACGAGGATGCTGACGAGGAGGGTTGAGAGCCTGAGCCAGGAGGTGACAGAGACCTTCTCGGCTGCCTTGGGTGCGTATGGTCGTCCCCCCTGTTCAGCCTCTCCTCGATCAGGTCAAGGCGCTGGAGGGCCTGCTGAAGTATGGCGTTGAGTGCCTCTAGTTGGCCGGGAAGACCAACTAGAGTCAGCAGTTGCCTCTGTTGGAAAATGGAAAACTTGCGGGTGAGTGAAGAAAAAGTAGCATAGTGGTTTCCTGTTACCTCTCGCAAGTTATCGAGTTCGTTTCCCAGCATCTATCTGAGCAACGGAGGGGCTCCTGCAGATCTCCCTCGCGTCCTCGCAAAACTCCTCCCGTGTAAAGATCTACCCGACGAGTGTGCTTCCTCACTCAGGGTAGTGTCGATCTGCACTGTTTGCGAGGTGGATGCTTTGGGGAAATGCGTCAGCACTTTTGTGGTTGTCTCTGCCTTGCCCTCTTGTTGTGGTGGAGAAGGCCACAGTGTGGGTGGACGCTGCTCCACTTCTCTGTTGTTAGTGACCTCCTCTGCAGCTTCTACGGGGGACACCTGCGGCGGTGTCGGCGTAAGGTGTGCAGCTCTGAGCTCCATTTCGAGGATCTCGGTGAACACCCCATTACTGGCATCTGACTGTGCTTCTTCTTCTACCACTAAGGGCACCACATAAGTTTTGGGAGTTGCAGCTGTCTCTTCCGCGGTAGCTTCCCTCGGGGCTTGTATGGTTGTCTCTACCCTGGTTGTTTCGGAGACCTCAATGATCACCGGTACTTCTTCAGCCACAGCAGATATTGTCGTGATCGTGGCTGGGATGGTAGGAGCGACGACAGCTCTATCAATTACTATCATCGGTGGCTCTGGAGTAGTGGGCGGCTCGGCAGGAGTTGTGGAAGATTTGTCATGTCGTGCGTCGAGAGGAATTGGTTCTCCTCTTACAGCTGCCCTCTCTTATATACTGGTAGTTGCAGCGTAAGCAGCTTCGACTGCCACCGCTTTGATCTCTACGTTGGTGAAGACCAGCTTTTCTGCGTCGTAGTTGGCGTAGCTAGGAAGCGGAAGGAGGGTGCTTATTCTCATGAATTTGTAGAAGTAGCTTCGCCCCTCCTTCTTGATTATGTTGGCTCTCATGAGGAACTTGAGGTCGATCTTCTCATCGCCCCTTATCCTTGAGAGACTGCACGGCTCCCATGGGTACCCTAACCCGACCGCAATAAGATTGATGATGCCACCCATGCAGTATTCTTTGGTGGCATCCTTTATTGGGTGTAGCCTATTCAGCAAATAACGTCCCAGGTTGATCATGTTGCCCTCCATCACATGCCACATGAGATGGATTTCTTCGGTGTAGATGTTGCTTGATTCGTTCTTGCTGAAGAGCAGGCACGCTACAAGCTTGTGCACTATTCTCCAGAAGTAGGAGTGCACCGCCGCCACCTTGCTTCCTGGCTTGAACGATGACTCGTCAGTCAGCTTCCTCTAGATCTCCACGGGGTTGAACCTGTCTCCTTCGGTGATCCTTGCACCGTTGTTAAGTTGTTCCTTCTCCTCCTCGCTAGAAGAGAAGATCTCGTTGAGCAGCTTTTCAGAGATGACGTGCTCGGAGTTGTATAGCCACCCCTGTAGTCTGTCTGCTCTGCCGTATTCTTCGATTTCTTCAGGTCTATTCTGCACCCGACAGAGAGATGACATGAACTCCCTGGTGAGTTCAGTGTAGGAGGCAGAGTGGCTGAAGCAGATCTTCCACAGTCCTGCTGCAGCTAGGACATTTTCAAGTCCGTCGAATATGCCTAGCTGAAGGAAGGACAACTGGTGACAGAACCTGCTCAGCCTGTAGAGTTTTGTTGCCAGTTCTGGGTACCGACGCCCATGCTCATTATCTCTGGGCAGGAACCTGCCTGGTGTGTGATCCAGAGGTTCTGCCACCGCGGTTGAAACTATTGTTGGGGTCGTTACTTCTTCCTTCCTTACTCACTTCTCAGTCATGGATGGCCCAACTGCCTCGGGGTTTGGGCATTTCTGCCCGACTGTCGTAGCTTCAGCTGCGGCCTCGGTGTTGATCCTTCGATTGTGTTCGTCGACTTGAATGACAGTTTGTTTTGTACGTGCCATTTCTGTCATCATAAGACAAGTTCATTAAGCATCTAAATGTTTCGATATTAGGTAGGTAAAAACTTAAAGTCGATATCGGTGTTTAAAAGAAAATTTATTGCACGTTAAGGAAAGTTCGGCCCAATACAAAAGCCACCCGACACACTCGTATCGGGCTTCAAAACTGAGCGATATCATGCTTGCCTGATACGTCTGTTTCGGGGGATACGAAGCTTGGTTCAAAAATCGGCGTAGGCTCATGCCCGATACGATCGTCCTTAAAAAGGTGTCGCCCGTCGCTGGGCGATACAAAACTAGGCGACACGGGAAAAATATGAACGACATAGCCAGTGCCCGATACGCTTCACATTCAAGGCGTGTTGGGTGACACAGCCACGTGGTGAGAAGTGCCCGATAGGATCATTCTGACGGAAATCATGTAGCCCGACATCAGAGACAAATGAAGCAACATTAGGCTGGGTGACACGGGCATTGCCCGATATATGGTATCGGGCAAACGCGCGTTAAAGATGTGTCACGTGACATAGGTGTCAGGCGATACAAGGAAATCAACCAAAGTCGTAAGTCTGATACGATGGTGCACGACATGAGGGTCATGCCGGGCAATCAAAATGATATGGTTGTCGGGCTATACCTTTGCTATCAGAAGTTTATCTTGCGTGACACGAGAGCAGAAGCTAGGATGCACGACACAAGAGCAACGAGAGAAGTTACAGCATGATATGGGAGTAGGTGAAAAGTAAACGCAGTAGCCCAACACAGTTAAACCTCCGTACTATATATAGCAATCCAAGTTGGGGGTAAAATGGGTAAAATAGTGGCGCATGTCGGCCTATGAGACAAATCATTCCCGAGACAAGCAGTCCCATTTGTCTAATCAAGGGTAATTACTCATGCCACCCAACACGGGTGCTTGCTGCTCGGGCGTATCGTCTGACACGGCCCATGGCTGATATGCCTAGCCGATAAGGGCGTGTCTTGCGCGCCGCTTGAGCCTTTTTGCCCGATATGGTCAGGGAACAAGGTATCCTTGCCCGATACAAAGCTTCAGAACAAGATTCTTGATGAAAAACCAAAATCAAAGCGAAGGAGAAAGCAATTGATGGGTAAAACATCATGGGCCTAGGGTAAAGTTCCCGGCCTCAGATAACATAACTCATCAATGCTCATAGAATAGAGCGGTGGCCCATAAAACAAAAGACTTAGGACATGTGACGCATGCACTGACTCGAGCCTTATTACAATCATAATGTTCATAGTATTTTTCTTGCAGGAAAGGAAATAACGTCCTATTCTAAGAAAAGTAAAATTCAGGCTGCCTCCTGAGGAGCGCTGTAGTTAGCGTCTCAGCTCGACAGCTCCATATCCTTTACTTTTCGCCTTCAACTATTTTTGCATCTTGCAAACTTATCTCCGTCCTCCTCACGAACGCTTCATCTTCATACAATCTTTTTACACTGTGCCCGTTCACTGGGAAAACTTTGGATGGATCTTCTTTATCATACAGCTCCATCATTCCATACGAGTATATCTTTGCTATGGTGAATGGTCCAGACCACCTTGTTTGCAGCTTACCTGGAAAAAGATGAATGGAGTATTTAAATAATAAAACTTTATCACCTTCACTTACATCCTTCTTCCTCAGGTGGGCATCATGCCACACCTTGGTCCTCTGCTTATAGATCCTTGCATTCTCATAGGCATGCATTCTCAATTCTTCGAGTTCCTGTAACTGCAGGTATCTCTTCTCTCCTGCCTTCTCCAGATCCATATTCAAGAACTTAATATCCCAAAGAGCCTTGTGTTCAAGCTCTAAGGGTAGATGACAGGATTTCCCATAAATCAACTTGTAAGGGGTGGTTCCAATGGGTGCTTTATATGCTGTTATGTAGGCCCAAAGGGCATCATCAAGCTTCATTGACCAATCTTTCCTCGTGTGGTTGACAGTCTTCTCTAAAATCTGCTTGATCTGTCTATTCAAAACCTCCACCTGCCCAGAAGTTTGTGGGTGGTAGGGTGTAGCGACCTTGTGTTTAACTCCATACTTTCACAGGAGCGCTTCAAATTGTTTTTCTCCAAAATGCAACCCACCATCGCTTATTACAGTACGAGGTACTCTGAAATGAGGGAAGATATTCTTTTCAAACAACTTGATCACTGATTTGGAGTCGCATGTTTGGATGGCAACAACTTCCACCCATTTAGACACATAATCCATTGCGACTAGAATGCATTGATATCCTTTTAATGGGGGGAATGGAACCATGTAGTCAATTCCCCATACATCAAATATCTCAACTTCGACCCAATTAGCCATAGGCATCTCATTTCTTGTTCCAATGTTTCCTGTCGATTGACATTCTTTACAAACCTTTACATAATTTGCAGCGTCCTTGAACAAGGAGGGCCAGTAGAATCCCGATTGCAGCACCTTGGCGGTGGTCCTTTCACTCCCCAGGTGTCCTCCATACGAAGAGGCATGGCATTCTTTCAGAATGTTCGGGACCTCTTCTTCGGGGATACATCTTATGTGCAGGTTATCTACGCATCTTCTGAAGAGGAGAGGATCATCCCAGTAGTAGTTCTTTACATCTAAAAAGAGCTTCTTCTTTTGATTATAGGTTATATCAGGAGGTAACTCTCCACAGGAAAGATAATTACAAATATCTACAAACCAAGGTAAATTATCCTCTTTGGTTTCAACCATCAGTAAGGCTTCTTCAGCATAGTTGTCGTTAATAGGTGGTTCTTTCTGCCTTTCCACTATGATCCTTGATAAGTGGTCGGCGACCACATTCTCTGCACCCTTCTTATCAACGATCTCGTGGTCGAACTCTTGTAGTAACAAAGCCCACCTCAACAGTCTGGGCTTGGTATCCTTTTTCTGCATGAGATATCTTATTGCCCCATGGTCTATGTAGACTTTAACCTTCGTTCTGATGAGGTAAGATTTGAACTTGTCGAAAGCAAATACTATCACGAGCATCTCCTTTTCTATTGTCGTATAATTCACCTGAGATTCATCCAGAGTACAACTAGCATAGCAAATGACGTGGTGCTTTTTGTCCTTTTTCAGTCCCAAGACTGCTCCTACAGCATAGTCACTAGTGTCACACATAAGCTCGAAAGGTATCTCCCAGTCTGGAGCTTGAAGGATAGGCGGTGAGACAAGGGCATCCTTTAAGGCCTGAAAAGCATTTAGACAATCGTCAGAGAAATTGAATTCAACATCCTTTACCAGAAGGTTGGACAACGGTTTCGAGATCTTTGAGAAGTCTTTTATAAATCTTTGGTAGTAGCCGACGTGCCCGAGGAAACTCCTCACTCCCGTTACAGACTTCGGTGGAGGTAGTTTGGATATGGCTTCAACCTTGCTAATGTCTACCTCGATGCCATGCCTCGAAACTTTATGCCCTAGCACGATGCCTTCTCATACCATAAAGTGGAACTTCTCCCAGTTCAAGACCAAACTCTTTTCCTCGTAGCATTGCAAGACCAAAGACAGGTTTTTCAGGCAGGCATCGAAGTCCTTTCCATAGACAGAAAAGTCATCCATGAAAACTTCCACAATGTGATCCTCTAGAAAATTCGAAAACATCGATATCATGCAATGCTGAAACGTTGTGGGAGCATTGCACAGGCCGAAAGGCATTCTTCTGAAGGCGTAGGTTCCATAGAGAGAGTTAAAAGTAGTTTTCTCCTGGTCATCTTGCAAGATGGGAACTTGATAAAACCCTAAAAAACTGTCCAAAAATAGAAATAGTCATGATGTGCTAATCTTTCAAGAACTTGATCAATGAAAGGAAGCGGATAATGATCTTTTTTCTTGGCTTGGTTCAGTTTTCGGTACTCAATACACATCCTCCATCCTGTGACGGTCTGAACCGCCACTTCATCGCCTTTATCTCCTTTAACTACTGTTATACCTCCTTTCTTTGGTACTACGTGGATTGGGGTCACCCAATTACTGTCACAGATCGGGTAAATGATCCCAGCATCCCTCAGTTTGATTACTTCTTCTTCACTACTTCTTTTAGCATATGGTTCAATTTTCTCTAGGGTTGAGCCAGAGGTTTAGCAGATTCTTCCAAGTTAATGTGATGCATACATAACGCAGGGCTAATGCCTTTGATATCCTCTACCGAGTATCCTATAGCCTGCCTATGGAGTCTCAACTCCTCAAGAAGCTTTTCCATTTGATCCTTCGTAAGATGGGCATTAACGATGACAGGATTTCTCCCCTCTTGATCTAGAAATTCATACATTAACCCTTCAAGTAGCTGCTTCAACTCAGGTTTAGCCTTGGGTGCCTTTTCTTCTGGTGCCTCCTCTAGAGAGGCAAACTTAACTGTTTCTATTACCTCTTCCTCGTCGCTCAGATCTTCATCAGACTGATTAAGATAGTTGAGAAACTCGACAACTTCTGGATTTTTAGAATTAGAGTCTTGATTGCTTATCGCTCTTACAAGGGGGTCTACCATTAGGATATCTTCTTCCACCTCTTCACAAAACTGGATGTACCTTTCTGCAAAGTAATCGGTCTCTAACAGGGATGGCCCTTTCATCGCATCCTTTACTTTGAAGTCTAAGTGATCGTTTCCGACCCTTAGAGTGATCATTCCCTCAACAACATCAATCAACGCTCTTCCTATTGCCAAGAAGGGGCGTCCAAAGATGATAGGACAGCTAGGGTCCTCCACAGTGTCAATGACCACAATGTCGCAAGGAATGAAGAAACTTCCAACACGGATTGGCACATCCTCCACAACTCCTACGGGTCTTTTCAAAGAATGATCTGCCAATTCAATCCTCATGTTGGTCTTGACCATATCAGTCAAACCTAAACGTTGCACTAGGATTAGGGGCATAAGGCTGATGCTAGCCCCTAAATTAGCAAGACCCTTTCGCTCGACATTATCTCCAATGGAAAAAGGAATGGTGAAAGCCCCTGGATCCTTCTTCTTGTTGGGTAAATCTGCTTTGACAAAAGCAGAAGACATACTACTAGCTAGATGCACGGTCTCAATCCTTCCGCCTCTTTTCTTCTTGGTGATCAAATCTTTGAAAAACTTAGCGTAGGTCGGCATTTCCAGTCCAGAAAAGGTACTTTGAGGTGAAGCTTCTTTACTGACTCCATAAACTTCTCGTAATGCTTTTTAAGATGCGCCTTTATCAGTTTGTAAGGGAAAGGCAACTTGGGAGAGTAAGGACTTCTCTTACCAAATAGTTCCTCCATGGATCTTGGTTCTGGTTCCCTGACATGAGCGTGTTGATTGTCTTCTTCGGCGGGATTATCAGTCGCAGTCCTCGATTCAGGTTCCTCAGGTCTGGCTTCTTCAGGGTGTTCTACTGTCTTCCCTGATCTCAGTACTTCCATTTTAGCAGATTCAATGTTGGAGGGTATCTTACTCGAGGGATTCTTTATCAACTCGGCCATCTGAGCCAACTGCTGATCGATTTGGCGTTGGTGCATCTGCATGTCCGCCATCTGAACTTGCATCGTGTTTAGAACTCCTAAATTTGACAGTGCGCTTTGCTCCAGCTGGTTGTTGATAGTATCTTGTCTTTTGACAAAATCGAACAATTGAGCCACCAAATCCGGTTGGTTTGAGCTCTTGTCTTGACTTTGCTCCTTAGCTTGACCCTGGCTGTGACTAGGGTTAGCCGCTTGCCGATTTTGGTACTTTCCTTGTCCTTGGAAGTTTGCCTTATTCGATTGGAAAGTGGTAGTTCTTGTGAACTGACCTTGTCCCCCTCTTTTCTCAAAACCTTGGGGTTGCTTGGTGGGGTTATTTAGCTGATGCGAGTTTTCGGCCGCATCCTTGTTGCCATAGTTAAAACTAGGGTGATCCGGTCTCTTGAATTTGACAAAAGAGACGTTCTCAGCTTCCTCTACCTCGGATTCACTTTCAGTTGACTCTTCAGGTCGGGTGTAAACACAATTATCAACCTTGTGTTCACCTTCTCCACAGGTGACACATTTCATGACTTTCTCAACTTGTTTCTTCCCTTTTCCACCTGATTCTTTCAATTGTCTGGCATCAGTGGCTATGTTCTGGATTTGAGTAGTGATAGCTTCAAGAGCTTTGGATTCGACCGAAGGTCCTTCACTATCCGCCTTCTTAGCATATCCTCTGTCAGATCTGTCGTATTCGGTGTCGGCTTGTAACTCGGCCATGTTCTCGATGATCTTTTTGGATCTGCTGGGCTTCTTCCCTAGAAAGTCGCTGCCTGTAGCTACATTCAGCGAAACCCTTTCCTCAGGGGTCAGAACATTGTAGAAGGTGGTTATCAGAAAACCCTTCTTGTAGTTGTGATGAGGGCAGTCCCTCTGATATTCTTGATATCTTTCCCAGGCTTCGTGTAGATTCTCATTTGGATTTTGCATGAAAGACGTGATCCTCTATCTATTCTTGACGATTTTCTCTGTAGGGTAAAACGTGTTCATAAAAGTATCTGCCAGCGCATTCCATCCATTCAGAGCTTGATGTGGCAGCCTGAGGTACCAAGATAGGGCCTTGTCCTCTAAAGAAAATATGAAACCCTTACAATATATGACTTCTTGGGGAACTCCCCGCATTTTAATGGTATCACAGATATTTTTAAAGGCATCTAGATGATGGTAAGGGTTATCATTCTTTGAATTCCCTCTGAAGCTCTTGTTCTAGATCATAGAGATTATAGAAGGTTTCAGCTCAAAGTTGGTTGCGTTGAACCTTGGGATGACAACAGGACATCTTGAATTATTGGCCTTTGTGGCAGCTAACTCCCTGAGGGTCTTTTCTTCTTCGCTAGAATCTTCACTGTCACTGTCTCCCTGGTTCTGCTCCTGATTATCTTGATTTCTTCGGTGTCTACGGTGATGACGACGCCTCTCATGACGGTGATCATCCCCAAATTGTTCTGTTTCAGGATCTTCATGTTGTTGATCGCCATTATAACGGTCATTATTCCCACGCAGAGGTGAGTGAGGTCTATCTCTCATGTGTTGTTCACCCTCTGAAAGAGGTGGTTCAACGCGAGGTGGCATGATTAGCGGTGTTGGTTCTCTACTGAGCAAAAGGCTTCTTTCCTGAGTACCTGAATAGCACGTATAATCAAGTTAGAAAACTTGTATTAATAAAATGAACTACTCTATACTTGTTTTAGGTTAGAAGATCAAAAGGTAGTGATGTCAAGCTTATTACTAAGCTTGAGTTACGGGAGTATAGTTAGTGGATTTGGGTTCGTTAAAAGTACCATTTTGCCTTGTCCCCGGCAACGGTGCCAAAACATTGACCGGCCTAAATCGCGTGTCCAAAAGGAGCGGATTTGAAGTAGTCGGACTTTTAAATTACCCGACTCTTAGGCCCCCGCAACGATGATGGGGTCCGAAATAGTGATCAGGGTCAAACCACAGGGACAAGGGTGGTGGTATTAAGAACTCGGAATTAACACATTACACTCTGGTAAAAGCAATGTGAGGATAAAGTCCCCAAAGGGAACAACAGGGGAAGATCGATAAAAAAGCAAAAAAAAAAAACTATCTCCAACTGGAGCTACAAGGAAAATTAAGGTTTTTAAGTGTTTATCGGTTTTTAGGGGTTTTGTGCAACAGAACCAGAGAGGATAACGCTATTGCTTTAGTAAGGAATGAAAGGGGGAAAACTTCGGTGAAACAAGCGGCAGCAGGAACATCCAATACCCCCTTCTCTCAAAGAGGGTACCTCTAACTAAGCACCAACACCTCTCTCAAGGTTGCTGGACTTGGGTTAGAGTGAAAGGATCACTAAAGCAACTCCAATCTTGGGTACTCTCGTACTCCCGTATCGGACCAAATACTAGAGCCACAACACCTCTCTTGAGGTTGTTGCAATAGGAAATACGGTTTGATAGCTAGTCAAAACATGATCCAAGCATACAAGATAGAGTTTGGATGCTAAACAGAGTAATCATCCAACAAAAAAGAACCAAACATAAGGCCAACAGATATTTAAAGCTCCTCTGATTCCACTAGCATAAATATTATAAAAAGGGGTCCGGTTACATTGCGTAAGTAAAGAAAGTAAATGACTGAAAAAGAAAGATAAGTATCGCCTCCTTGATTTAGAAGAGAGACATGTAGCAGCAGATCCCTAAGATTTCTCTAGCCTGATACCGGTTTGGAGCTCTACCCGATATGCCTATGTCGGGCGGCACTCCCTGTCGGGCGATAGGCCATGACGGGAAAACGTACCGACCAAAGCGCTCTCGCCCGATACGGTCATGACGGGATGCCACCCTCTCGGGCGACACACCGTGACGGGTAAGTCATATCGGGATGGGTATCGTGTCGGGCTAGAGACTGCTTAGGGTGTCGGGTTACTCATATCGGGTGTCCTCATTGGTTGATATCAAGTTGCTACAGTGACTAGGGTAGATTCTAAGTGAACCATTCCCGCCCTCTTGGGTCGGAGAAGTGCTCACCTAGTATCGTCCAGTGCACCTCTGGGACGCGACACACTAGCTCCAGGTACTTTTCCAAGTTAGCTTTCACGAGATTCCGACTCGTCCCATCGGAGTCCTATAGCTGCTATTTATAGGCAGTGGTTGGGAGAAGTTGTGGTTCTTCGGGCGCCATGTGTCCTCCATCAGCTCTATCATTGCGGCTTCGGGGGTGCCCGATATGCGTATCGCCCGTCACGGTGTGTCAGGCTGTAAGCGTTTTGGGTGTCGTGACGAGTAGGCACCTGCCGGTGGGTGGCTTGTATCGCACGACACACTTCAGTAGTCGTGGCGAGTAAAGCTCCCTATCGGGTAAGTGGCATATCGCCCGTCAGATCCTCCTTGCGCGGCACGCCCGTGTCGCGCGGTAGTGTATCGTGCTGCCATATGTCGGGCAGTGAGTGTGTCGGCCGACTGGTAGGAGGCCCGATGCATGTAGAACACGTTCATGGGCCAGGACGGGCCTTTTGCTGATAAATGAGTCAAAAAGTGAGGAAAACTCTGCAAAAGATGATAAAATTGAGTTAAGAGCGTGGCGCGACCTGTTTATTCAAAAACATGACAAAAAGGAGAGAAAAAAATTTAAAAGGGGAGATTTGACAGCGAAATAAGGGCCAAAAACATCACAAAATTTGGTGTTATCAATATCCACTAGCATTAAATGTCCAATTATTATTCTAGTCTCTATATTTGTCATATTTTATTCCACGTTAATCATTCCTTCACATAAAATACTAATTAAGAACATTTAAGTCATTAGGTGTGTTTCAGCGTATAATGTGACATATATTACATATTTGATTAACTCATAAGTACATTAAGCCACATTTAGTTTATTAGGTCCAATTAATATGTATTACCATATGTTAAGTGATTAAAATGCCTAAAATTACTAATTATCATATAGGGTACTAAGGATGTTTGTATTAGGGTTTACTTATTCCAATTGAGGGTTTCGGTCTACATGATTACAATATATCCAAACACATCATCATCATGTATGAAGTCTTTTAGGTCATATATTTTCAAGTCATCAGCTTATTAGTGTGCACTTATGCAAAGCATGGTCATGGTCACATATATTAAGGGTTAGGGTTACATTTGGAGTTACCCATTATATGCACATGTTCATTGGTGTACAAATATGTGTATTGGGGTATGTATGTATCCTTGTTTGGTCAAATCTAAAAGTCTTAGCATAGTAAACCTCCCATTCACAAGATTTGGGTTGATAGGTAGATTTTTTTTTGTTATAGGACTCCACCACATAAATGTACTCAAAATTAGCATATTCATAGACTCGAAGACAACACTTCACCCATTAAAAAGGTTTAACTTAATGAGTTAAACAAATCTAAAAGCACGAAGATGAGTCTATAAAATCCACATGTAACATCATTTTTATCAACATTCACTGTCCCTCAAAAAGAGACTAAGAAACATAAAGAGAAATAAAACATACTATAAATTCATGTTAACTAAAAGCATACGGGTTACGTCCATCATTATCTTCATAAAATTTGTCACATTCAATGCAATTGAGATGTCTTGGATGCCATACTTGTAAGGACTGGTAGGGGAGCCACTCCCTTAATTGAGGGGATAATAGAAAATCATACAAAGATAAAAATGATCATTAATTTTTGCATTGTATGATGGACTAATATTAAAGTATGAAATATACCATTCACCAAAAATGTAGTAGAAAAAGTAAATATCTAACTATTAAAATTCTCATATAGTTTTGGTGTATACAAAGTAAAAACTAAAAAGAAACTAAGACATTTTCCAACTACACGTAGAGGCAAACCTTTCTACTCCTATCTAACTCCAAAACCAGCTCCTCTTGAGTAAGCTATGGGTCTGACTCAACTTTACTAGAATGTTGTTCACCTAAGGGGTTGGAAACATACCCCATAGAAGTAGAACATATGGAGGTTTATCATCATAAGGTTGGTATGCACATAGTAGAGATTGGACAACAATTTGAATAAGGATGTAAAACTAAAATATACAAGGTTCCCAAAGCAAGTAGAGAAGAAGATACATCCAAATGGATATCAAGAATATAAAACCATCTAGTTCCAATGTATATAAGATACACATAATAGGAATTCACCACCTAATGTGAAAATGTTCACATTATACTACTTATGAGAATCAACCATGCATTTTAATTTAGAAGCAAGTATTAGTTTAATCGGATCTCAAAATAGTATCCAAATGATAAAGACATCATAAAGAAGTGCAAATATGATCAATGATATGATCATGACCAATGCATGGTAAATAGGGGGTCCATTGAGTATGGATCAATCATCAAGAAGCAAATTGAATGAAATAACAATTAGATACAAGAATAGGTTTCAAATTGCATATTTTAAAAGTCCAACAAGATGAGGTAGGATCAATTCTAAGAGACCATAATAAATTAGGTCAAATGGCTCCACTTAAGAAAATCAATTACAATTATACATCCATGGGGTCAAAAAAAATAGAAGACTCATTCTCTAATATGACTCATAAAGAAGAGTGAGACGCCTCAACTTGTGTCTAAACTGGTCAAGTTCAAACCATAGGCCCCAACAGGGTATCCTTCATCTATTTCACATATTGAATATGTAAATCATTAATTAGTGTGTATACTTCAAATCCTATACTATCAACTACTATTATCATTCTATTTTGGTTATTAATCATGTTTAGTTAGATATAGAATATCTTCTAATTCCAATTAGTATTTATTCATAACCTTTTTATTAGTAGAGAATAAATCATCAATTATGAGATAAACATATTTATTGATTTATTAAACATAACATATTGCCAATATCTAAGATGCCCTTACATCACACATTAGAGCGTAGATGTGTGACAAGGTATATCATTACATTGAGAACTATCAAAAATTGTGCTATTAAAAGACACAGAATCGAAAAACACTATAGTGACCATGAGAGAATGATGATAATCAAATGAAATTGAGGGCAAGAGTGTAACCACAAGACATGCAGTGAAACTCAAACCTTCAGTAAATCTTGATGGCAAACAATAATTTTTAGATCCACCACAACACAAGACTAGAGGAAACATCTTTTTTCTTCTTTAGACCTCTCCATACATAGTGACCCTGACCACATGTCTCAAGGACGTCAGAGGAAGGACGGTCACCTTGACCATGACCATAAAGGTATAGCAGATGTAAACCAGTAACCAAGAAGAACACAATGAAACCAAAAGCACTATGACAACTTACAATGATATGTCAAAGTCAACAAAAGACAAAACAAATGGAAACAATGACAAGAGATCCAAAAGCATCAACAATTGATAACAGACAAAGAAAAAAGCAAAAAATAGGAAAACATCGATTCACCTTGACTTCCACAAAATTAATGAGGTAATTAGATTCATGGGGTCCTGAGAAGAAATTTTATGAGGTTGTATCCAAGTATGAAGGCCCAAACCTCATCATCAGAGTCATGGTTGGGATCCGTAGGTTTTTAGTACATATTTCTCAACACAACCCTTATGTAATATGATGCACAATTTTTGCTTCTGAAGTTTTGAGGTGGTTTTAGAATTGATACTAATAAAGTGAGACGTCTACAGTGGTTGGGCATCTTGTTAGGGCTTTAAAACATGGGAAAGAAGAACTTTGTTATCGAGTGGGGTATTGGGCCAACAAAGTCCCGCCGAAATTGAGATCTTTGAATTCAGAAATGCAAAAGGAACATAGAAGAGGAATGAGTGTGGAGTGAGGTTGAGACAAGAGTGAGAGCAAGATAAAGGAAGGAAAGTGGTCACACAAATTGTATAGTCTAGTAAGGATATGTATCAAGTTAGAAGATAGGTTGATGTCGATGTGATGTAGATCTAGTGGCTCACAAGGAGTCTGCATCCTTGCAAGCATGCATCACACTGAAACTTTAGGCGATACCAAGAAATTAGTCACAAAAATATAAAATGTGAAATCATGACTTAAATCAAGTAACCTATAATCTGATTTACATTATGATTGCAAATTTTAGAATTATCCTTCTCTAATTAATTGTGATCAAAAACATTATCCAATTAGGTTGAAAATAGGTGTCCTAACTAATTATGACCCAAGGAATATGATTTTAATCTTGATTTAACTTTTAGGATTACCTTATATGAGTTCCACAACAATGTGGTTTTAATTCCATCTTCTCAATATTTATTATCATTATCAACATTTATTATTTAGAGTCCTATTCTCCCTCGTATCATTACCAAAAGGTTTATGGTGCATGATATAACATGAATGCCCATATTTCACTTGTTAAACCTATTAAGTCCTTTAATTCAATATTAGCTTGGATAATGGCACATTAGTTATCTCCACTTGCAATCAACATCCAATTATCATATATATTTGTCACATTATATTCTGCAGTATTCGTTCTTTTACATCATGTTACTAATTAATAACATTTCTATCATTAGATGTATATTAATTTACAATGTAACATTCAATACATATTCAATGAACTCATTTACATATTAAGCCATGATTAGTTTATTAGGTTTGTTTAATGAGTTATATGTCATGTCATTAAAATGCCTAATGTGACTAAGGTATCATGTGGTACCAATATTGTATTCATTAGGTTTTTGATTCCGACCGAGGTTTTAGGCCAACATGATTACAATATATGAAAAACACATCATCAGCATGTACAAAGTCCATGGTTAGGTTTCATATATTCAAGTCATCATCTTATTATGTTCACTTATCCAAAGCATGGTCAGGGTCACATATATCCATGGTTAGGATTACATTTAGAGTTACTTATTATACACACATTTTATGATGATTAGGGTATAAACATGTGAATTAGGGTATATATGTATCCTTGTTTGGTCAAACCTAAAGAACCAAGCATAATAACTTCCTACTCACATGATTAGGGTTGATAGTCAGATTTATCTATGTTGGAATAGCATAATTAGAGTACACAATTCTAAATTTTAATTTGAAACAATAAATGAAAATTTTGAACTCAAGCCTCCCACAATAGAAAAAATACTTGTGAAATATTCTTGTCTAACTATAATACAACAATAGTTTTGTAATTCAAAAGAGAAGCATACATCCCTCCACACCCTTTTATGTATAACTATGTATTTATGTTTGCATCATACAAATGACTCATTAGCATATAAACACTAAGTTAAAATTTATAACTATAAAAATAAACAATAAATTACATGCATCTGCGTCCACATCTTTTTATATAGTATAGACATGGCTCAATTGTGTTATTTTAACATGCATTTACAAACTTACATCATGTGTGCTCAACAATATTACACTTATTTATGTTTCTATCATTAGTTTCATATCATATTTATACATCCATGATTGTCTTTATATGTACACGTCTATCTTAGCTTTATCATTTGAAACTTTATTTATTACTCAGCCAATATTCACCATGATACAATATGGGATCCATGTGATACAATATGTGATACATGTGATTTGTAAAAACTATACTCACACTTAATGGGCTTTCATGATAGAATTAATTTTAATCACATGCCTTCATTTTTTTTAATTCATATGTGACCTTATAAAATAAACATGGGTTGTACATTGGGAAAAACTATGAGTGGGCCGAACTGTACCTAAACATGGAAAAGTCTGAATAAAAGAAATTTCTTGGACTGGGGATGAAAAAAGTATGAACCAAATTGAGACAGAAATAACAACTAAGATTGTTGATAGTTGTTAAAAACAAAAGAGAGATGTATTTGTTTTATTAGTCATTTGACTTCAAAATAATTTTGTAGTCAACAACTGAAAAAACAAACTAAATTAAGTTACTTATGTGCTTTAAAATCTTGTGTTACTTCAAGTAACATCCAAGCTCTACATCCGTAAAATTTTATTCATAAGCATGTTGTCTTAGTTAATTATATATTTTTTCATTTCTAAATATTATTACTAAGATAAATTTTTCATATAATATAGAGAAATATAATTTTAGATATATGCTTTTTTTTGGAAAGTCGAAGACTTTAATAAATTAGCTTGCTTACAATGGGATGAGAAAGAAACAATGTGATTATAAAAGTTATATTGGTAAATTTAACCACTACATTCATAACTAGTTGAGACTATGATGACTAGTAATGACTACTTTAAGAACATCATTAGTTTCATGATCATGATTTGTCTATCCAAAAACATACAATAGGAAATCATAGTAAAGCTACAATTCTATTTGCCTCAATTTTCCTTCTATGCAGAACCAAAATTTTCTTCAGCCATCTTCTTAGCCTGGTAGCGAGTATGGTAAGGGGCTAGTTTCATCTTACCATTATTACTCCTAGTCTCCCTATCTAACTTCCTTACTATTTTTTAAATAGGTGATGTAGCAATATCTAAGGTGTAGGGTAGATCTTGGAAATCCTCATTGTGCTCTCAATCATCATGTTGAGCATTATCATGTGTCGTATGAAAGATAATCATATCACCATCTAGATCTGCAACTATGTGAACACCATTTGTCTGTACGTGACGTCTGGTTGTAGGGTATCATAAATGTACTTTAAGCACACATATGTATCTTTATCCTCAGAATGTTCAATAGATTGAGATTTTGAATCTTTAGGCATCAATTGTTTTCTTCTTTTTTCAGACCTTAGTCTTTACAGGTAAACTGCTTATGACTTACATCATGTTGTAATTCTTTGGTCTCTTCAAATTCCATATCCTCTTCTTCTTTGTATGCATGCAAAGGGGTAAATTTATTTGTGTTTTGTTGTCTTAGATGATCAACTGCATTTGCATCTGTAGGTATTTTTCTTGATTGCCTCCTAGTGTGGATCTTCTTTCCAAAAAAATGTTTGCCAACACTCCTCTTTAGGTACCCATTTGACTCTAGATACCTTTGAATATTCTTGTGCTTCATAAGAATTTGTAGTGTTGCTAATCATCAAATATTCCTTCATTCCATGACCCATAATTCTGCATCCACAATAGGTTTTCAGAAGGGTTTCATATCCGATTCCTAAGTCCTTGACATTAATGATGATTGTCGATTGAAATGGAATGGTGGTATCTATGTCTGCATCTAGTCTCATAGATCTACTCTTGGTATAATTGGAGGTGTGATTGTATACTTTTAGTAACCTTCCCAACACCTCATTGATATTATCGAACATAACCTAATTATACAAGTGCAAGGGCAGATATATGATCCACACCCAAGTGATAATTTGAGAAGGATATCATGGTGATGGAACATAGTTACTATCCTAATTCTAGACCATTAAGTAAGATCCAAACACAGATCGTGTGCCACTGATCAATACTTTTAAGTAATCTTTCTCGCATGATAACTTAACTTCAAAGTAATTCAGGCTAACTTTATATACTCTCCAATGTGAAATCGATTACCAAAGTAGTCTCAACCGATCACAAAGCATTAAGTATCCAATGGACTTACCAGTTAACTTGATAATGACAGCATGTTGTCCATAGTTTATGCATGATTATGTATAATTCTGGTGCTATTAGTAGCTGTGGCAATCCTCGATCATTAATCAACAAAATATCATCTGGATTCACTACTTCCTGATCATCTTCTAGAAAGATGTTGTTTTGCATTGAACTTCTAGTCCCTATAGTGGTTTCTCGATATGAGTGGATGTTTGCAGTTATAATTGTTGGTCTCCCTTCAGTAAGTGTTGTATAAGTAGGTATTATCTAAGGAAATCGATCTGCAATCAACGTTGAAGAAGATGGAACTATTCTATCTTGACTTGGCAATCATTTTGAGTCTCCACACAATCCATTGTAAACCAACTCAAGACCAAGCTCTAGTAATTGCAATCTGATGATGTTGTCAAATGTGTGTCCACTACTGTGATATCCACCCAACACTGCAATATTGTAACTAGAATGATGTCCTTTGACTCTAAACCTAGTTTCTTAGATGTCAAGTTTGTCATTATCTAGCGTTCTTAATGATGTGGAGTCATCATTCTCGATAATGCATGGAACTTTGTCCCCTCTAGTTTTAGGGTTTTGAGCAACTCCCTCCAAGTTACTATTTTCTTATCGGCATGAGAAACCTCATTGTTGCTAACCTCCAAATATGAGTCATGAATTCCATTTTGTTGTGCATCATTAGTGTCATCTCCAAGGATACTAGATCCCCCTCTACCAAGTCAATTTCTAACGAGGCGGCCATAACTGCCTCATCCTCCCCATGTGGAACTGTTGATGTCATGCATAGGTAGCTTCTGCATCATCCCTTTGATTTCAGTAGGTAGAAAATGGGTTAATGATTTCCATAATTTTTATGTTTTAGTTACTTGAGTCATGTCATATTTTAACAAATTTCTACTTCTAAGCCTTGGATAATAATATTTTAACATGTGATATATAAGTTGTACCTTTTGGAATTGATCATAGTACAGTCCATTCTTATTGGTTCATAATACTAGGACTAACAAAATATTTATTCTATTTGACTTTTTTGGACGTATTTCTAGAGGTTTCTATTCATCTTGCACTCCTGTAGCAAGAAAATTAAAAAACGATCTACAATAATGAATATGTTTGATTCTAACATAATAAAAAAGTATTATATTATACGATCTAATCGGTTGAGGTCTATTTTAGACAAGACTCAACCAAGGACTATAAATATAAAAATAAAGGACTAAGAATCAGGTTAAAAGTGAAGTTTGTGCAGAATTGGACGGGTCCATTCCACCTTTATTGATAGGTATACGCACAACTCTAGGGGCATCGATCAGTTCAAACTGTTTCATCAATTTGAGTTGATATATGTAATCTATACAATGTATCCTAATACACTTCACCTTTCATTTAATAATAAAACTCAAGCAATTACTAGGTCTAAACATACTCTATCTAATCGAAACCTCCAAATTTTCAATAAGCTATTGAAGTAATTGACATATATTGACTATATATAACTTTAGTTAATCATAGAATCGATATGTTCATATATAAATCTCCTTATTTCAATGCATGACATATCTAGTATCTTAAAACAACAGTCAGTGATGACCCTTGATGCCCAAATAATGACATAAATCTTATAGCATGTGACATATATGGCTAGTATTATACCTAGTTCAATCAATTAGTGTAACATGATGCATAGATAACATGTAACTTTTTATAGAGAGTGGATAACGTAAATTGATGTATTTTGTTAACTTGAAAGTACTTAAAATAAATAATAATGTACTTTAGCCTTGGTTTATTTCTCATATTATAATAATCTTTTCAATATTTTGAAACCAACATGCTTTAAATTATTTCAACTTATGCGAAAGAGACGCAATTTTCTTTTTAGATTTTGTCAATAAAAGGATTGGCTTGTAATTCAAAAAATAAAGGAAAAATTACACATATAGTTTCTCATATGGTAAATATATGATTAATGATAACTATTTGGTGGTAGGGTGAGAAAATGAAAACATAGACTCAATAATATTTGGGGTTGAATTAGAGTTTTCACCCTAAGCCAGACTAGTATCCCCACCCATAATGGAGAAAAAATAAACATACGTGAAATGAGAATGTTTTACTAGGACTAATAAAATATTTATTCTATTTGACTTTTTTGGACGTATTCTAGAGGTTTCTTTAATAAAATACAAAATTGTGATAAAAATCAACAAACATGTATATGCACTAAGATACTAATCAAAATATTAGAGCACTTGATAACTAATTGAAGGTTTTCTTCATATTAGAGCACCCATGAAAAAGGAATGGATCTAGGGGTCAGGGGGCTCTAGCCCACCACCCACCCCCCCCCCCACCCCCAAAAAAAAAATCCAAAATCAAAATACTTATATATAGATTTATATGAAACTATATATATTATATATAACTTTAGTTCAGGCAATGAAGAAATCAAAAACTTAGCCGGACCGGCATTGGGTGTTTCCAAATCTTAACTGCTCAATTTTTTTATTAAAAGTACATACTTTATCTAACTCACCCCTCTTCTAGTGTGACTCAGCACTCCTTAGTGCAACTCACCCCTCCCCCTCCCCACCTGCAACTTATTGGATCTCCACCACTGGCCATGAAAGCTTTCACAACCATACATAAGTTCATAGCATATGCGCAGTCCTGGAGAAAAAGTTCAGGAAAATGGAAACTATAAGTGACTGACATGTTAAATTTCAGATCAGTTAACGTGCAAATGATAAAAACAATATATTTAAGAACAAATACGTCAACCACTGATCCCTATCTTCGCACAAGCCACTAGTTTTTAGCTGTATGATTATATGGCAATGTGATAGACCGTTGGTCCATGGCTGTCCCGATAAGTATCCTTGTGAATATAAAGAAAGAAAAAGAAAAGATAGTGTCGTCAATCCCTTCTGAATAACAAATCCAATCCTCCGAAACACCACATCTATAAACAACTCTAAAGCAACTTAATGTGTAACTAGTGTTAGTGTTGGTAAATAAAGAATGGACATAGGCAAAAAGATGTATGTAGCTTTAAATGTTGCTTAAATGTTGGGCCATGGTCCGGCCAGAGTAGCCCGGCTGATTACGGCTCGGTAAGTCCAGATGAAGGACCTGGGTTCGAATCAAGGCGCTCTGTGAAAAGTAACACGAATTTGGTTAGACGCGGGAGGGGGTGACTGGACCACACCCTTTCATGCCCCGAGAGTTTACGCTGTCTGAGGGGGAGGTCACAATTGTGGCGCTTCTACGGGAGTGGTTCTCTCATAAATCCAAAAAAAAAATGTTGGCCCATGCCTACCTAAGTCCATTCTCTATTGATTTCCACTACAAAGTTGTTGTAAGTAACAGTAGAAGTGGTGGTACTTGTTATAATCCTGAAAAGAGTAAGCGCGAATATTCCGACCTAAGTTGACATCAACTTCTCTCTCACGAGCATTCACAGTTTATCTGCAAGGTACTGATGGCACCACAGCCGTGAGCATGAAATCGAGAGATGGCATACCATAAAGCTGACTATAATGTTACAAGTGCAGTTAAGAAGAAAAGGACTATCACGACAATCATCCATGTGATGTGAATATAGGTGCGCACTTGGACTCTGAAACAAAAACATTCGGGCATTGGCTGGTTCATGGCTGCCTATGTCCATTCTTTATTTACCAACGCTAACACTAATTACATATTAAGTTGCTTTAGAGCTACAACAGTATCGAAGGCATTGGACTATAAAGTAGCTTTAGGGTCCATTTAGCTCAGCAGCTAACAAAATCGTTCAGTTGATGAAATTCACGGTGTTTCTAAGTGAATATGGTTGGTTGGTTGTAGCTTTAAGCCACTGCGAGGAAATAAACTGCACTGTCTAATCGTATTTTTTTCACAGAAAATACCAACCACAACTAAAATTGGGCGATGTTGGTTTAGCCTGCCAAACGCAATCTGGCTATTATCTTCTTTTTTCACTGACTTTATATTGCTCTACTTTTCATTATACCAAAAAAAACAAAATAGTTACACATGTGTTATATTGAGCCAAACAAAATGCCGAAGTTTAAATTTATTCGTTTTTAATTCGATGTTTGGCAGGTAGAGCATGTGTGGTAGTAAATGCGGCCATATATTCGTTACACAATCTGCATGCACTTTTCAAGAGGGTCCATATAGTTACAAAGAGTAAGCGGATGCTTCCCCACCATAGAATTAATTTCACAGGGAGCACAAATTTGTCATTGCCAATAAACAAGCGTAACAAACAACTCAAAACATTCGAACCGTTCGAAGGTTTGTTGGTAAGAATACATAGGGCTATCAACGGAGAGGGTATTGTTTGTTTATCTTTTATTCATACCTTTGTAGGGTGAGGATAAGATAACTTTTTGTTATCCATTCTCCGTTTATCTTTTTATTATTTCTCCGTCACATCACACGTGAGGGTAAAGTATGGACATTATCTATACATTTTTATCTTTTTATCCACATATAGTTTAATAAAAAAAATATAATTATATAATTTTCTAGTTAAATTTTTGCGATATTTTTTCCAACAGAGGAGCTTGTGGGTTGCAGGTTGTCTCTCACCCCACTCACACTCAAATGTTTGTACTATATTATTATTAAATATTGAACCGGTTGCCTCTGCTTTACTTGTTTGGCAATATGACTTTTCCTATTTTCTTTGGTCGCATTCCTCATCCTTGTCCCATGAGAAGTGAGTAGTTGTGTTATGAAGACCAGTAGTGACAAGGAACTTCCTTAAAGAAACCAACCCCATAAAACCATTGAACCTTTTTCACGTAATTTTTACTAGGCCCTTGTCACAGTGTTAAATCAATAAGAGAGCTTTTTAATCTGCTAAAAGATAACTACATTGACTTGACTAGAAAAAGATGCTTCTTTTTTATTCTTAGAGCAATGTATAATCATATTACACAAGTATAACATTGATGCTTATACGTCAAAAAAGATATGACAATCTTTACCATCCTAGACACCACCTTAAAATAAGTTATTCTTTTCATAAAGAAAAAATTATATCGAAGTTATATGTTTACCCTTTACCCTCCCCATTTACCCTGTGGGAAAGAGGGTAAGGGTAAGGAGAGAGTAACCAGATTGTTGATAAGAGTAATTACCCTTACCCTTACCCGCTACCCTCTGGAAGGTAAAGATAAAGAGTAAAGTCTTAACTTCCCCCATACCCTCCCCGTTGATAGCTCTAAGAATACACCATAACCGAGTAGCCAGACAACCATGATATTGTGTATAGGGTTGTCAATGGGTAAGGGTAAACCCATTTACCCTTTACCCATACCCTGTAGGGGAAGGGTAAGGGTAAACTTGTTTACCCATTACCCATACCCTGTAGGAGAAGGGTAAGGGTAAAGGATTTTCTTACCCTTTACCCTCCTACCCACTACCCTCTAGCCAGCTACCTTAGTGGGTAAGTGTAAGAGTAATTCATTACCCATACCCTATAACATGCTACCCGCCAATATTTATATATAATATATTAAATCTATAATCATCGTGTTGTTTGAGTCTATAGAATATATAGTATTATGTGGTCATTATTATATAGAATATATGATATTCTTATCTACTTCTTATGTAGTTAACTTGTTTGTATGTGCAAAACTATTTTGGAGGTACAAGACACATGTATAAAAATAGTCTATGTTCCATTAAATACTTATGTGGTGTAAGACAAACATGTATATACTATCAAGACTTCATCTTTATTGTACCATTTGATACATATCTGAGGTGGTGTTAACTAATTTATTTGTTCTTTATTTTTTAAATGCAATAACATTTTAGAGGGTATAAGATATGTATGTTTCCAAAAATAACTCTTTCATACATAATGTAATTTAACATCATTTTAATGTAGCAATCTTTATCTTTTTGGGAATAATTTATTTGTTCACACATAAATGTTAGGGTACTACTATTTTTTTTTAGGATAAGCCAGAGGGTTTTTTTATTCATCTCGCCCCTCTTGTGCAAGCAAAGTTGAACCACTGTTATAATCTAAATAAAAGATGGAAATAGGAAACTTGGTAGTAGTACTACCATTACATGACTCTTTGTTGATAATATCTATTAAAGAGGTAGGTGGTACTCTATATTCATAGAGGTCACCTTGTGTTTTTCAATGGTGTTTGGCCAGAGTATTTGTAGCTTGATTGCCTTCCCTGGAGATATTTCTGCATTGCCACTTATCTCTCCATTGTCTTCTAGTTCTCGAGATCCACTTGGCTAGTTTAGGGTTTTCCTCTACTGCCGCTTCTAAAGCCTGTCTAGCTCCTTGGGAGTCTGTCTCTATGGTGAGCTTCTCTATATTCATGTTACTTCCTATCTCACTAGCAAATTCTATGGCTCCCATTTCAGCCTCCAGAGCGTTATTTGCCTTGATCTTCTTTCCCCACCCACCTCTCCACCTTCCTTCACTGTATCTTCCAACGACTGCAATAGTTGAGCTGGTATCTTTGTTTATGAAAGTCACGTCAGTATTAAACTTGATCCTTCCTTGATCAGGTTTCTCCCATTCCTTTTTTATTTTTGACTGTATGACTCCGCCCTGGTCCTCCTTTGCCCAAGCTAATTCGTTGATAGCAGTTTCCTTCTTTATAAGGCAAGCAATTATCCTGCTTGACTGTTTTCGCTTCTCGAAGACTTCTAGGTTCCTGCTCTTCCACATTTTCCAGCATCTGATCATGAATGTAGTATTCCCCAGGTTTGTCTTCCCCATATTTATCTCCAACCAATGCCACACATCAATGTCAGTGAAAAATGTATTCCATCTATTCCTGTCAATCAGGATTTTCCATACCTCTGAAGCTTTCTTGCAGTCCCTTAAGGCATGAAGTACAGTCTCATATTCCCTTCCACATATAGGGTAGATCGTATTAGTGGTGAGTTTATGGATAGCTCTTCTGCAATTTGTGAGTATGGCATTGTGGCTAACAAGCCACAGAAAATATTTGATCTTCATTGAAGCTTTGGCTTTCCAAATTATGTCCCATTTACTAGGCGTCCTAATCTCCCTCTCTTACAGTAAGATGCTATATGCTGACTTTGTGGTAAGTTTACCAGAATCGGTATGAATCCATGCTAGCATGTCCGCCTCAACCCCGTTGTCGGGCACTGCTGTTTGCAACACTTTGCACACCACATCTGGTGGCAGCCAGTCATTCAGGAAATCAGTGTCCCAATTGTTCGAGAGGTTTATCATGCTTGCAACCTATAGATCCTAGTGCTCTGGAGGAATGGGTCTTATTATGCAATCTTCCAAAGTTTTTTCTGGATCCCACCATTTATCCTTCCAAGCATTGATACTCAGGCCATTCACTGGGATGAAGATCGAATTGTCGGTGATGAGCTGCTTACAGCTTAACATAGATCTAGTCAACCTTGAGACATTCGTTAAATAGCCGCCTTTGTAGTTGTTGTACTTACAAGCCAGGCTATCGCACCACAAGGATGCTCTGCCCGTAGCGATATCCCATGTATGCTTGGCGATAAGTGCCATGTTGAGCTCCCTCATAGATTTCAAACCCAGCCCACCATGCTTTTTGTTGCTTGAAATTTTGTTCCAGGTCACTAAGGAAAGTGGATGTGTTTTATGGTTGCCTCCCTAGACAAAAGATTGGACACTTCTATCTACTCGATCGCAGATACTCAAAGGTAGCATAGCTGTTTGCATCACGTAGCTTGGGATAGCTGTTAAGGTTGCTTTAGCTAGGCAAACTCTGCCTACTAAACTCAAGCTCTTTGTTGACCACGTTTTATCGTTGAGGGCACCTTCTCAAGCACATTACTATAGGTGTCTTTTCTAAACTTGTCGTGGATAAGGGATACACCCATGTAGCACCAAAGATCTTAAGTGATGTTGAACTTGTTGGCTCTGCTGATTCGATTGCGAGTTCTATTAAGGACATTTCAAGAGAAAAAAATGGATGATTTGCTAGCTGAAATGGTTTGTCCTGAGACCTTGCCGAAACTCTTGAAACACTTAATGATGGTCTTCATTTCCTTGATATCCACTTTAGCAGAGAGTGGCATATCATCTACAAAGCATAAGTGAGATATATCGGGGCCCTTGTTGCCAATCTTGATGGGGGTCCACTTTCTATCCTTAACTAAAGCTTTAATGGATTGACTTAATTGCTCTAGGAAAATCATAAAGAGGTAGGGGATAGGGTGTCCCCTTGCCTTAGACCTCTAGTGGCTCTGAATGTCCTTGTGCATCTACCATTCCAAAGAATGGAGGTATCACCATTGGATATAGAGTTTCGAATGTAATTACTGATAGACGGAGGAATTCCTGTTTTCTCTAAGGTGTCGGCGATGAAAGGCCATGTCATCTTATCATAAGCTTTTGATAGATCAATCTTGATCACCATAGTCTGCTTAGCTTTGTTCCTTCTCATGTTATGCAAAATTTCTTGTGCCACTATGATGTTGTCAGAGATTCTGTGCCCAGGGACAAAGGCACTTTGCATAGGGGACACCCATCTTGATAGATAGCTTTTTAGGCGTTCAACTATAATCTTGGATGTAATCTTTAGACTGATGTTATTCAGTGAAATCAGTCTAAATTGCTCACAGGTTTCAGGCTTTGATTTCTTTGGGATGAGCACTATACTAGCATCACAGAGTTCCTTGTTTATGGGGATTTGCTTTTGCAATAATCATATGAATCTCTTGGAGAGTAGGGTCTGTAGACACCACCTGTCCTTCCTCCCTATTCAGCCTGGTAAACTTTCCAATGAATTTAGTTACTTTGCTGGGGTCAAAATGAAAAGGTTCAGTGAATAACTGTTTAAAATGTTTGTAGACCAGCTGGAGGACTTCCTCCTCATTGGTAATCCAGTTTCCATTTGTGTTTTTAAGCATGATGACAGTGTTGAATCTGCGTCTTTGTTTCACATAAGCGTTATAGAACTTGGTATTTGAATCCCCCTCTCTCAGCCAATTAATATGGCTTCTTTGTTTAAGGTCATCCTCCTCTTTTCTCGGTATCTCAATGTACTACACCTCCATATCGACAATCATTCCTATAGTATATGTGTCATAGTTGTCTGTCAGGCCTTTTTGTAACAAGTCCAGGTTTTTAAGAACTCATTGCTTCTTCTGGGTGTTCTATTTGTAGTTCCTCTTTGCCCAGGAAGTAATGCTACTACTAGCATTTTTAAGAGCGTCATGGAAGGAGATGTCTGAGTGCCAAACTATACTGATGAGACTTTTGAATTCAGAATCCTTGGACCATGACTCCCTAATCAGAAAATGAGGCACTCTTTGTACCCGAATTGTAGATCGGATCAAGAGGGGGCAGTGGTCTGAGTAAGATCTGGGCAAGTGTTCCACTATGAAGTGTGTGAAGGAGTCAATGAACTTAGAATTTGCAACAGCTCGATCAAGGCATTCATGCAGCCTACCATGGATATAAGTGAATTTTGTCCTACAATAGCCAATATCAGTAAGGCCAGATTCCAGCAAAGTATTGTTGAACAGGGACGCCTCGTTGAAGTCATAGTGTTTGATGCCTCTTTTATCAGCAGGCAGTAAGGTGGTGTTGAAATTGCCCAACACCACCCAAGGTAAGGTGAACTGGTTACTCATTCTGATGAGATGTTTCCACAATAGCTTTTGAATAGAAAAATGGGGTTTATCATAAACAAATGTGATCATTATTGAGTTGTCAATCATACAGGTAATGAATTGTCTATGACAATTGATTATTTGTATATTGCAATTCTCTTCTCTCCAGCACATCCATATGCCACCTGCAAATCCCCTAGCTTCACAGTGAAAGGATTTATTGAAGCCCAGGTCTTTGATGGTTTTAGTAGCCGACATACCACTTATCTACAGTTCTAACAGACCTACTAGCTTCGGCTTTCTTTCTGAGATGATATCTCTGAGGACACGACAAGTATCATTATTTTTTATTCCCCTGGTATTCCAACAGATCGTATCTAACATTAAACAATTTTTGAAGAAGAAGTAATACCAACCGTCATCTAGGCTGGTCCAGAGTTCTCTTTCTCTTCTCCTTCTACTACATCATCCTCGCCTCCTGTCTCCTAGTGGAGTCTTGGACTCTTCCGCCTGTGTTCATAAGGAGGTTTAATTCTGGTCTTCATCTTTGTTCTTGAACTCTTGATCTTCCTTCCATGCGGCAGTCTTGATGGGGTGATGTTTGGGCAGCCTCCGCCATAGGGTCTAGTTCCTCCATCATCACGCTCTTTGTGTAGCCTTTTTTTTATTTAGGGGTGTTTCATCTTCATCTGGTCTGAATCCTTGGACCCTCTATATGTCCTCTCCTCCCCATCGACTGTGATAACCTCATACACCTCTGGGTTAATAGCAACATGTTCCTCATCAGTGTTTTGTTTAGATTTCTTCACTAGAAGAATTTCTTTCAGCACCTCCCTTTTATTTTATGCAGTTTCAATGTTTTTCTTCTTCCATACCTTCATCATTCTTTGTCCTTCTACATGGGTATTACTATTATTATCCATTTCTTTCTGCCTCACCATCTCCGCGGGGTCTTCTTGTACCTCTTCCTCTTCAAGATCAGCAAGATTAGCAAATTTGTTTTGGTCAGTCTGCCCATTATTTGTACCCGAGTTCTAATTCTTCATTATGTTTCCATAAGCGGTTGACTTCTTTCTTTGGGTTTTCCATTTGATGCTTTGGTTTTCCTTTTTCTTGTGTAGATGGAACTCTCTGTCCTGCCTCCTTCTAGACTGTCGTTGTTGTATTGGATGGGCATTGTGTGATGTTATGGACTAGCATTCCACATGTATCACATGAGTCTGGGAAAACCTCATACTCCACCTGATAAATCTCTTGGTTAATGCAGATGGTATGTATGAGGGGTTTTTATGTGTCCACTTCAATGGCTAATCTGGTGAACCTACTCCTGGTCCTCACCATGGTATGATTTTCCACCTTTATTAAGGAGCCAAGTGCAAGGCCGATATAGTCAAACATCATCAAAACATAAATGTGCAGTGGGAGTTCTAGGATCCTTACCCATGTAACTAAGTACCAGGGTTATTCAATAAAGGGGTGAAAACTAGGATCCCACTTCCAAACTGCGAGGCATTTGCCGAAGAAATTCCATGGACCCCCTATTAAAGCGGTGTCGAAATCTCTTTTGCATGAGAATTGCACTACATAGTGCCCAAGACCTACCTCGTATATGTTGAACCTACCTATCGGGTTCCAGAGAGTTTTCAATCGGTCTATGATGGTCATGTAACTGACATTAGATCCGCTGAGCTTGGTTACCACTGTGTACTTCCACGTCTGTGCTAGATCCTCCTCAGCATCAGGGTCTATTTCCAACATTGGTCGGTCGTCTTCTATCTTCAGGGTAACATCTATAGTGGCGGGTCTACTTTCAAATAAACTTTCAAGAAAGTAATTTGACCCATCTGGTTAGACTGTGTAGTTTATGGGCCTCTTGTATATCGGATCTTGATGGTTTCCTTTCCATATGCTTTCTTCAGTATATGTTGTCTGTTTTCCTCCTTCTGTGCCTCCTTTGTTGTGTAGTGGGGGAAGTGATCCTTCTGTAGCCTTGGGATCTTTGCTTTCCCATCCAATTGATTCTCTTTTGATCGGCTATTTCCTCTCATCCTGACATATTGGAATTCAAATCCTACGCCCGGTATTGTTACTTTTACTCTGCCGCCATGGTTCCCTCCCGGATCGTCTGGTCTGTCAGGCTCTTTCCTTTGGTGTCCATTTGTGTCCATGAGGATCTCATCATCGTGGTCTGCTCTTTCCTTTTCAGCACCCTCCCCGTGCGGGTTGCCGTCTCCCTCCACCCTTCGCTCCCCTCATGCGCCGCAGCCCCCAAAAACCCTAGCCCCCGTCATCTGAAAAATATGTGTTTTAAATATTTAGGGTACTACTATTTGTATATGCATTCAATACAACACAAACCATCTATATAATGTTGTAGAAGATTACTTAGAATCATTTTAGATATTTAAAATCCATTCTGGAGCATCTTGATATTTCACTCAAGTATATAAATGTATTAGCCATGTCATTATTATTAATATTATTAAAAACTTGAAGAAGACATATCAATTCTCTGCTTCACCCCTACCCTCCATGTTTACCCTATGGATAAGAGGATAAGAGTAAGGAGAGGGTAAGGATATTGGTGGAGTGGGGAATTACCCATATCCTTATCCACCACACTTGGTGGGTAAGGGTAAGGATAAGACCTTATCCTCCCCATATCCTCCCATTGACAGCCCTAATTGTGTGACAAGGTGATATGTACGTGCGTAACTCAAAATGATCTTATAAAAAGGTCAAGACAATGGAGTATGTATGTATGTGTAACAACATGATTGGATCAAGGTACTTGCAAATGGCATAATATACTACTTTTATTAAGAGCAAACCTCTAACCCAAAAAATGTGGAATATATAGGTGTATATAAAGCATAACCCCGGCAGGAAGCACAATAACCTAGAAATAATAGGACCAAAACTAAGAAAACGACATAAGAATCTTGTTTTAACAAATTGTTCGGTTCTATGGTGTAAATAGAAATAGAAAACTATTCCCGAGGCTCGAGTCCATCTCACATGGCATTGGCATGTTATGGTGTGATTGTATACATGAGTGTTTTTCATGTCCTCCTCTAGTTCTTGTGAGCACAAATCCACTTGATCTTCTAAGAGTTGGACTCAAGTTGGAGGTAGCATGTGAGACGGTTCTTATACCAAACTAAACACCACTACACTACATATTGTTGCTAATATAAAACTTTATTAATATAAGACGTATAAGACCTTATTAAATGGTCAAAATCTAAAAGTTACCTACAATGTCTTATAATAAACAGTTCTCAATGAAAATGTATACTACATTATTTTTTAAAAGATGGTACATTTCAATTTGAACCATGGCATGAGTTATCCAATGTTACCCCTACAAGAACTAGGAGGGCATACATTTTAAACATGAACTTTTGATGTAAAGGTGTATATAAGTAATGACTGAATAAGAACTATTAGAGTGATCCCTAAGGGTGATGCAAAAATGGACATATATCGTGATCTTGTATTGAGTTTGATTTAAGGAATAACTGAATTCTTTTATTGTGTCCATGCAACATCAATTTTTTTAGGCATCTCTAACCTATCATAAAAAAAATGAGTGTGTATAAAAAAATTATCTTACTAACTTGTTGTCCACAACACTTATCTGTTTGTAAGGGTAGACGCATGTTTAGAATAATCTACTTTCATTCATGTATCGATGATTCACATGATAGCTTAATATTGCCACTTGAACCTTGTTTGTGGAATCTCCATTTAGTTTGATATGTGAATAATCGAATTTTTCAATCCAATCCACAACATGGAGCTATATATAATCCCTTAGTAATTGGTACCATTTTTTTCTCTTGTTTCCAATATAACCAACATGAAAACCCCATCCAAAACTAGATCCATTTGGTAACTCGGTATTACTGGGATGTGTCTTATTTATTCTTTATTGTAATTAGAACTCCTTAATTTGAGAATTATTAACATACAATCATAATGAATTAAAACATCAGGAGGAGGTTGGTCTACTATTGATAAATAAACATACGTCTCTTAACCATTCTGCTTTACAAGTTTCATATGAACCACATAATGCATCCTCAAAGGACCTAGATTATTTCTTAAACTTTCATATGATATGATTACTTAATAGAAACACATATCCACATACCCCAATTACATTTGGAGTTCTTAGCTATCCCACTTGCATTATATCCTTGAAGTTCATTTTCCACAATGCAACTGATGTGGTTTCCTTTACATATCTAGTTATTTCATCTAGAGTTCCTAATCTACTATTTTTGAATAACTTGTGTGTCTACTTAACTTACAAAGAATAGATGCAATGTCTATTTGTGTACAATATATAAGATATATCAAACTTCCAATATTATGAGAGTACCTTAATTGAAAATTTGGAAAACCACTTTCATACTTTTTCCAACTTGTAGAAGGATTATATGGAGTTCAAATAGGCATGCATAATATATAGTAAAATATCATAAGATCCTTCTTATCTTAGTGAGTTTGATAGAGTGTTATATAATTTTTGCATCTAGTGACTTTCAGGCTTAAAATCATATCAAAAAATCATACATCATGCATAGGTTATAACACAAGAATGTATATACAACTCATTAATAATTCTCATATCGGAACCCAGCAGAAAGATATCATTTACATGCATGCATAGAATGACAAACCCATCATCCATCAGTCTGTCGAAGGCAAACTTATCAAATTTATTAGCAATGAAGACAAAACATAATACAACATTGTCAAACTTTTTATGATACTAGTTAGGGCCTTGCTTAAAATAATATAATTATTATACAAGTTTACAAACATTTTATTCATTTCCACATGACATAGATCCCTTTATCTGACCCACATAAAGTTACTCTTGTAAATCACCATGAAAAATACATGCAATCATAGCACCCGTATTATGAATAGTGTGGGATTCCAAAGTATGGATTGGACTATGGATCATGATATGTATGGAATTCCTTTTGATAATAGAGTGTATATGTGAGTAGATTAACATTCTTAGACCTTGTCCATGTGACAATGAATGGGTAGGGGATTCATTAACACATCTCTAAAGGTCATAGACAATTCATGATTGATTAAACATCTAACCTTGTCTAGAGTATTCGATTATCGCCATTTTTATGTAATTCGTGTGTTTGTTAAGCATGAACAACTCACTGTATTTCTAGTCCTTGATGAATGGATGTTGCATGATTCTTGTTTGGAGGCCATCATAGAAGGGTGGAAGGTAGAGGGATTGGGAGACCTGACTTTCAATTTCTGTGTGAATATGAGAATCTTAAGGTGTCATCTAAAATTGTGGAATGGGGGAGTGTTTAGGAGTATGACATAGAAGTAGAAAGATCTTAAAGGTATGGTGTATGTCCCTATAGAATAACTTTGAAAACCATCTTGATGTCCTTAATGAATGTTTTCTCAATGAAGCAGATAAGGAGTTGGAGTTGTTTCTTTATCATGGAGAGATGAAATGGAAGGAGAAATCTAAGGATGGTTGGCTTAATAATAGATTAAATAACACAATTCAATCATTTAGTTGCCAAAGGGAGAAGGAAGATAAAATTAGTGAGACATATTATAATGCATGTGGATGGGCTGGTTCTTTAGGATGAAGCTAGTATGGAAAATGGATAGAGAATTTCTTTGAAAGACTTCCTGTCCTCACTATAGGCTCACAATGATAGTGATGCTAATTTGTTCCTTATGCTTTATCCATATTTTGTCTCTAATTATGACAATTTCTTAGTATTGCACCATCCTATGGAAGAGGGGTTCATCTTTACAATCAAGCATATGAAATGAGCATTATGCCAAATCTTGTTCTATTCTATGTTAAATTATGTAGAATGGTGTGGTATTTTTAAAGGTGGACTTTCTTTCCTTAGTTTAATTCTTTATCAAAGGTTGAAAATATTACAAGAGTATCAATAGTAATCAACTTATCCTCATGCCTGAAGTTATAGGTGCTTGAAACATGAGTTTTAACTTTTGATTGATTTCATTGCAAACATGTCATTGTGTTTCCTTGCATGGCTTATTAACAATAGGCTCTCCTCCATCCTCCCAAATCTTATCTACAATGATCAACATGATTTCATTAAATTTAAAGACATCATAAACAATATTTTCCTAGAAAGGGAATTAGTCTATGATTTGAACAAAGTAGAAGAATGGTGCTCAATATGCTATGGCCAAAGAAAGTGATATGGTGATTGGAATTACCTAAAGTTGACCCTAGGCATGATTGTAGTTATAACTGATATTGATCTCTTTCTTAATTTTTTCAGAATTCGTCATTATATATCTCTTTGAACTCCTCCATGGATAGTTTGTTCAGGTGCATCATGACCTTAAATAATGAACAATCTTTCCCCTTTTATCTTTGTTTAGTTTGAAGAATATTCTGTAGAATACTAAAATACAACATGGTTCATACATACATGGATAGTTTCCATATTGGGAATAGAGGAAATTGACTCACTCTTCTCCCTTACTTGGACAATATCATGTTGTTATCTACTACATTCTCATTACAACATATTGATGACATCTTAGAATCTTATGAGGTTGTCTTATGGTAGGGAGTCAACAGAGTGAATTCAAGCTATCTTTTGAGTAGTGATCTCGTGGTAGAATTGGATAGAGTCATGACTGAGTTTGAGATTCCATCACATGTGATAATTTTGTTTATATAGGATTCAAAAGTTTAGGCCATGTTGCACAATATTGGATCCAAGATCTCCTCCTCAAAAGGGAACATTCTCTCTTTTGTGGAAAGATTTACCCTCATTTCCCACTCTATGTCATCAATTACTTTACATACAGTGGTGGCTAATTACATCCTAATGAGAACAGTCAACATATTAAAATGGTGTTACCATATTCCCTATGGGGAGACTACAAAAACTCACAGTATCGGGCTTGTATTTCTTGGGATCGTATCACAACCCAGATTGGTCACAGTGTGTTGGGAATTCCATGTTTCTTCTCCCAATCACTTCCCATTCCTATGTGTTAAAGGGCTATTGCGAACTGGTTTTGGGTCTGTTCATCTAAAAAACATCTTGTAACAAATAAATAGCATAACTATTTTAGACATCTTTAAGGTTTTCATAAGAGCTACCTCAAGTTGATCTCCTTTGAATCTCCCATATAGAATAAGCTTTTAAGGTCATTCATGGTGGTGATGTCGCAATGCATTTGGATGGTCAGGTATGAGCATTTATCATTTTGAAAAAACAAATGGTGCTTCGAACCTCATCCACTTTGCGTGTAACCCCACAAATATGTTGAATGCTTTAGAAGTGGTGGGTTTTTGGATGTATGAGGTAAATTGGATTGAGGTTTCCTCTCATATTTTCTATATGTGAATGGGATGTTGGATATTGTTATCTCTAAATTACTTCACTACATATGTTGAGGATGGGTTGAATGGGGCTCCTTCTCTTATTTCCATGTTCTCCCTCAAGTTGGCTAAAATTTTGATCACACTGACCTGTACAACACACCTCATAGCACACAGATATGGGTCAATGGTTCTTTCACTGATTTGAATGTTGTGATTTGAATAATTTGTATGGTTGCATCCTCAATGATGACAACATGCTAGATGTAGATGTAGTATCCATCTTCCTTCAATGTTATGTTATTCTGAGATCCGATTCAATGAGTCACTTAATTTTCTTTTTGCTCAAGTGACATGGTGAGATTCATGTGGGCCAAAGTCATGCACCTCATCCAACCTAACTAGGATGGCATAACAATGACACAGTGAGTTAATGTTCTTGTGATGGGATAGGTAATCTTGTATTATCTTAAGAGGTTGGCTAAACTCATGTCATATTTCATGTGATTTGTTGGGTCATTTAGAATAATATTGTAGATATGAACACGATGATGTGAAGGTGGATATGTCAAGGATGTGGAGGAATACATATACCTCAACATCAAGATTTCAACTAAATTCTTTGCAAGATTTGATGGCATTGGCCTTTACCATAGGATGTAGAAGTTGGCATTGCGAAACTGAAGATGAGTTGAGACACAAATCCATAATTAAATGGTATTTATTATATGTAAATAGTCTCATCTGGAACATGGATATTGGTTTACATGATATGGTTTATGGCCACATATGTAGGAGGATGATCAGACTTATATGTGACAAATGTTGGAACATGTACATAGCATGTAGATTTTGGATTACCTCTTCATCACATGAAAATGCATGTGTACTTGCGATGATTATTGTCCTTAAGCATATTGATGACGACACTTGAACATGTAGTGGTTGACATTCAAATTTTTATCATTATAGACATGGCTTTGAGGCTCATGGGCCTTGGAGAATAGTACCCCTACTGTAAAAAATTGATGGGAACAATTGAGGAGAGGGCAATTATTAAGCATCTTATCCTAAAGGTGGCTAATTATTTTGATGTGGAACTTGGTAGGTGGGACACCACTCTTGAGGTTATCTTGATAGAATTGGACCCTATTCTCCTCACTATGAGAATTAGAGGTCTCCTAGTGATGGATAAACACAACATACCGTACATGCATACCTCTTGGAAAAATACATCATACTTTTAGTTTTCTATATTGGGGTCTCTTTGTGTAGGGTATATGATTCGTCCTTGTGAACATATTTGTATATTTATGCTTGGTTTTTCCTCATGTTTTAAACCCAAAAATATGCATGGCAAATACAAGTCATACATGGAAGCTAGTGTTAAATGCACTTGAATTATAGTCGTATAAAAAATGGAATAGGATCTTCCCTCCTTTCATGTGTATCACTTGGAAACATAACATGGCCTTGTAATTATGTGTATATATATATTTATGTATTAGTTTCTTTTGAAGATCCATTTACATTGGATTGTAGTACAACTATGAAGAAACTCTACTAGTTAACAAGTTCCATTTTATAATATGCATTGTATTTCATGGTTAAAAACTTTCTTGTAAAGTTTAACTTTAGAAGAAGCCATAACTTATGAGTAGGAAAAGGGACCACCCTTAGCAATTTAATTCATAAAACCACATCCAAACTCCTTTGATGTCCTTGTACGTTTAGTTATATTCAATTTAGCTATTTCTTTTGTATCAAATGATCTAAAAGTAGCACACTTAGGATGAATCCCTATATAAGACATCATTCACTTTCTCTATACTAGAACTTGTATGGTTAGGATATCCTAAAAAATCATTTTATGGGACACTAATTTCATACGCAATATATTCATGAAGAATTGTGAATCATAGGAATAACCATTTTTAATGACATGAATGGTAGAATTATTAGATAGAGTAACTAAAATATGTGTCATATAATCCAAAAGTAAGTTCTAAACATATCCAGGTCCCAATTTCTTTCTCTTGTGTGGTGGGATTAGTATTTTTGAAAGGCACACCAATTTTTGAGATATTTGAGACACATCTTTCTAACTAGCCAAAGATTAAATGGGATACTTTCATCATGCTTGTGAGAAATTCCATACACAATACAACATGAAGGTATGTATAAGTTTGCATTAGGGTGTTAATCATGTCTATCATGGTCCCATTCTTATGTCCTATTACATTTAGTTGCGGTGAGTATGATGTAATTACCTTATTTACTATTAAATAACTTTGGCAGTATGCTTAGAAGGGTATGAGGTATACTCTACTCCCCCATCATATCTAAGACTCTTAAGTACATTATCATTTTAAGATTCATCTTCACTCTTATAAATTCAAAATTTTTCTATTGATTCATCATTACTCCTTTGTGGTTAGTCATGATACTACAATCCCTAGTGAAGGTCATAGAGTATCTTTTATTGCCTCTAGTAAATAAAACATTAAACTAAATAATGTTAGCATGTATAAATCTAGTATATTAGATATTCTATCAACCAAGAATGGTTTCCAAGGGTTTCTTAACCTAACACACAAAATCATGTATGTTTTCTATGAATGATGGTATCAGAGATAATATTAAGATCTTTTTAAGAACATGTCACAACCATTCATGCCGAACATTCATATATTCAATACATAAAAAAACAAAAAAATAGTTCAAACTCAATGAATAAATTGGAACATATTTTTAGCATGAATCTCAAATAGATCATCTACATTGAAGAAAAATATTTCTAATAAAAATAAATCATCACAAAAAGGGTTCATGAAAAATATACAACATTTGTAATTAGCCCTCCAACTAGTACTAATCAATATGATACCAATATGGAAAGTGTGCCTAATCATGAGAAAATTCTTTACTTTATGTAGTTCTAGAACCATTCACAAACAGAACTTAAAGTCCTTGTGACATTTGTCTTTGACTAATTTGATGTAGTGAACTCCCAATAGAATTTACCTATCGATGATGGATTATTAAGATATAAATAGATACGTGTAACCACAAACATGCATGTTAGCCCCAACATCTAATATCTAGTAAAGTAGTATGAATATTTCAAAAAATAATAATCTTTAGGAGGCACATAATCATCTTGGTCAGCATAATTGTTGGTCATAATGTGAAGCATGCATCCCTTATCAATTCCAAGTTTCTTGGATTTCTTGGAGGGGCACTCTATCCCAGTGACCAACCTAACCCCGAATCCATCACATGCTAGTTTTGGTTTCCTTCCAGATTTTGGGTTTGGGATTTCGGTTAACTGGCCATTTTCATATATGATCATAGCTTTCCTTCTTTCCTATACATACATTATTTTCCTATGACTTCTATATTATTCCTCTATTGATAACGGTATCACTAGGTAATGTTATGAAATATTTCCAATCTTATTCTTGAGATTTAAAATGAAACATAACTATCAAGTATATCCATATCTCTTATATTTATTTTTTCTCATCTTATTCTTCATTCAAAATTTCAAACTTTAGGCAACATAATATTTCTCAAAGTAATGAATTTAGTGTCATACTTTCAGTCTCTATTAACATACTAAATCTCCTAAATTATGGAGTTAGAAGAAGAAATATATATCTCAACGGGTTTGATAATGGTCATAATGTAATCATTAATCTTCTCTAAACCTTTGGGATCTTGATATTGAATTTTAGGACAATGTAAATCTACAAAATGTGTTAATCCTATAATGGGAAGTCATATTTTCATATATTATATTCAACCTTGGAGGTAAGAACTAAAAAAAATAACTATACTAGACATGTGAATGGAGAACCAAACATGTTGATGATAAAATTATTATTTTCACAAGATTTTTGGAAATAAAAAATTTCAAGTGTGCATAACAAGATAAGTCCAATGAAAATAGTTAGTATATAGGTGCATATTAAGTACAAATCCAGTAAAGGATGTAATAAAAAAATAGTAGTAGGATCAAAATAAGGAAAATGGTATCAAACCCTTACATGAACAAGTCATGTGTTAAGAATTATCTTAGAGAAAATAGCACTCTGCTACATTTAGATAGTGTGTTTGCCTTTTCCTTAAGGATAGAACATGCACACAATCTGCAACTCAATTTAGAATAAATTATAACAACACCTTAGTTGTGTGGAGTAGGTTTGAGATCAAGAATTGGAAGTCGTAGAAGATGGAATACAATAACAACAGAGAAGAATGATTTTCTCAAATGAATCCACTATATTGATTAAAAGGACTTGTTTCCCTAGTCACCAAGGAGGCTAATTTAGACACATAGAATAAATAAACATCCGGTCTACATATACATGTGTTTTCAAAATAGGATCCCAAAAAATTGGTGTCCTTCACCAAAAATGAAATTCGACCAGATAGACACATATTCAGCAAATGCAATCAATCAAATGCATGCATATGACATATATCCAATTGGATATAAGTCCCACGTACACCCATGTTATGGTAGACTTGTCAAACTGGGTTGAAATCTATGGAACCCATGGGTTGGTCTATTTAAGTGAAACTTACCAACCATTTAAAATCACCCAAACATGTATCTACTTGTTTAGTTAGTGGGTTCCATAGGTGACTCACATGCACCTACAGGTGACCAAATTAAAAAAAATAGTATATTAATATAAATATAATATAGTCATGACTATTATTAAATAGTACTCATATTTTGAGCAGATGAATTGTTGATGCATGTAAATCAGTAGCATATGTGTGTTTTTGTCAACAATAAATGGTTGGTATTTTCAGTCAGTTTACAATAATAAAAACAACATGGTGATGTTCTCTGTTATTCTGTATATTGATGTGTTGGTAGTGTGATACTTGAACAAGTTTCTTATTCAATCACATTAAATATACCCTCATTATTGTGTTTTGTGCAATAGAGAATCATGAGTATTGGTTATATTAGCAATTTATGATTTTAAATGAAAAACATATGAACAATTCTTATATTCAATCAGGAAAATTGTATCCTCTTTATTATGATTTGTGCAACAAACAACCATCAATGATTATTTTTCCTATTTTACATCAGACACAACAACTATTTTTTCAGATGATGTGGGAACCACCCCTAAGGAGGAGCCACTTCGGTGATCCCTCCCAATAGTGTAAACCTCTGGGCCCCCTCAACTACTTGCACACTATAGAGAGCATTTAAATCAAACAGTGATCTAGCCTACATGATGGGATAGTTCGTTTCCAAGGTGCAAAATCTAGGTTTTGAACATAGTCCCTTCATTGGGGAGCATGTATCTTTTCCACCCGAGACACAACAACTAATTGATGTATTTTCTTCTAGATTCACATCAAAACCTATCATAAGATAATCCAACATTTTTTATTTCAAACACAGTATTTACCTACTCTTTTTGTTTTTTTAAAGAAAAAATCTAACAAACTATCACCTTTTTTTAATTTTAGAGTGGAACTTAGAAATATTTTTTTGATTGAACACATATTATATAGGCATCTACATGTCAATTCCTTTTAAGGCCTCTGGCATATCTTTCCCTCTAATTATGTTTGATAATCATAACTTAATGCTTGATTAAATTTTAAGTCATTTGATTAAGACAAATCTCAAATTTGACTCAATTTGAACTATGTTTGCCTTGTTTAATGTGATTTCATGTACATGTATGGTCTAATAAGTAAACTCATCATCTTTTAGGAATTGTATTTAGATTTCCAATTGTCTAGTTACATGTACCTTTCATGATTTTATAACCTTTTGATCCTTTCAAACTAGGTTCATATAAAGTTCAATCCTAGGATTTCTAACCCTAATCCTAGTGTAGATTGGGTGCATACAGACTTGAGCTTAAATATCCATTCAGGTACATTGATGTCTTGGTCCTTTCCTACCTAGTTTTGATGGCTATGATGTATATGTTCCCTTCGTAGCTAGGTATTTAGGTGAACCTTGATAGATTTGTTTTTGGGGGAGGGTTGATAAGTTTCATTAGTGCAATTGATAGCTTATTATGTGCACCTCCATAGCATACTCTTTGGACCTTGATAGGCAAAGCATGATCTATTATGGATCTGGTGGGAAGACCCTCAATAGGTCCCTTAAAGGTAAGGACCCTTGATGGGGAACCTCAACAATTTGTAAGGTGTACACATTAATAGCTTTTCTGTGTTTTCCCCTCGATAGCCATGCATAATTGAGGTTATTTTAGTCTTTTAAACCTTCATTCTACATATACCCAACCCCCTAGAACACCTAGCCTCAATTTTATAACATGAAACCTTCAAGAAATGAGGATGAGCAGCTCTAGTTCATCAACACCCTATCTTGAAGGTTGATAGTGTCGATATTGTGCAGGCATGCCCTTTAGTGTTGATGATTCAACTTTCTATGATGAATTCAAGACCTTGTAGTATCTTTCAATCCATATTCCATGCAAGATCTTCCTTATAAAATCTATATTCTATTTTTTTACCTATCATATTCTTCCTTGGTCTAATATAAATGGATTTCCATGGTAGAACTTTCTCTATCTAGAAAAAACACCTTCTTTTCTCTCTCTTTTTCCCAAGTTTGCTTTGATCTAGGTTGAAGGTGTCCTCTTGAAGATTAAACATCAATTTGGGACGTGGATAGGAGTTTAAATCTTGGATTTATTGGTTTTTCATGTTCTTTCCACCATATAAGGTGATTGATATAACTTCTTCTAGCACTTCTTGCCTAAAATTCATATGCAAACCCTAATCTTGCTTAGGACTTGTTGTATATGTCTATATTGGAATTTTTATCGACTATTTCACTATATAATAGGCTTGTTAAGAAATTCTATGTCTTATAATACCCTTTTACTTGCCCAATGATTGAAATTTTCAAATCCATTTTTTTACACCCTAAATTTATGTTTTTATGACTCGGTGATACCATGTTGGTGGAAAATGAATTATGCAACTCTCCGTATTATTTTCATGTATCTCTTAGGTGAAATTATGAGTATTTACTAGACGTTATTCTACTGAAATTTCATTTTCTTAGACTTGATACTTAAAAGAAACTCATTTGAGTTGTAAATTACCTTTACATTACAAATCTTGTTTTAAATGCAAATTCCACATACTTGTGATTTTTTATTTGAAGTTTTGCATGGTATTTTGTTTCTTCCATTTGAGTTGTCATTTCAGATGGAGGTGGAAACCATATGTGGGTTTGGTCTTGATATGGTCTTAAATGGTGATTTGGGCATTGAGTGTCCTATGTTGATTAATTGACCTTGGTATGGCCAATTATGGTTATATTCTCCATGATGAGGTACTTCTATTTATGTTTTGATACATTTTTATATCTTTTGGTGTTGTAATAATTGACATCTCTACACCATGCTTGTAACTAGATTGAATCTTTGAAATATGAGTATTTTTCCTACTTAATCAAGTGTCACCCTAATCATGTAGTTCCTTGAGACCATAGGAATTATCATAGAGTTCATAGATTGGGACAACCAAATGATTTTCCTTGTAGTAGTCTTAAATAGTGGGAAGGAACTCAGAGTTGTATAGTGTTGACCATATGTGGGTGACTAAAGGTTGTTTATTCAACATCTAATATGGTTACATGAATGAGTATGGTTGAGTTTGTATCTAGCTCTATTGACATGTGACAAACTAGGATGTGATTCGGATTTGATACAAAAAAATGTCAATATGGTTGTTATACCCTTGACATAGGTGCCAAGACCTAAGTACACAGGAGGACCCAGTTTATGTGGAGTGTCCTTTGAGCACTCCATGAGTAGTTCAAACTTTGAGCATGGTAGTCTTTGTATACTCTAAATGACCAAGGAGTGGAGGGGTCTTATGGAGAATGTTAATCCTATATACCTTATAAGGTGGCTCGGGGATTTCTCACTAGTCTATGGTTTAACTACCTAGGGCTTATGTATAAAATAAGTAACCCAACCATGTAGCATATTTTCTTAGGGTTATGTGATGATTCATATTGTATTGTTTGTATTTCCCATCTGGACCTGTGAAGTATTAGTCGTCGTTCTTATTCTGCACCTACTAATATTTCATACCTTGAGAAATTTGTTTTTCTTTTATTAATGGTTTATGAATGTATGTATTTATATCTTCTAAGCACCAAATTTTATAAGTGGTTATATCATATCGTTGGGACATGTATTTCACCTCATGATTATCCACATATTTTAGGGGTCCATTAGTGTAACCTTGGCTTTTGTGGAGAAGATCCTTTTATTAGAGGGTAATAGTTGATTGGATGTTGGAGGAGATCTTTTTTGGAGTGTCTTATATTGGTACTTGTACTATCAAGTCCTAGTAGGGTGGGTTTGATCATTTGTATCTACAAATTGTGTTTTATCTTTCACCCTTCATAGATACATATGTTGTGACTGTCATACATTATATCTTTTGTATAATGGTGGTGGAAGTGGTCATATAACTGTATCATGTAAAGTTACATTAAGAGTGAATGAAAGAAAAGGACCTTCTATGTAACTATTTGTGGAATTCATCATAACTTATTTTGAGTTGTCCATAATATGTTTGTTAATGGTTTTGATTAGTGTAAATAAATATTTTTAAAAATCTTATTATGGCATGGTGGTACATCAAAATTGATTGGTATCAGAGCTTAGGATTTATGAGTCTATAGGGACATAGGATGGTGTATGTTTTCTTATGTGTTCTCCATGCTTGACCATCTTTTATAGTCATGTACATATTCCTAGTTCACATGAAGAGCATGATGAGAGAAGCTATGTAGGGCAGGTTGGTGCAGGAAAGCAGAGGGTACCTAAGGTGAGAGTACGAGAGGGGTGATAGGAAATCAAATAGTGTCTCCCTTGAATCCTACAAAACTGTTTGATCTAGCTTTTGAGACTATCTTTGGGTAGTTAATGGCTCACATACAAGGTGTATATTCCTTTACTAGCAGTAGACTCACCACATCTAGAGTCATGGGATTTGAAGAAGATGTTTGAGAGGATATAGAGGGTTGGTGCCACACAATATGTAAGAAAAGCTGACTCAAAAGATGTGGATATAGAGTTGGAGAAGCCAATAAGGTTTTAAATATTACTAAGGAGGATAAGATCAAGTACACAGTCTGCCTACAGAAGGATTTTCTAGCCATTGGTGGGCCGTATAGAAGAAGAAGTGGTCTAGTGATGTGATCGTGTGGTAAGAGTAATGCAAGGAGTTTTTTAGTTAGTACTTTCCTCAGTCCTATCTATAGGAGAAGATGACTTAGTTTTGGTAATTGTATAAGAAGTCATTATTTGTAAATGAATATGAAACTCAATTAATAAAGTTGTTGAGTTTTTATATTTGCATACCTATTACCGAGAAGGAGAGGATTTGTAGGCTTGAGAAGGGTTTGAACCTGGAGTTGGATTCATTGGTGTCAATGTTGTAGTCTTGTAAGGAGTTTTCCACCATTTTAGAGGTTGTAAAGAGGATATAGAGGAAAATGATGGTATGTTTTCATGTTAAATATAAGAAGTGGTCATCCATATCTCAAGGATATCAATATGGAGGTTACAAAAATCATAGGTTTTCACCACCAGATTAGCAATAGTAGTTTCAGAAGTCATAGTAAGGTTGGTAGTGTTAGAGTCAATGCTAGAGGTTCATTCAGAGTGGTCTTTTAGCAAGGGTAGATGCCATGGTATTCGATCTCTTATGGCAATAGCTCAAGATTGATGTGAGTGGTAGGGTTGTCTAGTTCACAATATGGAAAGCCTCACATGAAACAACCATCACTTTGGTTCTTGAAGGTTTGACTTGAGGGTATGTTTCCATACTTTCTAGATTGGACATGTGAATACATGCCATCCAAAGTTGTATAAAGAAATTGACCAATATCAATAGCAGATGTAGACCCAGCAGAGTTCTCAACAACATAGTGGCAGTGGTTGAGAATAAATCTAGGTTTTGCAAGTAGGGTCATTAAGATCAGTTGTTAGAGGACAAGTTTGTGGGTGAAAACATACAATAGTGAGGTTTTATGTGTTAAGTCAATTAAAAGGATTCATCAATCAGTGGGTCATGACCGATCAAATGAAACTTTTATTACGACTTATCTTCTTCTTCGTGTGAATCTATCTTAGTTTACCTAAATGTGATGCACTCGCTTTGTAAAGAGGCGAGATCACCTCCTTACTAAAATTTAAAGGAAATACAAAGCATCCACACATTTCACAAAAATAGAGAATTTGAGATGCTTGCATAATATTCCAAATAAATAAGCATGATTCCAGATACATTACAAAATGTCAATAGCAGTCGAAATAAAAATTACTAAGCCTTCACATGGCTTTCATCATTTACTAAATGATTGATTCCAAAAAGAAAAATATAAGAGAAATAGTATCTAGCTATAGCAATCTAGTCATCCTTTCCAAAAGCTTGAGAACAACTCATGAGAAAACATCCTTCAAGCCTATCCTTCTCCTTGCACAGCACCAACACTTGGGTGGTTGGGGAGCACCCCGTAAAAGGGAAAGGGAAGAAAAAAGTATGTGTCAAGAAAACTAGTCTAGGATAACAAGATAAGTAAAGTAAGTAATAACATGCTAGGTTTCATCCTAAGATGAAGATTTAAAAGTATGAGTCTATAAAAAAAGAAAACTTGCCAATAACAATTATATTAAAAAGGGATTTTACATGTAAGATAATTATGTCTACCTAACTAAGTAGGGTTGAGTCACCTTAGGTGAGGGGAGAATAAGATATTCCCAATCACCTATAATATTATGGGGAGAATAAATACATTCCCCAGGGTGAATTAACACATGCCCTCTGTGGGTGGTTGTACTCATGTTCTGCTACTTTAATTTAAATAGAACATAAATCTACATGCTAGAAAAATAGTTATGGAAAGAACAATTAAATGAACAAACAAGTAAGACAGTGGGGTATTAAAACCCAAACAAAACAATATATTAATTGATTTGAGGCATAAGCAAATTAAGGTTTCAAGAATAGAAGATTAGGGTTTAATTAAGCCTCATTATGGAGAACTAGGTTAAGGCATAAATATTCCCAACTGATATGTTAGATGCAAATACCTCTTCTTAGATCCCTAGAAACACTTTCCAAAATCCTAGGCAAGATTAGAGTCCACTTGTCTTATTATCATAACCATGTTCATGTATTAGCATTATATGCATTCATTAAGAACTCAAAACCCTAAAGTTGTCAACTTTTTCTACAAACCACTGATTTAGGTCTCAAAAACATCACCATTTTCTTAGTTAGGGTTTTCTTATCAAAATAACATAAAATATTATGTATTTTGAAGATATGGACTTTTAGGGTTATTTTTAGTGATTTTTAGTTAATTAAATCATCCTCAAAAACACATACTCAAAAAACTCAAAACCAGCCATTGAAATTATTTTTATTAGATAGATAATCTTTTTCTGAGTCTAGAACATATTCTAGTTTTAATTTTGGACCAAGGAATTAATAGTTATGAATTATCTAAATCTGACCAATGAGAAAATTAGAAAATCAATTTTCAATTTAGGAAGACCAGAGAGGGCGCGAGAGTGGGGTCGGGCCTATTGCTTGGACCAATCGCAGAGTGCCAAAGCAGTGGCCCGCCCCGCCAACTGGTAACGGTCCAATTCGGTTCGGTTGGGTCAACCACAGCGAAAAAGACCAACGTGCCCATGTGCGGGTCAGAGATGAAATAAACCGATCAACGGTAGAGACGTAAAATCATGGGGGCTATCTTCTTCCCCCAGCCCTGATGCCATGGTTGGTGTGTAGTACATGTTGCTTGCGGGTGCTTTGGGCAAAACCACAATACTCTGCCAAATTCGTTGTTCAAGTACTTGAAAGAAAGAGGGGAAAATTCCTAACCTGATGGTGCCTTCGATTTCATCAGAGATGGTGTGTGTAGGGAGAGAGAAATATCATAAGGCTAGAGTATTTGGTTGCTCGTAGGAGGGTCAAATAAGGATGAAATATCAAATTGGCTAGTGTGTCGATTTGCAAAGACGATGGGGGTGCTTAGGGTGTAGGTATTTATAGGCAAGGGGTGTAGTAGGGTTTTGGTATCCGGGGTGAGAGAAGGATTGTGGCAACTTTGGGGTTTTCTCAAACCTTCACCAAAACACAAAAAAATTGGGATAATATGGAGCGGAATCTCATAAGGAATTCGTAGCAACAAAAAACTCTAGATTTTGTTGAGTATAGCTAGAGATAAATGGATTTGAAAATTTGAAATAATAACAAGTCTGTTCCCAACCGAATTGAGGTAGGAGACGGCTATGTGTTGTTTGATCCATGGACCTAGGTCTACCAAAGGACCCCAACTATCCGATTACGTGGGTAGAGTCCTAGTGGCCCCGTGACAAGTATTTCAAATACTAATCTGATTTCGAACAAAGTGATACTATAATATTTAATGTTTTTCTCTCCTCTTTTGGAGGCCCAAATGAAACCCAAATTAGATGAAACCTGACACCCTGGCTATTTTCAAGGTGTAGAATCTGAATTTGGAATTAGTTTTGCCTTTTGAGGACTTTTAATGGGTTAAATAATTCAAAACTCATTTTCTCTTTCCTCCTACATTTATGACTATGATTATCCAAATTTGATCAGATTTCACCCATGTGTCCCAATTAGTCTTGGATAAGTTTTTTTATTATTATTTGGTCATGTTGGTGCCATTTATTGAATCAATTCTTAAAATGAAGGTTCTACACACTCTCTCTCCTACTTTTTCACCTTATCCAAATACTATCCAAATTAATTAAAAACTTGCCCAAAGGCTTATTTTTACTTCTAGATTACGAATTTGGAGTTAGTTTTCCAATTTGGGAACATTAGATATTTTATTTATTTTTCTTGGCTTATTTCATATTTTCCTTTAATAAAGGCTTTTATATTTCTTTATATTTTCCACATTGGGTGATACTTGGCCCTTAAGTAACTTTTAGTCCAAGAAAATGAATTTGTATAACAAATTATCTCATGGGTTTACTTAATTGAGCTTTTTGGAAATATATTCCACATTATCTCCTTTTATCCTATTTATAGCATTTAACATCTCCTTTTATGCATAGTTTGGGATTTCTTTTCTTTTCCCTATTTTAAAAAGTCCTAGAAAGTTCTAGCACTAATTTCATCATTATTTTTATTACTTAAGTGGATATTTGCACTTCAGGCCCATTGCTTAGGTTTCTACAGAGGTATCTGTGCATAAAACCCTTTACTAAGAATATATGGGAAATATTTATCCAATAACCATCATATTCCACTAAATCAATTCCAAAGACATATGGGACGGAAATGAAGGACAAATCTTTTAGAAAAAGAGTACAAAGAGATACATAGTGGATTTTGGTATGTTACAGCACTCCACCCCTTAAAAGGGATTTCATCCCTGAAATCTTATACAAAAAAGGGAAGGGTGAGTATGTAACATCTCATCCCTCAAATCCCAAGTGGTTTCTTCCAAACCATGATATCTCCACAAAACCTTCACCAGGTCTATCTCCTTATTCTTCAGCTATTTTACTCAGGAGTCGAGGATCTTCACATGTAGCTCTTCATAGTTCAGATTCTCATGAATCTCCGAAGTCTCAATTGTGAGTACATGAGAAGGATCTTTCACATACTTTCTTAACACAGAGACATGGAACACATTGTGAATCTTGTCATAAGTAGGAGGTAAGGCTAAGCGGTATGCACAGTCTCCAAATTTATCTAAGATTTCAAATGGTCCAACATTGTGGGGACTCAGCTTTCCTTTTACTTTAGATCTCACAATAGAGCGTATAGGCTTGATCTTCAGAAATGCATAGTCACCCACTAAGAAACTAACATCAGACCTCTTTTTATCAGCATACATCTTATGTCGGTCTTGAGTAGCTTTCATCCATTTCTTTATCAGTTGTACCTTCTCAAGCATCATCTTCATATCATCTGTCTTCACCAGGGACCGTACGTCGACATCATCCCAATGCAAAGGTGAACGACAAGGTCTACCATAGAGAGCTTCAAAAGTTGGCATACCAATACTGGCTTGGTAGTTGTTGTTGTAAGAAAACTCTACTAATGGTAGGTACCAATCCCATGTACCACCCCAATCCATCACATAAGCATGTAGCAAGTCCTCCAAAATCTGAACTGTTCTCTCAGATTGCCCATCTCTTTGCGAGTGGTATGCAGTGCTGAAACGTAGACCAGTGCCCATCTCTTCCTAAATCTGACCCCATAAGTGAGAAGTGAATTTTGGGTCTCGATCAAAACTATCACAGCAGGCACACCATGCAGACAAACTATCCAGTCCACATATAACTGAGCCATCTCAGCAACTTTATACGTGGTTTTGAAAGGCAAGAAATGAGAAGATTTTATAATAGGACAGATTTGCAAACCCTAACCTTGCTTAGAACATGCCTTATAGGTCTAAACATGGATTTTTTACCATGTTCTATAATATGGACAGATGACAAATTTATATGTATTATGCTATTATGGCATCAGTATGGCCTCTTAATTGCTTCAGGGAAATTTCAAATTCCATGATTTAATGCCCTAAAAATGCTCTTTTAATGGTACATTACCATGGTGGTGGAAGGTGAATTATTCAAAACTTCCCCTACTATTTGCATGTGTTTCTAATAGGATGGTTTCCTAACTTTTGTTATTCTAAATTTTCATTGGATTTTAGATTTGAAAATTAAAAGTATCTCATTGGTGCTAAAAATGACCTTTTTATGCCAAATCATATTTTAAGTGCAACTTCAATGTACTTGTTGGAATTTTAGTCAAATTCTTGGTTTTTGTTGCAACAATGCAACTATAAATACATCATTGCAGGTAGGTCTAGAATCCCTATATGGGTTTGGCCTTGATGTGACCTTAAATGGAGATTTGGTCCTTGATGTTCCATATATCAATGAATTGGGCCTTGGTCTCCATCATGGGGCACTTCAATTTATATTTGGATACATTTATATCTTAAGGAGTTTTATCCTTGATTAATTTCACAATCAAATCTCTATAACTTACTTGTAACATGATTGAAGCTTTAAAATACAAGTAATTGTCCTAATTAATCAAGATAAACCCTAATCATATAGTGCCTTGAGGCCATAAGAACAATCCCAATGTTTTACAATTAGGATAACCAAATATTCTTCCTTGTAGAATTATTGAATCATGAGAAAGAACCTAAAGTCATATACTATTGAGTATATGTGGGTGAATGGAGGTTATTTCTTCAGAATCCAATGTGAATGAGTATGGTTGATGATGCGGCTCTAGTGACATGTGATGAATAGGAATTTATTGGAACTTGACATGGAAAATGTCTAAGTGGGTTTATACCCTTTACATAGGTCCCAAACCTAAGTACCTAGGTAGACTAAGTTTATGTCGACCGTACTTTGAGCACTCCATGAGTAGTTCTCCCTTTGATCACAATAATCTTTGTATACTTGAATTGATCAAGGAGTGGGGGGTCTTGGAGTCTGGTAATCCTAAATACCTAACAGGGTGGCTAGGGATTTCTCAATCATTAATTTTCTTTTGACTTGGTATGCCTCAAACTACGAATGCTTAATCATAAAAAATGTAATCCATCTATGTCATATATCTTCTTAGGGTTACTTGGTGATTAATGTAGTTCGTTTATTTCCCTTCTAAACTCGAGAAGTATTACTTGTCATTCTTATTCTAAACCTACAACTCGTTCCTACCTTGTGAGGATTTATGATGTCTTTTATTTCTACTTTATTTCTCTTTTAAGTGTAATCTTGTAGCATGAAATGGCATGTGGTTATATCAAATCACTAGGACATGGGTTTCACCTCATGGTTGTCCACATCTTTTAGGTGACTAGTAGCATAATCATAATTTTTTTAGAAAGAAGCCTTTCTCTTGAGGGTAGTAGGAGATTGGAGGTTGGTGGAGATCTTTTATGGTGTGACTTAGAGACATTCTTGTACTCTCAATTATCAAAAAGGTGAATTTGATTTGTTGTATCTATGACTAATTTTTTGTCTTACACCTGATGTATAGATACATATGTTGTAACTATGTTCGATGCCGTTTATAGTGGTGATAATAGTCAAAAAATGTATTATGTAAAGTTATTTTTAAGAATGAACGAAATTAAAGGGCCTTTTGTGCAAAACAAAATTTGATGTTTTGTTTGTAATGTGTTGGTAATTAATGTTGATTAGCATAATTGGTGTTTTGTTTTGTGTAACATCATTGTGGCATGTTGGAATGTAACACCCAGAACCTGCAAGATTGGATTTGTGTGTTATTTTGTTTCTACCATTTAAAATTGGTTCCAATTGCCCACACATGTGAGACTGAGACCCACAAGGACCCAAATACCCACATAATGAGTCCCAAAATTTGGTCTTCATCTTGTATCATATTTCCATTATTCACATCTAGATGTTTCATAATGTATGTATTTCCCAATATTTGGTGTTTTATATGAAATTTACTTATTGTGCTTCGAGACCAACTGATGTAAGGAGGAGAAAGAGAAGATACCATTGTAACATCCTAAGATTTGAGGCCTCAAATAAAATGATCTTACTTATTAAACTACTGATATCACCAAGGTGCACCTCCTTTTTAGGGAGTCCATCACTAAAGCACTTTGTGGTTAAGCACGCTCAGCTCAGAGTAGTACTAGGATGAGTGACTAGTCAGGAAGTTTATCATGGCTTGCGTATGAGTGAGGACAAAGCACACGGTTAAGGCTAGTGGTGGTTTGCGGGGCCAATCATCATTCCTAAAACTTTACTAAAGCCTTAGGAAGTCAGCGTGGTTGTTACAAATGGTATCAGAGTGAATTTCCCTCCAATAGGTGGGGCCCACATGGGCATGTAGCATGCCAATCTTAATTTGTGTGGTCCAAGCAAGTTGGAAAGGGCTATCCACTGAGACGAGACAGAGTCTCCATTGCACTGGTAGTCGTGCATGGAAGTTGGGTGTACATGGGCCATTCTGGGTCTGCACTAAAATGTGGAATATATTATGAGGCTGTATGGTTCAACCTTGATGAGGACATCAAGAGTGTAACTGGGGGAGATTATAACATTCCAGGATTTGAGTCCTCAGATAAGAATAACTTAAAAGGAATGATTGGACTACCCATATCACCAAGGTGTACCTCCTTTTTAGGAAGCCCATCAGTAAAGAACTTTGTGGTTAAGCGTGCTCAACCTAGAGTAGTACTAGGATGGGTGACCAATCGGGAAGTTTATCCTACCTTGCATGTGATTGTTGACAAAGTGTGTAGTTAATACTAGTGATGGTCTATGGGGCCAGTTGTCATTCTTGAAACTCGACTAGACCCTTGGACAGTAGGCCCGAGTGTTACCAATACCCTGGGCATTATAAATACCTTGACTCTTGAAACTCTACAGAGACTTGGTTTTCAACATGCATGGAGGAGCCTAAGGAGTCATCAAAGTTAGTTGTGCTACTAGAGCTATAATTACGTAAGTGGATCAATTTTGAAGCAAGTCAAAGTATAGCTCAAATACCACAGTTGTGGTCACTAGAACGATCGTGATGCATAGAGCCTAGAACGTCCATGTTTCTCAACATGGTCATGCCGGTATCCATCCAGGATGATTTTTCCCAAGAATGTGACCCCCTCCTACCTCAACCACAATATTTGTGGAACCTGCCACAGTCATGCCACCCCAAAGCAACTATGTCCATTCTACCTCACTTCCAAAATCTTCACTTTTTAGCTAATCCAACATGACCATTTCACCTAACATGGTTGTCCATACACCTACCCACCATGGTCATGCTACCTATCTAACCCTAATATTGGCCACCATAATTTCACCACTTTACCCCCCATTTAACCCTATGCTTCCTAGGCTACTATATGAACTATTGTTTCTAGTGGAAGAAAGAGGCTATCCCCCTCTAGCATTCAAGGCCTCTAACTACCACACCTACCACATTTCTTACACTTTCCTTCCATCTTCCACCACAAAAACCTAATGTTTAGGGTATGGTCATTCCACTTCCACTTTTCATGTCATTCCACCTTGAAGTTGGGAGGAGATTTTCTTTGTTGTTGATGAAGGAGTAAACTACTACTTTTATCTCCATGGCCTTCTTTATATCCTCCTTCTCCATTTTTTTATTGTCCAGTACCATGAGTAGCTAAGCCCCCTTGGTGGGTTGTTTGGGGGTAAATGTACAAATTTAATACCATGTTGGAAAAATATTTATACAAACACTTTGATTTCATTGCTTAATGTTATATTATTTCTTATTCTCATCTCTTGATTATTTATATGTGACTGATGTAGGAAAACATCTTAGGCACACAGACAAGAGGAAATATGAGGCAAGAAATTAGAAAACTTTTAAGTCACAATTATTGGATCCTTAGCTAATTCCCCTTTTTTTCCCATACACCTCTACTCCACTAGCCCTAGGTGCAAAATCTAAGTATCAAGGAATTATTCTCCATATGCACTAAGAAAGGACCTTTTTAGTGGTTGGATGAGGGTAATAGGAGGTCAATTACCCTTATACTACACGACATGCCACCACTTTATACTAGATGCATTAAGATAATCACCCTTAGAAACCTAGAATGGGGTAGTCTAGGTTGGAGTTTATCTATGTCCTAGTCAATTGAGTCTCATAAGGTTGGATAAGGGGCGATGGGGACTACTTTCCCCATGCACACCATATACAACTAATAGAATAGAATTGTAAGGATTGGGACTTGAGAGGGGATCCACTCCTTACTCAATTTGAGGATTCCACCAATCTAATCCAAAAACACTAACAAGTATGTTGGAATAGGTGTATTTTTTCATTTCTCAAATGAGTAGTATACAAGACTAGCATTGGAATAAAATGCATGACTAATTTCAATTCTACATAATAATCTCCCACTAGGGGTTTACATTAATGAAACAAGGTCTTCACTGAGCAGAGGAATGTCCAACCTATTTCAAGTCTATCTCCCAAGAGTCAACTCCACTAAGGCAAGCCCAGGCTATCATGTCAAGCCCACCATGTCCTTCAAATAAAGGGTTGGGAGCATACCACACAAAAGAAGGCAAAGTGGATGTTGTCACCAAAAAATGTTGGTATATGCATATAAATAAGGATTGAGAAATATTGGGGAAATCAAACATCAATAAACTTTATTAATGTTCCTTGATCAATAGGGAAAAAGAACATCCAAATGGATATTTAAGAGAAAATTTAAAGAAGATAATAAATAAAAGAGTCTTGTTCCCTTAAAATAATCTCACAACAAAACATGACCATCACAAACAGTCACAAATAGTGCATGTCAAACAATTAGACTAATATTAATTAAGTCGTGATGAAACCCATAAAATCTCAAGCAAAATCGGGTGGAAAGGTGCACCCTAGGTAGAAAGGTGCACCCAATATATATAATATGAGTGGAAATGCACACACGGGGTGGAAAGGTGCACCTAATAGTATTATGGTGGCACAGAGATACCACTATTGTAAATAATTTTAGTTCGCCATACATGCACAAATGTAGAGGCAATAAGTAAGTTTAGTGAAGCTCAGTGAAGGGATAAAAACAACTAAATATTATCGAGTGGGGTCAGAGGATCCATCAACAAATATTCATACATATCCACAATTGAGAGACATCATAAGACCATACAAGTCCATCACATAATAGTTAAGTATCCTTTAGTTCAATTCCTTAAATTAGGGTTACCACATGGAATAGGATGAACAAGATGAAAATTGGGGTCCAAAAAGCATATACAACAAATTAAGAAGATCACAAGATCTGTAGTGGATTATAAATACTCACGTGAATCAACCTTTAAGAAGATAAACAAGTGCATAGGGTAATATGTCCCAAAAAGGACCAAGAGAGAGGGAATATAGGTGATTTTTAGATATGATTGAGAAGGGAAGCAACATACCTCTAAGATAAGTGTAGAAGGTCAAGTTCCAAACTATATATCCAGATCAAGCACTTCTACCTAATAGTACATGAGGTATATAAATCATTAATTAAGGTGTATATTATGAATCCTAAAATAGATTCTTTTAATTAGAGTTGATTTAGGTGATAAAAAATACACCATTGTGTAGATATTATTTTTACAATTGTTGGTGTGTGTGTATTTGTATATTTCTAACTTGCCAATGAATTACTACAAATTTCCAAGTAACTCAGTTTATTGATTTATTGAAAACAAAATTAATTAAAAATTACTTAGTTCCTCATGTATCATGTATCAACATTTTTATGTTGGACATGGCACATCACTAATTTATCGGTCAATTAGAAACATTGCACAAGTAGATAAATAGAATGCCAATAGACAGTGTGATATAAATCGAATGAAATTGAGGGCTCAAAAGCATATTAACTTGTATCAGTGTTTAGATTGAATCACTGTGTGAAGAACCAGCAACAATAAACTCTAAAGCAAGCTTGAGTTGAGGATTTAACTTCCAAATTTTTCAACCAACTATCAAAATCAACTACCAATAGGATCGCGGAATCTAGCCAACATCAAGGAGTTTAAAAAGAGGGCCTTGAGATGCCTAGAGCTCTCATATGCTCTTCCACCATGATTGGTAGCAAGGAGAAGTAGGAGGAGCACAAATAAGTCAGTCAAATTAGAAAGGAAACACAAAGCGACTAAGAAAGTGCAAAAGATGATCTCATAAGGGAACAGAAAAAACAAGGGAGTAAGCACCAAGCCAAATGGATGATAATATCTCCAAAAACATGAATAGAGTTTTTGCAAAAATAGGGGTGATGAAGTCAAAGTGAAATTCTTACATACATTGAATCATACCATGTTTAGGAATTTAGAAATGAAAGAGGAAGTTTGGGGGGAGTTGACAATTAGTTCGATTGTTTTCTATGGTTAGAGATGCCCAGGGGAAGATGAGGTGGATGGTTGTGCATATGGGTTACATGGTTTAAACATATGTGTCTTCACAACCAACTGATGATGGACAAGGGTTTTGAGAATTTTGGTGTTGGCACTTAGATAGATATACATGGGTTTTATATGTGTATGGGTCAATGGAATCGATATGGCAAGGAGTCACTCCACTTTTTGGCATTTCATATTACGGGGAGAGAGAGAGAGAGGTCAAGTATGGGCTCCTTGAATGTGGAATCTAGCAAGGAATGTGTAGGATAAAGAGTCACAGATTTTAGTTGAACAAAGAGAGAGAGAGAGAGAAATATGGTTATCTTATATTATTATGTGTGAATTAAGTTATATTACAATTACTCCATTAATATCAACATTAACTTGTACAATGGCATATTATTCCTAACCATTTAAGTGATTATTCCATTTCATATATAAGCATATTATACCTCTTATTAGTCATACTTTAGTCATTATGTATGCATTAATGAACAATGAATCATGTGATTTATTAGAAGGATTAAGTGTCATTTAGTTTATTAGGTATAATTTTATGCTTATTAAGAAAATTTATGTGATTATGACACCTGATGATTCTAATGCATCATATGAGGTAACAAACATGGGTACATTAAGTTAGACAACTACATACTTGGGTTTATGTTCCAAATATTCATCTAATCATCATGCGAGGGTTTATTGATCTAGGTATTATTATATTTTCATGTAACCATAGCTAGGGTTTATACATGAGTTACTCATCATATATGCAACAAATTTTCTATAATATACTGAATTGTGGACTTTTTACCGTTTTAGTCCTCTTTTCCATCTTTTCCTTTTATTTATATGCTCTTTGACCTTTCTATTTAATTTGTGGAGAATATGATGGTTTAATGAACATTTGTTCACCTTTTATTCCAATATTTGGGTTTTATGCACAAATACCTCAGTGAAAGCTTAATAATGGGTTTAATATGTAAAATGTCTACTTAAGTAATAAAGATAATAAAATATTTCGTCCTATAACTTTCTAGTGCTTTTTATAATATGAAAAAGAAAATAAATCCAAAAATATATATAAAGGAGATGATAAATGTAATAATTGGAGATAATATGGAATATATTGGATAAAAGAGGATAATGAGGAATATGTTGTTTCAAAAAAAATATTAAATATAAAGCCACGAGATAATTTGATAGCAAAATTTGTTTTCTTTATCTAAAAGAAACTTAATGGCCAAGTATCATCTAATTTGGATAATATATAAATATATATAAGCCTTTATTACAAGATAATGGGAAATAAGGGAAAAAGGTGAAATAAAATATCTAATATCCTCTAATTGGAAAACTAACTCCAAATTAGTAATCTACATATCAAAATTAGTCTATGTGTGAATTTTTATTTAATTTCTTCAATGTTTAATATTTTATTTTATTCAGGAGAGAGAAAATGACTTAAAGACCGATCAAAAAATGAGTTAAAGACCAAATATATTAATTATATGTTGAAAAAATTAATCAATGTCAAAATCGTGTTCCACACGTTTAGTATTTCTTATAGGCCAAATTTTACATTTTTAGAAAGTTTCTAGATACCTCTAATAAATTAAAAGGATAAATAAGTGGTAAAATGTAAATGAATTAAATAAAATAATAAAAGTCTTCAAAAAAATAAAATGATGCCAAATTCGTATTCTACATGTCAAAATAGACCTTTGGATGAACTTTGACTCAATTTGTAATATATTTGATGAGGAGATAAATTTAGGAGAGAGAAAAGGTGTACAATATTAAAATCGTTAATTAAAATAATAAACAATACCAACAAATAGAAATAGTGGCAAAGTTTTATTATTTTTGGAGAATCCTGGAGTCATTAATGCATGAGAAATGAAAAAATATGATTTGAAATATTTAACCTATTAAAAGTCCCCAAAAGACAAAAATAATTCTTTATTTGGATTCTACACATCAAAATCAATCAGGGTGTCAATTTTGGTTAATTTTGGAATTTGTTTGCACCCTCAAATAAGGAAAGATAAAAGTTAAATGATTAAATGAGAACTTTACTCATATTCGTATTTGGCAACCATATAAATGTCACGCACATGGACTGTTGGATCTTAATCCAACGGCTCGCGGATCATATCCTACCTTGAGTAGGAGACACGTGGGTGAACAGTACGGCCACATAGTCTTGATATTCAAATCCAATTTTCTCACTCCTCAGTTGATGGTTTCACACAATTCTTTCACCTATTAGTTGCATTTATGATTCTACATCTAAAGAGACCCTACTCGTTTAGTTTCATAAAGAATTGAGGAAACACCCCATTGCTTGCTTCTCAAACTTTTCGGCCACCAACCACCGCGCCACATCCCTTCCCCTCACCTATATATAACCCCACCAATAGCTTCACCTTCACTTTTTAAGCCCAATGCACCTCTAAATTTCGTTTCATTGATGTTGTGACCCCCTACGAGCTGTCGATACTCCCTGGATTGCGGCGCCCTTATCTCCCGTGTCTCTTCATCTCCGCCAAAATCAAAGGTACCCATGAATTCGTATTTCCTTGAGCTTTCTTTTGCATACCTTCGCATTGAGTTTCGCGTTGATTTGTGATTTCTCCCTATTTCCCAAGCAAGAAACAGCTTGCTATCACCAGCCATGGCCTCATGTGAGTGGGGAAGAATCCCTCATGTGTTTTTACGATTTTACCCCCTTCTCTAGCTCAGTTTCATGATGTGTCAATTTCTGATTGGTCCAACTTCTAAAAATCATATCTTTTGACTCACTTGTCTAAAAATAAATCTAAAATATGATCTGAACTCGGAAATATCCCCTCTATCCATTAAAAATATTTTCGAATCCTAGTTTTGAGTTTTTCGAGTAGGTATTTTTGTGGATGATTTAATTAACTAAAAATCACCAAAAATGCATCTAAAAGTCTATATCTTCAAAATACATAATATTAAATGTCATTTTGATCATAAAACCCTAACTAAGACAATGATGTTGTTTTCGAGACCTAAATTGGTGGCTTGTAGAAAAAGTTAGTAACTTTAGGGTTTTAAGCCTTTAATGAATATACATATATCTAATACATAAATATGATGATCATATTAGGGAAAGCGGATCTGATCTCATGTAGAAGTTATGAAAAGTGATTCTAGGATTTTAAAGAATAAGGTATGTGCATTTAACCTTTTGGTTGGGAATATTTGTGCCTTGACCTACTTTTCTATAATGAGGCTTTGTTGAATCATATTTCTTATACTCTTGATTCTTTTGCTATACTTGCCTCATAATCAATTTTGGAATATTGTTCTTGGGTCTTGGTACCCCTTTTCTGTATTCTATTTAAATGATGTTATTACTTGCCATTGTTTCTAGCATGTTGATTTTATTAGACTAACTAGCTATAGTAGCAGTACTTATGTACAACCACCCATAGTTGGGGAATGTGTTATTTCTCCCCTAGGGAACGTGTTAGTCACCCCCACACATGAAATATGTGTAGGTGACTGGGAATGTGTTACTCTCCCCTCACCCTTTAGTTGAAGGTTCGGTAGGTGCCTCAACCCTACTTAGTTAAGATAGTCAATATTAATCATGCATGCTTTTATTATACTTTGTTTATGGCAAGCATCTATTGAAAGCTTCTTGTATATTTCTCCTCGTTCTCTTGTATATTCATCTTATGATGAACCCTAGCCTACTTGTACATGCTTTTCTTATCTTGCCATCTTAGAACAATTTTTGTAACACATATTTGTTTTTCCTTTCCCTCTTGCTTGGTGCCTTCCCAACCACCCAGGCAATGAGCAAGGTGATGGATGACATGAAGACTTAGCTTTGTCTTGGACCTAGCCAATGGAGTTGTTGTTGTGGAGACAAAAGTGGAGTAGTCTAGACTTCCTTCTATCTAGATTTTAATTGTTGTATCTTGATGTAACCCTAAAAGGGAGATTTTTTTTCTACAATCTTTTATGAAATTGAATATAGTCAGATTTTATTTTTATTCTGTTGCTTTCCAATGAGTTTTGATTATCATATTTTAGTAGAGGGTTGTTTATCCCACTCTTTACAACATGGTAACAGATCCCATGGTAGTCGGAAATCTGGCTATTTCAGTTGTCTCCCTAATTAGAACCCTAGGCTTGCATAGTTTCCTTTAGGTGGCATGCTTGCCCTAGATTTGATCTATGTTGATGATAGGTTGATATAGGATCCTATAGTTTCACCTTAGAGTCTTGATGAATATAACTCTAATATGCTCATAATTAAAAATATGTATAACTTAATGTTGTTTAGGTTTGCCTTTAGGCAACTTTTAGGGCATGAAGTTGAAGCAAAGGTGTCTAGAAAGGATTAGGGTTTTGGGGGCTGGCAATATTATCCTCCACGCCACTAGCTTGGTTTACGAGGACTCACATGTCCATATGATACCGACCTGGCCTGAGCTAATACGAATTGCCCAAAATAGTTTTATTTTAGGCAATAGTGACCTTAGATTCTATGATGTATATCTTTGGAAACCCTAAGTTGATTTGTTTGAGGATAGATACCAAGATAGTTTCCTTATGTCCCTTAGGACCACATGCTTGGATAGTTTTATCCCTAGAACCTAGACCTTAGAGTTTGGGTGTTTGGGAAGATATTAGAGTGCGTAGTGGAAGCATGATGGATCTTGAGTATGGTTTAGTTAGACTCATCCTTTAACCCTAATGTAGTTTGGCTTGATGGGTCAAACCCTTTAAGGGGTGGAGTATGGTTAGTTGATGATGTTTGCGTGGTTAGATTTCGTGGATGAAATCCTATTTAGGGGGATGGAACCCTATAACATATTCAAGTTTATCTAATCAATCTTTAGAAATCCTAACCCCGTGACTAGGAGGTCAGACTGCTTGAATCTTTGGTCGTGACCAAATATAGTTGTAACCTAACATTATTGTTTACATATTAATGAACATGTAATGGTCATCTAAGGAATAACTCATATGCTTGAACCCTAATAAATATCCAATGCACATAATATGGATATCAATGCTAATTGTCAATATGTAAGAGGTTGATCATGTCAAAAACCTATAAACCCTAATGATATGATGAGGATGATAATTGTAACTTAATGTATGCTAAGGATGAATAAGTGAAATAAAATGGTATGTTGACCTTAATGCCTTTTATGATACATTAATGATGTTAAGTGCCATAATCAGTTAACCTACATTGATACACAAATGATATATATAATCATCTAATCACATATTGATCAAATCATGTATATGAAGTACATGTTACCTTACTATCTAATACACACATGATTAGTCACCTAATGCGAATCAATTTATTAATATGTAATATGTCTCACCTTGATCATTAAAATACATGTAATGGCTTCAATGTGAATATGAAGTGTTTGGATTCACATAAATGTGCAAAATGAGTAATATAAATTAATAATGATTAACGGTGACATTAATGTGAGCAATAAAGATAATGTGATGATGAGATCATGTTTAATATAAATATATATAATTGATGTGACATAATTTGGATTAATTGTAGATGTAATAACAAATTGAATAAAATGTACTATCACATGCAAGATAATTTGTTATAATTAATAAAATGACCATATGAGGATAATGAAGTGTAAATCCAAATTAATAATGATCAAATATATTGAGATAGTCGAGTAACATCTATTTGTGCATAATAATGAAATATAATTCTTTTTGGCAACTAAGTGTATATGACATGACGTAATTAATATAATGATGATAATGTGATATCATAAAGAGTATAATATTAATGAGCCAAAAATATTAATAATGTTAAATATCCTAAAAAGAATATCTTAATAATGAAACCCTAGGTGGTCCTTTAGAACTTGACCTAGGAGAACATGCTTGTGAAGTTTCTGAACCCTCAAGTTAAGTAGTTGATGTATAAGTTTTGGTGGAAGTTTTATGGTTGGAGGAACAAACTGATGTTTAGTGATGAGAGGTTGCACACTCGCCCTTCCCTTCTTACTTGTGATTTCGGGGACAAAATCCTCTTTAAGGGGTGGAGTGTTGTAACATACTATATTCTGGACTTTTCACCTTTTTGGTCCTCTTTTCCATCTTTTCCTTTCATTAGATCATATTTGACATTTCTGTTTAATTTGTGTAGAATATGATGGTTTAATGAACATTTGCTCACCTTTTATTCCAATATTTGGGTTTGATGTACAAATACCTCAGTGAAAGCTTAATAATGGGTTTAATATGTAAAATATCCACTTAAGTAATAAATATAATAAAATATTTCATCCTAGAACTTTCTAGTGCTTTTTAGAATATGAAAAATAAAATAAATCCCAAAATATATATAAAGGAGATGATAAATGTAATAATTGGAGATAATATGGAATATATTGGATAAAAGAGGATAATGAGGAATATGTTGTTTCAAAAAAATTATAAATAGAAATCCACGAGATAATTTGATAACAAAATTCGTTTTCTTGATCTAAAATAAACTTAATGGCCAACTATCATCTAATTTGGATAATAAATAAATATATATAAGCCTTTATTACAAGATAATGTGAAATAAGCCAATAAGGTGAAATAAAATATCTAATGTCCTCAAATTGGAAAACTAACTCCAAATTCGTAATCTACATATCAAAATTAGTCTATGTGTGAATTTTTATTTAATTTTGTCAATGTTTAATATTTTATTTTATTCAGGAGAGAGAAAATGACTTAAAGACCAAAAATATTAATTATATGTTGAAAAAAATAATTAATGCCAAAATCGTGTTCCACACATTTAGTATTGCTTATAGGACAAGTTTTACATTTTTATAAAGTTTCTAGATACCTCTAATAAATTAAAAGGATAAATAAGTGGTAAAAGTAAATGAATTAAATAAAATAATAAAAGTCTTCAAAAAAATAAAATGATACCAAATTCGTATTCTACATGTTAAAATAGACCTTTGGATGAATTTTGACTCAATTTGGAATATATTTGATGAGGAGATAAATTTAGGAGAGAGAAGGTGTAAAATATTAAAATCATTAATTAAAATAATAAACAATACCAACAAATAGAAATAGTGGAGATCCATATCCATCATACTTAATATGACTTATAGGTGAAATTTTATTATTTTTGGAGAATCATGGAGTCATCAATGCATGAGAAATGAGAAAATATGATTTGAATTATTTAGCCTATTAAAAGTCTCCAAAAGACAAAAATAATTCTATATTTGGATTCTACACGTCAAAATCAGTCAGGGTGTCAATTTTGGTTAATTTTAGAATTCGTTTGCACCCTCAAATAAGGAAAGATAAAAGTAAAATGATTAAATAAAAACTTTACTCATATTCGTATTTGGCAACCATATAAATGTCACGCACATGGACCGTTGGATCCTAATCCAACGGCTCGCGGATCATATCCTACCTTGAGTAGGAGACACGCGGGTGAACAGTACGGCCACATAGTCTTGATATTCAAATCCAAATTTCTCACTTCTCGGTTGATGGTTTCACACGATTCTTTCACCTATTAGTTGCATTTATGATTCCGCATCTAAAGAGACCCTACTCGTTTAGTTTCATAAAGAATTGAGGAAACACCCCATTGCTTGCTTCCCAAGCTTTTCGGCCACCAACCTCCTCACCACATCCCTTCCCCTCACCTATATATAACTCCAACATTAGCTTCACCCTCGCTTTTTAAGCCCAATGCACCTCTTGATTTCGTTTCATTGATGTTGCGACCCCCGACGAGCAATCAGTGCTCCCAGGATTGCAGTGCCCTTATCTCCCTTGTCTCTTCATCTCCGCAAAAATCAAAGGTACCTATGAATTCGTATTTCCTTGAGCTTTCTTTTGCATACCTTCGCACCGAGTTTCGGGTTGATTTGTGATTTCACCCAAAAGTCCAAGCAAGAAGCAGCTTTCTATCGCCGGCCATGGCCTCGTGTGAGTGGGGAAGAATCTCTTGTGTGTTTTTACGATTTTACCCCCTTCTCTAGCTCGGTTTCATGATGTGTCAATTTCTGATTGGTCCAACTTCAAAAAATCATATCTTTTGACTCGCTTGTCTATAAGTAAATCTAAAATATGATCTAAACTCGGAAACATCCCCTCTATCCATTAAAAATATTTTTGAAACCTGGTTTTGAGTTTTTTTATTAGGTATTTTGTGGATGATTTAATTAACTAAAAATCACCAAAAATATATCTAAAAGTCTATATCTTCAAAATACATAATATTATATGTCATTTTGATCAGAAAACTCTAACTAAGACAATGATGATGTTTTCAAGACCTAAATCGGTGGTTTGTAGAAAAAGTTAGTACCTTTAGAGTTTTAAGCCTTTAATGAATATACATATATCTAATAGATAAATATGATGATCATATTAGGGAAAGTGGATCTGATCTCGTGTAAAAGTTATGAAAAGTGATTCTAGGATTCTAAAGAATGAGGTATGTGCATTTAACCTTTTAGTTGGGAATATTTGTTCCTTGACCTACTTTTCTATAATGAGGCTTCATTGAATCCTATTTCTTATACTCTTGATTCTTTTGCTATACTTGCCTCATAATCAATTTTGGAATATTGTTCTTGGGTCTTGGTACCCCTTTGCTATGTTCTATTTAAATGATGATATTACTTGCCATTGTTTCTAGCATGTTGATTTTATTAGACTAACTAGCTATAATAGCGGTACTTATGTACAACCACCCATAGTTGGGGAATGTGTTATTTCTCCCCCACACATGAAATATGTGTAGGTGACTGGGAATGTGTTACTCTCCCCTCACCCTTTGGTTGAAGGTTGAGTAGGTGCCTCAACCCTACTTAGTTAAGATAGGCAATATTAATCATGCATGCAATTCTTTTATTATACTTTGTTTATGGCAAGCACCTATTGAAATCTTCTTGTATATTTCACTTCATTCTCTTGTATATTCATCTTATGATGAACCCTAGCCTTCTTGTACATGCTTTTCTTATCTTGACATCTTAGAACAATTTTTTAACACATACTTATTTTTCCTTTCCCTCTTGTTGGGTGCCTTCCCACCACCCAGGCAATGAGCAAGGTGATGGATGACATGAAGGCTTAGCTTTGGCTTGGACCTAGCCAATGGATTTTTTGTTGTGGAGACAAAAGTGGAGTAGTCTAGACTTCCTTCTATCTAGATCCTAATTGTTGTATCTTGATGTAACCCTAAAAGGGAGATTTTTTTTGTACAATCTTTTATGAAATTGAATATAGTCAAAAAAAATTATTCCACTACTTTCCAATGAGTTTTGATTATCATATTTTAGTAGAGGGTGGTTTATCCCACTCTTTACATTTTCATAGGGTACAAACAAGTGTACAATAGTTTATGTGTATCCTTGTTTAGCTAAAACTAATGATCTAAGCATATAAGAAGCACATCCATGGGATTAGGATTTTCTAGAGTCAAGATACTTGGTTTTGGTATGTTACAACACTCAACCCCTTAAAGAAGATTTTATCCTTAAATCCTAACCATCCTAACACTATCAACTATCTACATGCAGCCCTTAAAATGGTTCAATCCAATAAGTAAAACTAAACAACTCTTGATGATATTAGGGTTCCATATACACCTTGTAGTCATAAATTCATTGGGTGTTTATGTTGCTCATAGGTCATGCATCCAACTAATAGGTCATATCCACCTAGGTTGAAGTTTATATCCTTGTGGTACTAACCTAACAACGTGAATATTCACATAAGCAACCAAAAATTTAGTGGGTACAACTCTTCAAAACTTAGGGGGACAAAGGGGTAGGTATGCTAAACATTAATATGAGCCACATCTTCTAGTCATCTATTTGTACTCAAAACTAGTATTTCATATTGTTCTAACTGATTCTAGGGTTTCTTTACTAGCTTTTTTGAATCTTCATAGTGACATAGTTTAAGAAAACATCAACAAAAATCACAAAATATTCTTTTGTACACATAATAGTACAATGAATAAATGACTTATTGGTGATGAAATTGACATAAAATAAAAGATGGATCCAATTTTTTTTAAACAAACCTTTTATTCCATCAACGAGAGCTTACAAATAACCAGCTAATGCAAACAAGATAATATATGGTATTATCAGTACCAATACAAGTATTATCCTCCAAACTAAGGATAACTATTGGGGCTAACAGCCTCTCAGGAAACTGAAAGATGAAGTGGGTTTTAGGGTGATGATTGACCAGGCTCCATTGAACTTGGATGGCTTCACGTGTCAATTTAGTCTTCAGTGACTTAAAAGAACAATAGTAGGGAGGCGTGAGTGACTGAATTAACTGGATTAACGATCTGTATAGCCTCTTGTAAACCAGAAACTGTAGGAGTTGCAACATGATTCTCTGGATTAAATATGTATTCATTCCTCGAGTTCTCCCGGTCGGCTTGGTGTGATTAAACTTTGATCAGCTACAGTTGTCGCTGCAAGATTCTGAATATCCTCAAGTCTTGGACTTCTTCTGTTAGGCTCAATCTTCCTCGCAGACCCTCACCTCTTCATCTTTGTGCCGCTTCCTTTAATTCTCCTACTTACTTATCGCTCAGGGGTGACATCCATATTGGCTTCCTTGGTTTCCTTTACTTCAAAGATTTGTACTGGATCCTTGTTTATGTGCAGGTCGTCTGTCTCTGCATCCTCCAGGACATTTGCAAACTCTATAATTTCATCCCACTCTGGGTAAATAGCTGTGTGATTGCCGGATTCATCTACTAGCATATCATTTATTACCTCTACAACCTCATCCTCTTCTGGGTTCACTACTTTGTGCATCTCCTTGCTGAGCAAATTATCCACCTGCATTGTAACGCCCGGGCCCACTACCCAAGGCTCTAGTAGAGTTTCAGGAATGACGACTGGCCCCACAGACCACCACTAGCCTTAACTGTGTGCTTTATCCTCATGCATGTGCAAGCCGGGGTCAACTTCTCGACTGGTCACCCATCCCAGTACTATTCCAAGTTGAGCACGCTTAACTATGGAGTTCTTTAGTGATGGGCTCCCGGAAAAGGAAGTGCACTTTGGTGATATGGGTAGTCCAATCATTCCTTTTTAAGATCAACTTATCCAAGGACTCAAATCCTGGGATGTTACAATCTCCCCCACTTAGACTCTTGACGTCCTCGTCAAGGCTCAACTATATGGCCTCATAATCTGACCCCATTTCAGTGCAGGCCCACAATGGCCCATGGACACCTAGCTCCCGTCCACAGCTACCAGTGCAAGGGCGGCTCCATCTCGTCTCTACGGATAGCCCTTTCCAACTTGCCTGGACCGCACGGCTCAAGACTGGCATGCCACATGCCCATGTGGGCCCCACCTACTGGAGGGGTTATGGCTCTGATACCATTTGTAACGCCCGGTCCCACTACCCAAGGCTCTAGTAGAGTTTTAGGAATGACGACTGGCCCCACAGACCACCACTAGCCTTAACTGTGTGCTTTATCCTCATGCATGTGCAAGTCGGGGTCAACTTCCCGACTGGTCACCCATCCCAGTACTATTCCAAGTTGAGCACGCTTAACTATGGAGTTCTTTAGTGATGGGCTCCCGGAAAAGGAAGTGCACCTTGGTGATATGGGTAGTCCAATCATTCTTTTTTAAGATCAACTTATCCAAGGACTCAAATCCTGGGATGTTACATGCATATTAGTAGAGTTCCCAAGAACCTCCCTACGTGGACCATTGGTCGCTTTCTTCTTCCAAACCTTTGTGCTGTGTTTATTGGCTTGATTGGTCCCTGTAGATGCTTCTGCTGCATTCTCCATCAGATTTGAGTCCGGGATGTCTCCATTGCCAAGGGTGGCAAAACGGTTTACACCATCTGACACTGTGGCTTCTGCCTGGTCTGACTGGGTCGTCCTTGGCCTTCTCCCCCCCCTTCCTCTTCTGTGTTTTCCATTTTTGAGTTGCCTAATCGATGTCTGTTGTTCCTTTGTTAGTTTGTTGTTCATCTACAGACCTATGCTCCTTCTCCTTTGTTGCCTCAAGTGTGCATTGCATTGATATGTGACCTTCCTCACCGCATCTAACACACGCCCAAGGAATTAATTGTGAGAACATAGTCACAATTTTGTTTTTTAGGTTATAATCTCCTTATCATACTAATTTAACATCCTAATTACCCAACTCAATTCTAAGAAAGAAATCATAACTTCCAAAGAGATTCATTGCAACTAATCATAATTATAGGGTTAGATCACCAAATCCCCATCACATTAGAGTTTTATTAATCGAGATTCTTATTTGTATTTTATATAGTTCTAAATCTTCCTTTAATCATCTCATGAATAACTTAGGTCAATTTTTTGGTAGACATCTCATCTAGGTCTTCCATATAGGGTAAGGATTTTATCTTGGGAGATAAAATTGAAATAGTTAGAATACAACTACCAAGGATCTCATACCATCTTATAAGGAGTGGGACCCGGTATGGGATCTACTACTCATTCAATTTGAGGAATAAACCCAATTTATCCAAACGCGTTAATAAGTATGATGGAATAGATGCATGTTTATTTTATTTTGCAAATGAATGGTATACAAGAATAGGAACAAAATAAAGTAGCATGACTATTTTCAATTTACAAGATTACATAATAATTATCTGCTTGAGGTTTACATGAAAGAAAAAAGGTCTTAACTAAGAAGAGGTATGTACAAGCTATTTCAAGTCTATCTCCCATGAGTTAGCTACACTAAGCAAAGTCAGGGTCATCATGTCAAGCCCTCCATGTCCTTCACCTAAGGATTGGAAGCATACCCCAAAAAGAAACACAAATTGAATGTTGACATCATCAAGATGAAGGTATGTGCATATAAATAGGAATTGAGAAATATTATTGGAAAAGGACATCCAAATAGATACCAAAGAGAACATTTAAAGAAGATAATCAATCAAAGAATTTTCTGGACTCAAAACAATCTCACAAAAAATGTAACAATCATAAATAGTCATAAATAGTGCATGTCAAACATTGGACTAATATTATTTGAGTAGGCTAAAACCCATAAAATATCAAGCCTAAGTCCAGTGGAAAGGTTCACCCAGGGCGGAACGGTGCCTCTAATATATATAATACCAGTAGAAAGGCACACTCAGGGTGGAAAGGTACATACAATAATATTATGGTGCTACGGAGGCACCGCTACTCAAAATAATTTTAGTATAGTGTACATGCACAAATGTCGAGTCAAGAAGTAAGTTTATCAAGCTCAATTAAGGGATGAGAACATCCAAACATTACCAAGTGGGGTTAGAGGATGCAAATATTTAGTCATATGATAAGGAGTCAAATAAGTGTATAGTGTAGTATGCCCAAAAAGGATTAAGAGAGAGAATATATGTAATTTGATTTAATGAAAACAAAATTTGTTGAAAATAGTGGTGTCCCTTATCACACATAAACAATTTAATGTGTGACAATACACATCAGCAATTCACTTATCAACCAAGATCATCGCATAAATAAATAAATAGAATGTCAAAAGGATGGAATTTCCCAAGAGTGTGACATAAACCAAATGAAATCAATGTCATAAACGAAAATTAAGTCATATTAGTGTTTATATTAAAGCACCATGTGAAGAACCAACAACAATCAATTGTAGCAGGTCTAAATCAAGGATCTGATCATGTATTCTTCTACCAACTACTAGAATCAACTACCAATAGGTTAACATGATCTAGTTGATCTCAAATAGTTTAAGCAAAGGGCCATGAGATGCCCAGAGCTCTCATATGCTCTTATGCCATGGCTTGCAGCAAGCAGAAGCAGGCGAGGCATGAAGAAGGTGATAAAATTGAAGAAGAAACATAAGGAGACTAAGAAAGTACACAAGATGATCTTACATGGGCATAGATAAGAAATGAAGCAAATATCAATCCGAACGGATGTTAAAATCTTTGAAACATGAATACTTTTTTTAAAAAAATAGGTCACAAAGTCCAAGGGAATTTTTATGCAAGATTGAATCCTACCAGGTTTAGGCATGTAGAAACAAAAGAGGAGGGTTTGGGGAGATTCAATTAGTCTGATTGAATTTTAATGGTCAGAGACACCCAAGATGAGGTAGCCAACAATGGATATGGGAATCTCCATGACTACATTTCTATCTTCAAAAACAAATCAAGATGGAGAAGGGTTTTCAGAGAGTTGGTCGTGGCTTCTGGATACATATATAGGGTATTTTGAAGGTCTGTATGGACCTATAAATTCAAGATGGCAAGGTGTTACAATCAGTTTTGGGTATTTCCACGTTACGGAGAGAGAGGTCAAGTATGGGCATGTTGCATGTGGAACATAACAAGTAAAGTGTAGGAGGAAGAAATGTAGATTTTGGTTGATCAAAAAGAGAGAATTCCTCAAAGGAAATATCATCATGTTGGCCACACTATTCATGGGAGTAGTCACCTCCTACCTAGCATAGGATATGAGTTTCAAGTTGTTACATCTGGATCTAACGTCGGCTCTAATGCGCACATCAAAGTAAGGAAAACCAAAGTGAAAAACATTAAATGTTTGGGAAACCTTTAGTAAATATGCATTAAATTCTTTCAATGTTAAATTTAGGGTGTACATGTTATCGAATTTAGCTTGAATTCGATGGGATAGCTAATTTAGGGGTGATGAATCTAATTTTTTTATTATATTTAACTTTTGAGACTTCCTTTTATGAGTTCTAATACAATTAGCATTTATGCACATTATCTTTATATTTATTATCATATTACATCAATATCATCAATACTCATCAATTAGAGTCTTATTAACTTCATATTACTATCCACATGGTTATCTTAAGTTATGATGCACAAATTAGGTTATTTAATTTTATTTCTCATTAAGTTCATTAATATCAACATTAACTTACATAGTAGCACATTATTCCTATCCATGTACGTGAAAGCTCCAATAATTGTTCCATTTCATATATTAAGCACATTATACCTCTCATTAGTTATACTTTAGCCATTATGTATGCATTACTGAACAAAGAAGCATACTTGACTTCTTAAAAGGGATTATGTGCCATTTAGTTTATGAGGTCTGACTTTATGCTAATTAAGATACCTGATGTTATTACGACGCCTAATGATTCTAATAAATCATATGAGGTACCAAACACGGGTATATTAAGCTAGACAACAACATACTTGTAATGTCCACATTTTTGCTTAATTGGTAAGGTAGGGTTTACCTGAATGATTACATGCTTGATTAGATTGAACATCGTTTAGACTTGATTAGTAACATCCCTGACCTGGGTTATGCTCTAACCCTAGATGTTTTTCTTAATAATGTTGATTAGATGATTGTTCATATTTCTTGTAAAGTAATTAAGGCTCAAGAGGAACTTATATTTCAATTTTAATCCTTTTTTAATAATGTTGAAACATTATTGTTCTTGTTTTGGACTAAAGTGCAAATTACCCAAGTTTAGGGGTTAAATTGCAAATTGTACATGATAAAATGTTTTTCAGATGTTGAAGCATCATAAGAATGAGAAAGATGAAGTGGTATGGTTTCCACAAGCTTGAGCACCAAGATAAAGCTTGTTGAGCAATCCTTGTGCATTAAAACCTAGTTTTGGTGTAATGTGTAATTTACCCAAAACCTAGGGTTCAATATGCAAAATACCACTTCTAGAGGGTCCCCCATGTTTCTTGGCATCATTTAGAGAAAATAAAATTAGAGGGGTGCCTCATTTGAATTATTTTGGAGGAGAGAGAATCATGATATTAAAATAATCAAGATTTAAGCATAAAAGGAACTTTATTTCAATTTAATGCAAAAAGAAATATATTAATTGAAGAACCCTTCAACCATAAGTTGAGGGATGAATTTGAAAAAGGGTTGGACGATCTTGTGCCTTGCAAAGGCACGAAAATATCTTGAGTGAGTGGAAGGCCCACTCACATTAAGTTATTAAAAAGAAATATCCGCTAAAAAGGGGATATTAGTATAATATGATTAAGGTGCTTAATCTCTTTTCTTTTAATTCTTGGATAATGAAGAATTTTTTCAAGTGGGAGAAGATGGCTTCGTGGCCAAGGAATTTAGGGGGAAGAGGTGGCACTAATTTTGGAATTAAAAGATTTTTATAAGGCATTTTCTCTCTCATTGATTTTCTTATAAAAACACCTTTTACAACCCAAATCAAAGGCTTTTTCGAATCCACTTCCTCTCTTTGCTTGCAAAAACGACCAAGGGAGATAGGAGAAGCAGGAGGACGACCCCCAACCTGTTGGTAAGCTTCTTGATCCTTTTTCACCTTGATTTCATGGTGGAAATCACAAAACAATGCGTGATTTCTTCTTTATTTCACTCCATCTTCAATCCTAGCCAATCTTTTCACTCCAAAGCTTGAGTACGAGCCTTGAGAGAGTTGCAAAAGCTTCCTCCACCATTGTTGACGTGAAGCTCCAACATTTGAAGCCCAATTGGAGGCGGGTTATATAACTCAAACCCTTAAATATTGTTATTGCATTCAAATCTCCATTATTTGTTGAATGTTTTGTTCTATTTGAAATTCCCTTGATCCATGGCTGTAATTACCATGAAAATGGAAGTAGCTTTTGAATGAACGAAGGTATATGATGATTACATCATCTTAGACACATATTCCAACAAGTTTTCCTTACAAACGGTTTTAAGACTTTGGTCCAAATGGTTTCACCAAACCGTTTGGAGATTAAACGGTTTGCAAACTGTTTACAGTCTTGAACCCCAAACCGTTTAGATGAGTTGACCATTTGGATGGGTTGAACGTTTGAGGTCAGGAACCTAGTACATTTTGGATTAGGATCTAATGGTTTCAATTGATTGAATCAATATATGGACAATCATCCAATTAGAAACCCTAATCGGGTTAAGTGCTGATTTTGCAATTGAGTGAATTAAATCTTTGGGTTGATTAACCCAAACGGTCTCAAGACCATTTGGAGATCACCCAAACGGTCTCAAGACCGTTTGGAGGTCAACCAAGACTGTTTGGAGGTCTAAGGTTGAGTATCGTTGAGTTTTTGAAGGTCCAAAGATAGCAAATGGTAATGTAATCAATAGTTCAATTGTTGATCAATCTAATGATTCAAACCCTAATTGAATTTCACAATTTTAAGTGATGGGATGGGGAAAACGGTCTCAAGACCATTTGTAGGTCATCCAAATGACCACAAGACCGTTTGGGGTCAGGTCATGCCCAATTTTAATGATGTTCCAATAATTTCAAAACAATTAGTTCCACAATGACTAATATTGTAAGTTCATTGATTTCAACCCTAATTCAATTGGGTTTAAAACCCTAATTGATGATCAATTGAAAGTCTAATCAATTGAAAGATGATTCATTAAGCTCAGTTTAAGTATGGTGCTTAGGTTCAATTGATGAGTAATTACATGGATTCAATTGATGAAGGAGTTAATCTTGGAAACCCTAAATCAATATGAGCGGTTGAGACCATTTTTGGTCCAATCAGTTTTGAGGAGGTTTGGACCAAATTGTCTCAAGACCGTTTGAGTCCAAACGGTCTCAAGACCGTTTGGGACCAAATGATCCCAAACCAATTGAGACTCAAACGATCCCAAGTACATCTGTTCTAAACGGTTTCAAACACCAACTTTGCTAAACGGTTTCAAACCGTTAGACCAAGACTGTTTGGAAGTCTAAACGATCTTAGACCATTTGGAGGTATTTCAAGAAAGACCGTTTGAGGTCTGGTTGGTCAAGACCGTTTGGGGTCTAAGTGACCAAGACCGTTTGGGGTCTAAGTGGCCAATACCGTTTGGAAGTAATTAACCAAAACCGTATGGACAATTAAGGTGATTAAAGGTCGATTGTTTAATTGATCACTACATGATGTAAATCAAGGGTGATTATAGTAATTGTACCATTAATAAGATAGGGTGATTAGTATCTCTTGAACGATTAATCTTTAATGATTATAGAAGTAATGACATAATACATTGTGTCAACTTTCATTCAAGTTGAGTTGACCTAATCTAATCAAGTCTGAAGTAAGTATCATCTTATAGAGGATGAGAGAGAGAGGACTTCCTACATGAATGATAATTATGTAGTGGTTAAGTCTCAACACTTTCAACATGAATGAATGTGTAATTAGGGTATGATCCTTGATAAAGAGAACATGAACCCTAATTAGGAAGGTTGATGAACCCTAACCCTAATTCAGGGTATTTCAATAATAAACCATGATTGAATGTGAATAGTAAACCCTAATTGAGAATGATGTTATGAGAAACCCTAATCAAGGGTGAAGCCATATGAAACCCTAAAGTGAGGGTGATGTCATGTGGAACCCTAGACAAGGGTAAGGTCAAAATGAAACCTTAATACAATGATGTGATGTAAAACCTAATTCAAGGTAATTCTATGTTCTAGTACGTGATACTATGATAAGAAATCCTACACTGATATAAGATAAAGATATGTGGAGCCCTTATCTTGGGTGATAATGTATGAAACCCTAATTTTGGGCAATATGATGATAATCATGACCCAAATCTGGGTAATGAGATAAAGTATTCCTAATTAACATAAATTGGGAAATCCTAACTCCAAGGAGGAAATGATGATGTTACTTTTACAATGCATAGTGCTAATTTGTAATTGATATAATTGTTATCATGTACACTAATTATGCAGGTTTCATGAGATGGTGGACATAGCCAGGTATGAGTTATGAGGTTTTATTATTGAAATTGCTTTATGGGCCTTGTAAGCCATAATATGCTATGTTGCCCAGTGAGAGGTAACAAAAGATATTATTGGGCTTTAAGAGCCAAGTGAAATACCTGCACTACAATTAATATGTTTACAATGATTAAATAACCTGAAGGCATTAAGTTACCTGATAAAGTGGTAACAAGTGTTTTGATGAACTAAGGGTTTAGACACCCATGTTTCATAATCATGATGATGAGATGATAAGGGATGAGAATACCCTGATGTGATAAGGGATTGAGATCCCAATGTTTAACAAAGCTTTGTAAAGAATTTGATAGAAATAGTATCCATTCTTTGTAGCAACTGTTACAATGTTTTATGTTTGAAAAACATGTTTGATGCTAAAAGAATAATGTAATGTACTTTATTAATCAAGTCAAATGGTATCATGTAGAGCCCTGACCATAGATCCATCATCGTCAGTAGTTTGATGATGGTGAAATAGGTTTTCCTACGGGAACTCCTAGAGGGCTTACTTTTGAGTATGTGGGGGTTATGGGCGTGAATATCCTTACGCCCTAATGGAGGAATTGATGTGAGGTAAAAATTAAATCTCTCAATCCTTCATTATATATGCCGGGATGGATGTATCACTAATCTACCAATGTTTTTAATGCTGGATCGATGTGAGATAAATATAATATCTCTCGATTGTGAAGAGAGTACAGCATGCCACTGTAACTCTAATAGTGAAGTTTCCAGTATACCCTGGAAAGCTATTTAGCAGAGACACAAGATGTCCTGCATTTGGTACTCACACTGACTGAGGAAGATGAGGTCATGGCAATCTGGCTCTTCTATTGACCTATGTATGGTACATATTTTGACTTCGCAATGGTCAGTTGGAGTATGAGCGGTATACCTCATCTCCTCAGGGCTTAAGTATGCTTGTAAAATGTAATCATCCGTGTAGCATATTTGCTTAAGGTTGAAATACGAGAATCATTGGTTGGTGTTACTTTGCATAGCATGTTCTAAATAGACAAATGTTATTTATGCTCTTCAATTCTTTATTGAATAAGTAACAGGTTGCTCTATTAAGTTATAGCTGAAATAACATGAATAAAGGATAATGTTCTAAATTGTTTAGTCAATGATTTAGCTGATGTTGAATACTTATGATTCTTCTGCTTAGTTTTATTCCCTTGATGGCAATAATAATGTTTCTGGCAGAGAGTTATATCTCTCACTGGGACAATTTTCAATTGTCTCACCCCTGTGGGATCCAACTTTTTAGGTAGACGTCGAGGAAGAGGCAGAAACCCTACAGCGGGTGAAGAACAACAGCAGTAGCAGAATCAAGGAAAGTAGTGAAACCTCAGGTGGAGACACCGTCTGTCATGTCCTATAAATAGAGAGTCCTATGTGTCATCTTTGTACTCTCAGGTCCTAGGAGTCGGTAGTTAGTTTAATATTGATATGAGATTTTGTCTTGATACCTCAAGATTTTTATATTGCCTATGTACAGTTTAACAGGGCAGTTGATGCTTGTAACACTTGAGAAGGAATGGTACAAGAGATGTACTGATGAACCAAAATGTAAATAACTTACTTTGGTTCTTTATGAAAGAGTTTTTCCATTTATGGATCTCTTTGTAAAAAAAAATAATTTTTAGTGATTTTCAGTAATTCTGTTGTTAACGACCACTTCCGCATTAATCTTAATCGATGTTTGGCAACATACATCACATGATTAATGATAGTAGATCAATTGTGATATTTCAAACCTAAGAGGAAACTCACATATGATTTAGTTTGAAGAATTAGGGTTTGAGAAATGTAAACCCTAATCGGTAAAAATTAGGGTTTTGATAGTACATGAATATGGAATTTGATCAGGATAGCAGTGTGGTAAATGATTTTTCATATTTTATAATAATTTTTTATTTAATTGAATTTTGGATATGATATGGATAACTCAATCATTCATATTTTAAAAAAAAATTAGAATATTTGAGTGTTCTTTGAATGTGGTTCTCAATCAAACTATACTTCGACCAAAATGTTGACAGAGTGCTTTTTAGTAGTGTAGTGTTTTATTTTTAGTTATTTATTGGTAACTCTAAATGATCAGAAATTTTAAATAAAGATCTTAAACTCAATCATAAATAACATGTAAAATTTTCATAATTTTTGGATGTGTTTAGACCTTATCAGTAGATTAATTACAGTAATATATTTATGACAGAAAATTCAGCTGAAATAAGAGAAAGTATAGTGAGGGGTCAATGTGCAATTGACCCAAGCAGCTCAATTTCTCTATATGGTCAACCTAACACACAAGTAACTCTCATAATTAGTGATTAAAACCAGAGAAACGAAATTCTAAAGAGAGAGGGAGAGTTAGGGTTTGAGAGGAGAAATTGATGGAGATGCTAACCTAGGGTTTTGCGGTCTGAGGAATGATGAAATCATGTAAGTTTAGCTTCTTTGGATATAGTTTCATGATGAATCTTCTCTCAGATGTCAAGATTCCATCCCTCCCCTGATTGGATTCGAAATCATATCAAATCAAGTCCTTTTCTCATTCTTTCTTCATAATCCCTCATTTTTAGGGTTTCCGAGTTGAAAGGAAGAAGAATCAGGTGAATTGCTAGGGATTTGATATGAGATTGAGATTTTTAGGGATGAGCTGCATTTATAAGGTGTTTTCACACCTTAGGGCGAGTGGGAACTTCCTTTAAATAGTATATTTCACAAAATTGGTTAAATCATCCATAATCTTTAATTGCTTAGTATGCAACTACAAATCCTGAATTGTCTGTTTGATCTAAGTTGTTGCAAAATGATATGAAATGGAATATTCCTCTATTTGAATAAATTTTAGATGATAAAATCATATTAGAAATGTATAAAATACATCCTAATGAGAATTCCCTAAGTATTCGCAGAGGTTATAAGAGTAAACTAAAATATAGGGAATTTGTCTATGACTGAAATTATTGTATAATTAAATAGAGAAATTTGTTTATCTGGATCCCCTTGGTTATGAATGGTTGTTTATCTGAATTCATAGTACATATATGTCAGGTACTATCTTGGATTTCATTTAAGGTGAATATTGTTTGTTTTATATCTCAGTAAAGAGGGTGAAACCCTAGATGTGAGGAAAGTTGGATATTTACGAATAGATATCTTGAAATCCATTTGAAGGGATTTTCTTGACATGATAGACTTTATTTATTCAATTTTATTCTTGATGCATGATATCTTAGTGAATGGCATGGAAACCTAAATTCAGCTCAGTTCCAAGGTTTCATACATATATTGATTGTATATGATTTAAGCAGTCTTTATTCAGTCAATGTTTATGTCGTATGAAATCCTTATGAGATCCATGTGATAAGTGAATGAGGTAAATGAAGCCCTAAGGATAGGGTGTTCAATGAATCAAGTATTGTGATATCAATGTTCTCAGTATGAGATGTGGTGATGCTTAATAGTTCAATTGCATGATTCTAGTGTATAAAGTGCCAATTGACATGTATTCTATTTATTTAAGAATTTTAGTCTACCTATATATATAGTATGATGATTACTCAGAATATTACAGTGTTTTGAATATACTGATCTGCCAAGTTTAGAGTGATATACATGTTGTATTATAAACTTCAAATAAATAGATGTGGTACCATAGAGATACCAAACTCAAGTATAGGGAAAAGATACAATATAATAAGAGCTTTCCAAGAATAATAAAATAATAGACTTAGGGGCCCTGAACACCATAGAACCCCTATGTGAGGTCTGTGCCTTAGGGGTGAAATGACCTAACCCTGGAAGTGTCTAGTATACAGGGGTCAGAACGTACTAACAGGTGGTACAGGGGACGAAGCCCTAGTGGAAGTCTCCTTAAATTACAATATGTAGTGTCCAACATCAACCAGAGATCCTGGTGGCACTAGAGTACAAAAAAGCCAATAGGTGGCTTGACTTTCCTTCTGTGTGCACGGGTTAGAGGAGGAGTCCAATTTTACAGCTCATGGGTGTGCCGATGCAAGAGAGCCATTTTCCTATTGCATATCAGTGACATTGTCAGGTTTAGCAATCCTGGGGTGTCAGCTAAGTCTTATACAATGAGATCATAGTTCGCTACAAGTCTTCATATGTAGAGTACAATGCATATGATCAGGGCATAAGCTAAAATATTATCATATAGGTTTAAAGAGTTTCTTATAAGTAAAAAGAGTTAAGAAAGATTTTAGTACAGTTTCGTAGTAGTTGTTCTTTAAATGTAATATTTGCATTCCCTGTTATTTTAACTGTATTGTTTTAGATCTGCTCAGTGTAGTAGTTATTGTATTTTATTCCAGTTTAATTAATTATCTAGAGTATCCTACCATATTTATGTTTGTCAATTATTAGACTCTTTAAATATTACTGTTGTTATAATTGAGATCAATTGCTTAAAGGTATATCTGTAATTATATCAGTGCTTTAGACTATTTCTTTGAAGTACTCATTCACTGAGCGAGTAGGCTCACCCCTCTACTCAAAATTTTTAGGAAAACGACATGGACTTGAAGAAGGTCAAAGCATCAGAGTAGATCTACCACATGAGTTAAGTATGAGATTAGTTAAGTTCAGTCCGTCCCTATCACTCTAGGTCCTTGTGTAGAAGTGAGAGAGTTGTAAAGGATGTTTTGTATCTTTGTTTCCTTAATAAGAGAGAATGTGTATGATTATCATGTCGTATGAACATGGAAATGTGAGAAATAGAATGAATGTATGGATGTGTATCATTAATGTCGAGATCATATTAGAGTAATCAATGTTTAGATTTTCTTGTAAAGTTAGTTTATGTGATTGAATGTGAGAAAAAAAGAAGTTAAGGGTGATCTTTGTATTACGTTAAATCCTCAATTTATGCCCTAATCTCATGATTAGTGTTAATTGTGAGATTGGGGTGTAACAACTTGATATTAGAGCATAGGCTGAGTTGTCAGGGACCATTAAGTTAGTAAGTTAGAGTCATAAGTGTGGCAGATAGGAGATGTTATGATGTTAGCTCTGGGGATTTGAGTATTTGGATATCCTGGCCCGGTATTTGAGTACTTGGATCAACCAATATCAAGCTACTCTGTCTATTCTTTCATGTATACCCTGGCCAGGTATACAGTGGAAGGATGGTCTAGAGAGGAACCCTTGAAATATTAGGGCCAGAAACAAGATAAGTAACATGAATTAAGAACATAAATATAAAATGAGATAGAACTTTCATTTCATATTGTTGTTTTATTGGAGATTAATAGAAAATCTCTTATATGTTTGAATTCAGATATTCAGTATTTTGAAATATATATGGGTCTTTAAGATTTGTTGTACACTATGTAGTTGTAACATTTATTGATTACATTCTTTGTATCAAGTAGACTAGAAATGATCTTTGAATGAGCTTTCCTAAGTGGATAAGTTTTCTTCCACACATTTGAGATGAATAGGAGTTGAGTAATATTGAGTAGCTCTTGCCTTCAGGACTGCAGGTTCGGCCTGGTCTGGCTGGAAGGATGCATTACTGGGATCTAATGACTCCTATTAGTAACATAATAAGAGTAAATTTTGGATATATTAGATCCAAATTCTGGTATGAATGTATATACTCTAAGATTTTGAAGTATAAGGGAAAGACTGGGATAACTAAGAATCAGTTGGAACTGATATCTGAGATCCAACTTTGGGGCCTCATATGAGAAACCCTTAATTGGGAATAAAGGAACACGACATAAGGTTCAGATTAAGTTTAATTATTAGTATTATATGAATGCTAAATATGAAATATGGAAAAGATATGAGAAAAGTATGTAAGGGGCCAATATAGTAAGAATCAATCATGAGGAATGAATTATATAACCGAGTACAATGTTTTTTATGTACTCCAAAGCAAAAGGAAAATAGAAGAAAAGAGCTAAGTATACAATAAGTACATAGAAGTGAAGAGTCTTCAAAAGAGTTAAAGTGAAGAGAACTAGATGAGCATGTAAATTATAAAACTAGGATAAGAAACTTAGTTGAAGCAAAGAGAAATGTTGGAAATAATGAGCTTGATTAAGGAATGAGGATTATGATATAATTGAGAGCATGGAATGCATACCTTTATTAATAAGTTTAATACATTCATCCTTACTGCCTTTGGATTCCAAGTCTCTATAGAACAACAAACTAGTTTCTAAAAGAAGAACAAAAGTGTAGCTTAACCAATGAATAAGTCATACAAAGGTAGACTATATTCAGGAGGGAAAAACTTGATTTAAAGAGATACTAAGTTTGACCCATGCATGATCCATTTGATTTTAAATGAAAGATATGTAATGTATTAAACATAAGGTGAAACTAGTAGAGAGAATATTGATTTAGAATTTCAACTTCACATTAGTAGAAGGATAAAAAGAAATATATGCAACATGGTATACATGATCATACACATAAAAGAAGCAACATGATCATAAGAGAAAACTAGAAGTTAAAGATGACATGTGGAATAGTAGTATATGGTAAGGGGATTATGGAAAGTAAGGAAGGGTTTGAAACATGGTGGAGTAATATAGATTAAAAAAGAAAGAGGTTGTGAGATTCAATAAAGTGTTAATTAGTCAAGTATCCTTGTTGATAATTAATTAAACCTACATATGAGAAATGTATTATTGAATGTTTGAAGATAAGAATTCTAAGTCTCAAAATCATCTTCTCTTTCATATCTTCCTTAATGAGAGCAATGTGGGAATGAAGTGATAAGAAAATGAATCATATATGATGCATAACCACTATGGTAGAGACATCAAGTGAATGTAATAATGACACACAATATGATGATGAAACCCTAGCAAGGTCATTGAGAATGTAATCTATCTGAATGGCCAAGTAAGAGAAAGTGAATTTAATTGATAAGATAAAGAATACTTTACTAAAACTTGTGAGATCCAAAGTTTGAATTTCAAATTAAGGGAGCAAAGTCACATCACAATAACATCATGCTACTGATAAGGACAAAGCCCTAGAATGTTTAGAGTTGTAGTAGTTCAAGGGATGTCACTAGTGATTTGGCCTTGAATACTAGCATCTCTATAAAGCAAGATCATGAGATTTGCACTATGAGAAGTAAACTAGCACTAATAGTAATCCATGGTTTAAAGATAGCTAATCTAAAAGGTAGATAAATAATATGGAAATGATTCAGAGTAAAGAGTAAGATATAATTTTAAATGTAACTAGTGTGTTTTTAACAAAAGGAGAAATACAATATGAGTTATGTGTGATATGAGATAAATTCTTGTAGTGATAGCAAGAATGATGAATAATCTATTTGTACCTTGTATGTTTCAATTTTAGGAATGTTTAATCTACATGATTAAAATGAGAAGGATAAGTAGCTAAAGTAAGTAGTAGTGAATGAGGAGAGAGATAAGAGGAAACAATGGCTTTTAGTAATATGTGAATTTGTTTTTAGAAGTATAATTTGTTGAAGGTATATTAAGGGATGTAAATTGGTTCTACGTATGATTTTAGTGTACATGTGCAAGCAATATGTTAATTAATGGTGTCTGATAGTTGTTTTCATTCATACCAGTAATCCATCTTAGTATTGTACAATTGTGGTATGGTGATATGGGTTGAATAATGATGTAACGAATGAAGGGTTACCCTGAATAAGGTAGTATTACCTATTCACTCATATGAATAGAAGGGATGATAACCATCTTGTATTGATATGTAACCCTAATGAGGTATAACTTGTTATACCTAGCTTTAATATAACTAAGTGATGATAATTAGGTATGAATAGTCCTTGAATGACTAATACAATCATGGAGTACTTTGTTACTATTGTTGAAACCCTAGTATGCTATAACACGATGGTTACACCTTGAATTATATGTGGGTTCATACTTGAGAATAATATGGAATGTGATGGTAATGCTTCACCTTATGCATCCATGATGCAATGGGGATGTCGTGAGTAGTATTGTACAATTGTTGTTGAATCTAGTCTTCCAACTCAAGATTGTTTTGCTATTTGAGTAGCACAATAGTAATATTCAAAACAACATGGTGAACTCTCTTTTGTGACTCAGAGTAATATAAAACAATAGTACATATTGAGTCGTACGAATTGAGATGGTTGGATCAGATTATCAATGTTGAGGTAACACCTCAAGAGTATGAAAATATTGAAATGGTTGCTTCTCTATCTACTCTATGATTGATTATGCCATAGAGAATTTGTTTTTTATCATTGAGAACTATTTTAACATGTTGTGATTAGAAAAGAAATAAAGGACTTAACATTGAAAACTACATTCATGTATAAAATACAAGAATGTAATGACATGTAAGATTTCAGAAGCTTAAAATAAACTTTAAATATACTTTGTTTGCATATTTATGTTTTGGGGATGAAACTTTTTAGGGGGGGGGAGAGAATTGTAATGACCACATTTGTGCTTAATTGGTAAACTAGGGTTTACCTGAATGATTACATGCTTGATTAGATTGAACATTGTTTAGACTTGATTAATGATAGTAGGTCAATTGTGATGTTTAAAATATAAGAAGAAACTCTAAATATGATTTTAGTTTGAAGAATTAGGGTTTGAGAAATGTAAACCCTAATCGGTAAAGATTAGGGTTTTGATAGTACATGAATATGGAATTTGATCAGGATAGCAGTGTGGTAAACAATTTTTCATATTTTCTACAAATTTTTTATTTAATTAAATTTTTCATATGATATGGATAACTCAATCATGCATATTGGAGAAAAAATTCAGAATATTTGAGTGTTCTTTGAATGTGGTTCTTGGTCAAACTATACTTTGACCAAAATGTTGACACAGTGTTTTTTAGCAGTGTAGAGTTTTATTTTTAATTATTTATTGGTAACTCTAAATTATCTTACTTTTTAACTGGAGATCTTAAAATCAATAATAAACAACATGTAAAATTTTCATTATTTTTGGATGCATTTAGACCTTATCAATAGACGAATTATAGTAATATTTTAATGACAGAAAATTCAGCTGAAATAAGAGAAAGTATAGTGAGGGGTCAATGTGCAATTGACCCAAGAAGCTCAATTGCTCTATATGGTCAACCTAACACACAAGGAGCTCTCATAATTTGTGATTCAAACTAGAGAAACGAAATCCTAGAGAGAGAGGGAGAGTTAGAGTTTGAGAGGAGAAATTGATGGAGATGCTGACCTAGGGTTTTGCGGTCTGAGGAATGATGAAATCATGTAAGTTTAGCTTCTTTGGATATAGTTTCATGGTGAATCTTATCTCAGATGTCAAGATTAAATCCCTCCCCTGATTGGATTCAAAATCATATCAAATAAAGTCCTTTTCTCACTCTTTCTTCATAATCCCTCATTTTTAGGGTTTCTGAGTTGAAAGGAAGAAGAATCGGGTGAATTGCTAGGGATTTGATATGAGATCGAGATTTTTAGGGATGAGCTGCGTTTGTAAGGTGTTTTCACGCCTTAGGGTGAGTGGGAACTTCCTTTAAATAGTATATTGCACAAAATTGGTTAAATCATCCATAATCTTTAATTGCTTAGTATGCAACTACAAACCCTGAATTGTCTGTTTGATCTAAGTTGTTGCAAAATGATATGAAATGGAATCTTCCTCTATTTGAATGAATTTTAGATGTTAAAATCATATTAGAAATGTATACAATACATCGTAATGAGAATTCCCTAAGTATTCATAGAGGTTATAAGAGTAAACTAAAATATAGGGAATTTGTTTATAACTGAAATTGTTGTATAATTAAATAGAGAAATTTGTTTATTCGGATCCCCTTGGTTATGAATGATTGTTTATCTAAATTCATAGTACATATATGTTAGATACTATCTTAGATTTCATTTAAGGTGAATAGTGTTTGTTTGATATCTTAGTAAAGAGGGTGAAACCCTAGATGCGAGGAAAGTTGGATATTTACGAATAGATGTCTTGAAATCCATTTGAAGGGATTTTCTTGACATGATATACTTTATTTATTCAATTTTATTCTTGATGCATGATATCTTAGTGAATGGCATAGAAACATAAATTCATCTCAGCTCCAAGGTTTCATACATATATTGATTGTATATGATTTAAGCAGTCTTTATTCCGTGAATATTTGTCGTATGAAATCCTTATAAGAGCCATGTGATAAGTGAATGAGGTAAATGAAACCCTAAGGATAGGGTGTTCAATGAATCAAGTATTGTAATATCAATGTTCTCAGTATGAGATGTGGTGATGCTTAATAGTTCAATTACATGATTCTAGTGTATAAAGTGCCAATTGACATGTATTCTGTTTATTTAAGAATTTTAGTCTATTTGTATGTATAGTACGATGATTACTCAGAATATTACAGTGTTTTGAATATATTGTTCTGCCAAGTTTAGAGTGATATACATGTTGTATTATAAACTTCAAATAAATATACGCGGTACCATAGAGATACCAGAGTCAAGTATAAGTAAGGAAAAGATACAATATAGTAAGAGCTTTCCAAGAATAATAAAATAATAGACTTAGGGGCCCTTAACACCATAGAACCCCTATGAGAGGTCTACGCCTTAGGGGTGAAATGACCTAACCCTGGTAGTGTCCAGTATACGGGGGTCGGAGCGTACTACCAGGTGGTACGGGAGACGAAGCCCTAGAGGAAGTCTCCTGAAATTATAGTATGTAGTGTCCAACATCAATCAGAGATCATGGTGGCACTAGAGTAAAAAAAAGCCAATAGGTGGCTGGACTCTCTGCCTGTGTGCTCAGGTTAGAGGAGGAGTCCAGTTTACGGCCCAAAGGTGTGTCGAGGCTAGAGAGCCATTTTCCTGTTGCAGGCCAGTGACATTGCCAGACTTAGCAATCCTGGGGTGTCAGCTAAGTCTTGTACGGTGAGATCGTAGTTCGCTACGAGTCTTCATATGTAGAGTACACTACATATGATCAGGGCATAAGCTAAAATATGATCATATAGGTTTAAAGAGTTTCTTATAAGTAAAAAGAGTTAAGAAAGATTTGATTACAGTCTTATAGTAGTTGTTCTTTAAATGTAATATTTGCTTTCCCTATTATTTTAACTATATTGTTTTAGATCTGCTCAGTGTAGCAATTGTTGTATTTTATTCCAGTTTAATAAATTATCTAGAGTATCCTGCCATATTTATGTTTTTCAATGATTAGACTCTTTAAATATTACTATTGTTATAATTGATATCAATTGCTTAAAGGTATATCTGTAATTATATTAGTGCTTTAGACTGTTTCTTTGAAGTACTCATTCACTCAGTGGGTAGGCTCACCCCTCTACTTAAATTTTTTAGGAAAACCACGTGGACTTGAAGAAGGTCAAAGCATCAGATTAGATCTACCACATGAGTTAAGTATGAGATTAGTTAAGTTTCGTCGGTCCCTGTTACTCCAGATCCTTGTGTAGAAGTGAGAGAGTTGTAAAGGATGTTTTGTATCTTTGTTTCCTTAATAAGAGAGAATGTGTATGATTATCATGTCGTATGAACATGGAAATGTGAGAAATAGAATGAATGTATGGATGTGTATCATTAATGTTGAGATCATATTAGTGTAATCAATGTTTAGATTCTCTTGTAAAGTTAGTTTATGTGATTGAATGCAAGAGAAAAAAAAAGTTAAGGGTGATCTTTGTATTACGTTAAATCCTCAATTTATGCCCTAATCTCATTATTAGTGGTAATTGTGAGATTGGGGTGTAACAATACTTGAGTTTATGTTCCATAAATTCATTTCATCATTATTTGAGAGTTTATAGATCTAGGGTATGATTATAGTTTCATGTAATCTTATCTAGGGTATACACCTGAACTACTCATTATATATGCAACTAATGTTCATTAGGGTACGGACAAGTGTATTAGGTTTTATGTGTGGCTAAAACCTATGGGTCTAATGATATAAGCATCACATTCCATGGATTAGGGTAATCTAGAGCTAAGATGCTAGGGTTTCATTTGTTATAAGGACCCACCATCCTCATTACTCTTAGTTGTTTGGTTTGATAGTATACTTGTTGCATGTAATTACATTGATATGATCCATAACGTGGTTGATAGTGGCATACCCCCCAAAACGGATCACTACCCTCATTTCTTGTCAAAATCCTAATTGATCACTCATTATCTAGTGTTGGTTTAATTAGCTTCCTTTCTTGATTCTTTAGCCTAATTTTCTTAGTTGATGATTAGTTTTCGTTGTTAAGTTACTTAGCCCTAACAGTCATTATTTGTGTTAGACAGTTACTAAAATGCTTAGTATAGCCTTTGTTTGCTTTTTTAGTGTAATTACCAATCTAGTTTAGTTAATTGTTCTCTCTCTTATCTTTTTGGATAATTTATTTCCTTAGTTGCTAATTTGAATTTCTCTTGTTAGTGTAGTGTTGATTGTTATTAGTTTAGTTACTTGCCTTAATCTATGTTATCTATTAGATTTTTAATTAGTTGTAATTGTGTAGGGTTGATCTAGGTGTAATTCTTTCTCATTTCACATGATTCCTAACCTTTATGCAACTCAAAATCGAATTCAAACCCTAAAAATCATAAGCTTCGCATTCGAAGCCTAGTATAAATAGACCTAGACTAGTTCCCCCTATCTCTATGTGGATTCGACCTTGAATGTCCACTTGTATACTATATCTTGAGCTTGTGTTCTTATGATTTGTTGTGTATAAGAGTGTTCTACCATTCAAGTATTTGTTATCCCAGTTTTTTCTAGGCACATAAAGCTTTATAGCATTGTTTCCTAGGAGTGTGACGTTTGGTATAGCTAGTTTGTTTTACTTTGAATTTCCCTCATCATTGCTATAATTATTCTATGTGTTGTTCTTGCATTTGAGATTGCTAAATCTTATGAATTGTGAAATGGGTAGTGACATTGCACATTAGAGAAGGAAGAGATAGTTGATCCCAATAAAAGACCACCACCCAGTAATGGAGAGAACCCAACGCCTATCCAAGACTACTTCCTTCCATCAGCATACATGTCTCTCATTGAAACATGGATTGAAGTTATGCCATGACAAGGTTTCTCTCTCCATCCAACCCATGTGCAAATGCTTTAGATCTTTTGTGGTATAGATCATGAATATTCTTACAAGTATGTTGAAGTTTTTGTAGAAACATGCTCAACCTTATGCACTCTCACTATAAGTAATGATGTCATCTGTTTAAATGTGTTCCCCTTCTCTCTAAAGGATAGGGTAAAGGATTGGCATTCCTTGAAGAAGGAAATCATGAATTGGGAAGTATAAATAATTCTTTCTTAAAGAAATTATATCTAATTTCAAGGTTGACACAATTGTGGTGGGTTGTTATCATGTGAAGTTCCATGACACTTAGTAAAGATTCCAACAGATGTTAAGAAAATGTCCTTATCATGAAGCTATTTCATGCAAACTTATGTGGTCTTTTTAATTTGGGATATCTCATGCCGAAGTGGAGTCATCTTATGGATTTACTTTCATGGAAAATCCCTCTAAAAAATCATAACCTTTGTTTGAACATTTTGTAAAAAAAATCAAGGTACCAAGAATCTAGTGGATTAATCGTTGTGATCAAACCAATGGTGTGACCCTTTAACTACAAATGATTCAAACCATAAATGATGAAGATTCTTACTGATATGATGAACATCATGAAGAATCAAGTCTAGTAATTCTATCAAATTTATTAAATCCTTCCATGAAGAGGTTAAGGACACTCTTATAGAAATCGAGAACATCAAGGTCAAAGGTATAGCTTAATATTTGAAGAAGATGTCCATTCTAATCTGCATGGATTTGATGAAATAAAGAAAAACACACCTACTCAATATCAAACCATTAGTAGACTTGAGGAAGGGATATCTTAGTTTCCCTTGACACTTTCCCTCCATATGAAAGGGAAACTTCCTTCCTGGTCCAAGGGGGGTCTGGAAAACCCTAATGGACCAGTGGTTACACATCAAAATGCATATGTTCTATATCAACTGCAAGTATTCCATCCATCATTACCAAGGTGAACCAAGTTCATATGCATTCTCTCCACCACAATCACTATTTACCTACCAACATCCTCCTCCACCACCACAACCATCTCAACATGGACGAGCCCATGTGCAACAACCCTACATCCTCCACAACCAATACACTCCTTCATCGCCATAACATCAATCACACTTTAAACAAGTATATATTCATATACATGTCCACACCACCTCCTCCACAACCATAATTTTAATGATCCTCCTCCCCTTCATTACTCCTAGGAGGATGTTGATGTTGTGACTATTTTGAGAAGTGGAAAGACACCTGAAAGGACAAAGAAGACAACTGGTAATGATTTTGTGATAAATGATAATGTTGATATTGTGACTCATGTGATTGATGATACTATGATGAGAGGTAGTAGTATTGTGATAAAAAAATGATATTGTGATGCATGTTAATCCCATTTTGATGCATAGACATGATTCTATTGTGCTTGAGAAAGAGAATGCAAAATAATCCACCTTTCCCTAATGCATTGGACGATCCATATCCATCTAAGAGAAACCAAAATCACACCAGAGACATATGTGAGCATTCAAACAAGTACGTTTAATATAAATATTTTGGATGTTGTAGAGAAAATCCCCACATATGTAAAAATTTGTACATATAAAAGAAAGTTTGCCAAGAAGAATACTTCAAAAGGTGGAAATCACTAAACAAGTGAGTTCAAATATATAATATGAGGTCCCTAAATAGAGGAATTATCTTGTAGTTCCTATCATTCCTTACAACATTTGTGGCACCATATTGAGCAATCTTTCATAGACTTGGGGTCAAGTGTGAATTTGATACCATATTATATGCACACTGAACTTGGTTTGGGTCAGTAAGAGCTAGAAAATTATACTCTCCAAATGGTTGATCTATATTTGAAGAGACCAAGGGTTTGATTAGATGATGTGCTACTGACAATTGATGGTGACATGTCAATCATTTTCCCAACCAATTTTGTTATACTTTACATGGAGCAAGACAACAAGAAAATCTATATAATATTGGGGAGGCCATTCTTAGACAGTATTATTGATGTAATTCATGTAACATATGGTACCATGTTTGTGACATTCATGCACATGAAGATCAGGTTGAATATCATAAAGTCATCTGCTAAAGATGAATTTATTGGCTGCAATGATGAGGATTACTATGTAATTGATTGTCTCGACAAAATCGGGGTAGATTTCCTACTTTCATGGATTGAGACTTCTAGTAAAGGCAAATGACTTGATCCACTCATTGAATTTCTTGAAGTTTTGATTGAATAGATGAAGTAAGTTGAGGTTGTGGCTACTAGTGAAGATCTACCCTATGTAGCCGTGAAGTTGTTAAAGACATCTATAAGCACACAGGCAAATAAGACACAAGGAATTGGAATGAGGTTTACTCAACTCATCTCGACATGCATTTTGAGTCAACTAGACTCGTGACAACCTACATACAACATTTTGAGATGTGAAAAGCATTTCTACAACCTAGAATGGTCTCTATTTTCCTATGGTGGCACTTTCCATTCAAGAAGTCAATCAACCTTAGTCTATGGTTTTATGGTTGTACGTGCTAAAAATCTAGTATATTTTGTTTCATTTTTATCCTCATCTTTCACAACACTTTTGGGTTATTTATTTGTTAGGTCTGGGATTCTCTACTATGATATCCCCATTACTTCATATAGGAGATGTTGCCATTTCTTTCATATTCATGGTTATGATGTACAATATTCAAAGGGAGGAGATTAGTGAAGAAGGCTTGCTCTATCTACCAGTGAGTGATACTATTGGACTAATCCTTTAGTGGGAAACGTTGTCCATTTTAGATAATTAAACATGCCACTACTTCCAACCACAAAAATATGACCTCATTGAGATATACATATTATGTCATGGATAAGTTCCCATTTGAAAGAGAAAATTCTTCTTTGGGAAGGCAGTCCAAAAAGTGAATTGAATGCTTTTGACTTTGAGGGTTACTTCAAAACATGGATCCTCATCTCTTGAACTCATTTTGGATGCCCATGGGATGGAACCTAAGAGCATCTTCTCTAGTAGGTGTTTTGTCCCATTTACTCCATCTTTCCAATGGAGATAAGGCTAGAGAACTTCCAATTCTAGATATAAAGCCCCTTCTAGAGGGCTTGAAATATGCTTTCCTTGGCCCAAATGACACCCTCCCAGTGATCATTTCCTCTCTTAATTCCCCAGACCAAGAACATTCTCTTATTGATGTGATTATTAAAAATATTATGGCCAATTGGGTAGTCTATTTGTGATTTGAGAGTAATGGTCCTTTAATTTGTGCATCATATTTACTTAAAGGAGGAAAATCTCCCTCGTAGAGAGATAAAGAAGAAAATTAATCCAAAACTAAGAGAATAGATACTCAAGTAGTGGTGAATATACTTGATGCAGGTATCATACACCCTATTTATGATAGTTCATGTGTGAATCCCATTTAGTTTGTACCAAGAAGGATGGTATTACTATTGAATCTAATGAAGATGGTCAATTAGTACTTGTGAGAGAACAATCAAAGTGGTGGATGTGTATGGACTATAGAAAAATAAATGCACAGACAAAGAAAGGCCACTTCCCATTTCCCTTCATTGATCGAATACTTGGAGAGACTAGCAAGATAGAGTTTTTATTTCTTTCTTAATGGACACGAGTTACTTTGAAATGGCATTCCATCCTGCTGACCAGGAGAAGACCACCTTCCCATGTACAGTTAGGACATTTGCTTATAGGATCCATTTGGTCTTTGCAATGATCCATCCACCTTCTAGATTTTGTGTGACATCAATCTTTGCAGATATTCTATACTCCTCTTTTGAAGGTTTTATGGATGACTTTTCATTTTTTGGGAAATCTTTTCATGATTTCTTGTCACATTTCACCATGTCTTAGAAAGATATGTGAATGTTTACCTACTTCTTTCTTGGGAGAAAAGTCTTTTCATGGTCCCAGAAGGTATTGTTCTTAGGCACCAAGTTTCAAATGTTATAATTGAAGTCAATAAGGCTAAAATTGGACTGATTTCTACATTGATTATTCCTTCTACAATAAGACATGTATGTCCTTTCTTGGGGCATGTGGGTTTTATTTTTCATCAAGATATTAGATCCATTATGTCATTTTCTTAAGAAGAACACTGACTTCCATTTTGATGACAAGTTCATAGATGCATTCAATCACTTGAAGATGAAATTAATTTTTGATCCCATCATGCATCCCCCACTGAAATCTGTAGGCCATTCAATATTATGATTGATGCATCTCACATGGAAGTGGGTGTTGTGTTGGGCCAAAGGATTGAGAGGATACCACATGCTATCTACTATGTAAGCAAACTATAATGAGGCTTAAAGGAATTACACTACAATTAAAAAAAATATTTTCTTGCAATATTTTTCCCTCATGACAAATTTTGACCTTATGTTCTTCAAAACAAGGTCATTGTCTACACTGACCATGATGTACTAAAGAAATGTCTAAAAAAATTAAAAGCCAAGGAATTTAATGGGTATGATTTCATTGAGAATTTGATTTAGAGAACGTTGACAAGAAGGGAACTAGAAAATCTAGAGTTGACCATCTTTCACCTACCGAGGCACCTTATGAGGAGTTAAACAAAATCAAAAAGTAGTGTTGCATGAACAAATCATGTTACTTGTCTCCACTAAAAATGTATGGTACAAGCACATAGACAATGTCTTGTCTAGTGGGAGAGTGCCCATCTGGTCAAAGGAGTAAAGGAAGATATTGTTGTCTACAGTGAAACAGTATGTGTGGGATGACCTACACCACTTCAAGTACTACCCCAACCAACTTATTAAATGATACATTTTGGAAAAGGAACAACAAGACATACTCTCAATGTGTCACTCTGTCACATGTAGGGATCATTTTGAGGTAAAAGAATGGTTGTAGAAATTCTCCAATGTGTTTCTTTTGGCCAACATAACTCAAGGATTCTCATAATTATTGCAAAGCTTTCTTGAAGTGTCAAAAGGTGGGTACAATTCAAGGAGAGACGTTATGTGTCTATCCCCTATTATATTGATGGAGGTGTTTGGTGTGTGGGGCACTGGCATAGACTTCATGGGCTCATTCCCTCCCTCATATAGATTTGTATAATCTTAGTAGTTCTTGATTATGTATCTAAATTTTTTGAAGACATAGATACAAAATAAAATGGCCACAAGGTGGTATGTGATTTGTGAAAATCAAATATCTTTAGCCATTTTGGAGTCCCATGGTCCATGATTAATGATGGTGGTAGACACTTTATCCATAAAACTTTTGAAAGATTGTTGAAGAGATGTGTTGTGAACCATTGAGTGGCTACCCATGTCACCCTAAAAAACTAAAAAGTGCAGCTAAATAATAGGGGGATAAAGCTCATCCTTGAGAAAATAGTGATCTCAGACTACAAGGATTGGTCAATCTGCCTCAATGGTGTTATATTGGCACATAGGACTATACATAAAGCCATGTCGGTGCCACCCCTTTTGAGTTGATATATGGGAAGAGCTTCCACTTGATATATGGGAAGATCTTCCACTTGACATTAAAATCCATGGATATGGACATTGACACTATGTGAATTAGAAGAAAATTGTAGCTGAGTGAAGTTGAAGTGTTGAGGCATGAGGCCTATGAACTATAGAATGATTACAAGGAAAGAATAAAATTCTTGCATAACAAATTAATAAGGAACAAGACATCCAATCCCAATCAATCTGTTTGGTAGTACAATTCCCAAATGAAGTTCTTTCCAATAAAGTTGAGATCAAGGTTGGAAGGACCCTACTAAGTAAATCAAGGGTACCCATCCAGTGTGATTGTGATTTAAGAGAAAGAAGAAGCCAAAGAATTTGTGTTTGATGGCCAAAAATTGAATTTTCTAGTAAAAGTTGGCCCTGACAAGGGATATCAAGGTTTTGACATCATCGTGTTAATTGAGACTCGCCTAGTTAATGAAGAGATATGCATGAATGGATATGAGAAAAAAATATTTATGTAGGTGATACTTCAAGGTTTTCTAGATGATGATTGACTAAAGGAACACCAAGCCCAATTGAAGGAACTAAACTTAGCACTAGTAGGAGGCAACCAATGTTGTTCTGAAATCCATAGAATTGAACATCTCTTTTATTATAGTTTTTGTTTATATACTTTTAAAGAAAGACACACACATAAAAAATTTGATTTTGATTATTGAATTGTTTTTTAGGTGTGCAAGAAGAATGTGGAGAAGGATGGAGCGAGAGTACCTAAAAGGTGGCTAGAATGAGTTGAGATTTGATGTGAACCAATGATTGAGTTACATGTGAAATTTGAAGAGAAATGTGCTGGATTAAAAAAATTGTTGCAAATTGGGTTGTAGGATTTTTGTATCTCAGCATGATCTTGGTATTGAAGCCAAAGTCACAGGGACAAATAGAAAACTTGGACCACCACCATGACTGTGGTGAGCAAAATGACCTTGTTGTTTAGGCAACGACATGGCCATGGTGGCTTGGACCTGCCACACTTAAATAAAGATTTTTGGGGAAGCCATACCATACCCCCCCATCCACTTCATGCTAACCCATAGAAACAATTGTTCAGCAACCTAGCACGTCATCAACAATTCTCCATATGATCTCAAGTGTTGCATCTTTATCTTTGAGCTTTGAGAAAGGGTCATTGACTTTGATTGATTTTTCCTCCACTTACAACTACTCATTTCACTCCATTACCACCTACATATCACCACCCACAACCCAAATCTGTCGAGCCAAATGAAAAACTAAAAATCCCCCTCTCTAAATCCGCTTATAACTCTAATTTCTATGAAAAGAATGAGCAATGTGGAGGCCACAACCTAGCCTCATAGTACAAACAAGGTCGCATCTACATAAACTTCACATGCCCCACCTAAGCTCATGCCAACATGTCACTCTACATCCTCTCTTCAGCCATGATCTACATTGCCAGCAAAAAAAGTTAGTTTCTTGTAGAGTAAGAAGAAGATCAGTCTAAGAATATGGTTCCCCTAAACTTGCACACAAGTTTGGGGTCCCATACCTATGAAGAGGAGGACCAATCAAAAACAAAAGATAAGGAGATTATGAGTGGCCATGTGCTTGTGGTATATGAGATGTAGGAAGATAGGATAAAGATTTAGGAAATTAGTTTGAAGGGGCCCATTGGGGAGGGTATCTAGAAGAAAAATCATTGTGAAACCTCTCTTCCCAGAGTGCTTGACAAAGAGGGTGATCTATGAGGTATACATATATGTCTACAGTGAAATCCTTAGGGATCAACTTCAACTTCAAGGAGTACATGGTGTTGGATCTCTAGAGGGGGTGAATAGAGATCATGTAAAACTTATGAAATTTAAAACACAAAGGATGTTAGATTGCAACTTGCTTAAAATATAATATAGTGAAAATATAAAGAAAGTAATTTAAGGATGAAATCAACCACAAGAGACCCACAATGTAGAGTGGTTCTATCAAATGATGGTAGTCCACTACCTAATTGTCCCAACCATGATTTTCAACATATATAATATTCCTTTTATCAACCAATAAAAATATAGAAACCAATGATGTCTTCTGTGGCTCATGACAAACCTCCTTCTCTATATCAAGGAGAACTATTAACTTGAAGGAGATCACAATTCGCCTCCATGTCTTGGCCATAGCCTTTTCACAAGAAGTAGCTCCAAGTATCTTCTCGATAGCCTTCTCACAAGAAGCAGTTGGAAGTAATCTAGAATAAATAATCAGAATAAAAGGAATAAGATGCTACAACTCTCTCAAGATATACAATATGAATCTATCTATGAACAAGTGATGATCAACTCTCCAAAAGGATAGGAAAGGCTATTTTGGGGGAGTAAGACACTAGCTTAGATCTGAAGATAGCATAAGATTTGAGAAAGATAGCATGTACTGGATTTGCTTAAGTGTGTGTTCTGAGTGCCTCTTAGGAATGGTCAATATAGATGTTGGGAATGTTTAGACAAATTCAAACTCAAAACTATTCATTGGGATATCAAAAAACAAGATGCAATAGATAGAAAACAAATTCTACAGACTGCATCTCAGTCAAATTGTACAAGATGCAACAGATAGAAAACAAATTCTACAGACTGCATCTCAGTTAAATTGTACTTCCATCGAGATCCATATCGGTTGAAGTATAGCTCGATTGAGACTCAGTCTCTTTAAAGATTTTGCAACGACTATTTTCTACAATGCCTAAATCTTGATCCAAGAAGATTTCAGTCGAAATGAATTTGGTCCAAGAAGAGTTCGACCAAGAAGAAAATTTGTAAAGTCAATTCTAAATTTTAGAAAACAATTTAAATGAGTTGTGATGACACCTAACTATCCTAAAGACTTGATATAAGTGTGGAAAATGGTTCAAGATAGGATAGGGCTGACCATCACTTGTTCTTACATCATTCCTATCAAGTTGCACAAAATGGACTTGTATATAGCATATACATGGTAAAACTTGACCTACAAGCATCCAAACACGTATATTATAGCATGTTCTTTGATATTGGAATTTGTCTAAGCTCCTCAGTCACCTAAAATAATAAATACACATATTATTGACACAAATGGGAAATATTTGCATAATCAAAATTAGAGTGTGGAATATCCAAAAATTCAACACATGGGTCTTTGTGGTTTGCAAAAAGTTCTCTTTAAAGCTCAAGAAACATATGTTGAGACCACACATGATGTTTTTAGCTCATTGAAGGTCAAGTACCAAGGATAGGATGCCATTAGATTTAGATTGTATGATTCTACACATATCTTGATATATTCTCATCTAAACAAGATATTTGCACCCAGCCCCAAGTTTGCAAAGAAATTTGACAATGGGTGGACAAGAGAAAACACAAAAACCAACAATTTAGATGTCTGGGAAAGGTTAACCAGTTAGGATCCTTTCACAATAGGTAAATCCAAGACAAGTAGGTTGCACAAACCCCCTCAAGAGTTATCTATAGAAGGTGTGTGCAAATACTATTTTTGGTGGCTCCTAAGAAGATCTTTTTGTATCGAGTTGGATGATAAAAGACAAAGTGTGAACCTAGGGGCAGTGATGATTGACCATCTGAAGTTAATACCTACAAAAATAAAAAAATACATTTATCATGGGAGGGATTGATACTAGCATTGCATTATCTTTAGTTAATGATCTAGCATGCCTTACAAAAGGAAAAGGGACAAACTTTATAGATCTAAACTACCTGGTGACAGAGCCCTAATTTTGGATCCATCTTGTGTTATATTTCCCTTGTTCACAGCAAGATAAGTAGAATGCATGTTATTCCCTTATAATTGGTAATATTGTCAAATGCACGTAAGGATGTTCCTTCTGCATTTTTTAGGTACTTTGAGGGCTACTTGATGGGTGAAGGAGGGAGAGATGACTACTAGGACTCCTACATGATTGGAGGATCCCAAGGAGCCATTGAAGCCAAATCCAACCTATCCTAATCTTCCAGGGAGTCATTGAAGCTAGAAACTTCATACTTGATCAATAATCTACTGAAAGTGCAACTCATGCCCCCAAGAATGCATGTTATTCCCTTATAATTGGTTCTATTATCAAATGCACTTAAGGATGTTCCTTATGCATTTTTCATGTACTTTGGGGGCTACTTGATGGGTGGAGGAGGGAGAGATGACTACTAGGACTCCTACATGATTGGAGGATCCCAAGGAGCCAATGAAGCCAAGTCCAACCTAACCTAATCTTCCAAGGAGACATTGAAGCTAGCAACTTAATACTTGATCAAGAATCTAGTGAAGTGTAACTCATGCCCCTAAGAGTGATTAAGATACAGTAAGAACACCAAGATAAATGAAAAAGAAAGGACCAAACCCCCTAAATTCCCCTCCAAATCCTAAGTCCACAATACCTAGGCCATCGAATGGCAATTCTTTGCCTATTACGATCGTTCCACAATGTCCATTTTCCACAATTGCATTGCATTCCCCCTTAAACCCCATAAAAATCCACCAAACAACCAAAATTCCCTACCTAGGCTATGTACGGACCATTATGGACATAGAATTGCCATTCTTGATTGGCCATTTGCACCAATTCCATGTCCACTAAACCCAATTCCAAAAAAAATTCACCCTCACCTAGAATGGGTCGTTTTGACCAAAATAGTTGTGCTATTTCATAAGCCAAAATGGTCGTTCTTCTTAGAATGGGTTTGTGTCATAGCCATGAAAATGTAGGTCCCACTTTAGAGCTATTGTCACCCCTTGATCACTCACACACTCGCCCAGGGCTAACACAACCTTTCTACCCTTAAAATGGTTGTTCTACCCTAAAACCCTACACCGCATTCCATAAACAACCCCCCACTTAATCCTAGCCACTGTATCCCCCTTTAGTGGTGACCACGGGTAAAAGGTTAGATGCTCCTAAAAATTATAGCCGCCACCCATTTCTACGTAATCCATTTACTCCAATTCCTTCCAACTTCCAGCCAAAACCCTAGTTTTCTAGGTTTTTTCCATATTCCTTCCATATTTCATGCCATCCATCCACTTGTGAAGAAGAACATGGATCTGATGGAGGTGAATATTGAATCTTCTTCATCTTCATTTGTGGAATTCCTATCTTATTCTCCCCTTTATTTTTTTTCTTTGACTATGAGTAGTTAAGCCCATTTTGTTGGTTGTTTGAGGAAAAAATAGTAACTATGATACCATGTTGGTATATTTATGCATGATAGTTTAATTTCATTTTCTAATGTTATATAACTACTTGTTCTTCTCCCCTGCCTCTTGGTATGTTTTTTTGAGATATCGTATCACCTAAGGCATAGAGAAAGGGATAATTTTTAGCTTTTTGGTAAGTGCCCTAGAGGAACCTTAGATATTTTCTCCCCCTTCCCCCTTATCCTATTGTTGCAATATCTCTAAGTGGGATATTTAGGTGCCTACATGTTCTCCTCTACATGCACTTAGTAAAACTGCTTCCCTAGTGGATAGATGAGGATTGTGGGAGGTGAAAATCCCTCCTTCTATAACCCACTTGGCTTGTTTCTCCTAAGTGTATTAGTAGAAATCCACTTAGAAGACAAGTTTTGTATAATCTAGATCTATGACTATCTATCCCTTAGTTGTTAGAGCTTCGTAATGGTAGATGGAAAGTGATAGGGACTAGTTCCTCTATACACCACCATGCCACCCATGGGCAACTAGTAGGATAGGATGCATACTTAACATTAATTATTTTTATTTGGTTTGTTAGTTTACTTGTTGGATGTTTGTGCATGAGTAGGACTCTATGCATGGTTGATGGTTGCATATCTTCCAAACAACCCACTACTTGAATTACTTGCTAGAACCCTGATTTTCTCTCTTGTTAGTTGATTGTCTTTTGCTTACTTAGTCTACTTGCTTGTTAATGATAGTTGTTTGTTGCTAGAGTAGTTAGTTCTTTCCCTTTGTTTCTTGTTCTAGGTTTTTCTTAATTAATTTCTTAGTTTACTCTTTGATTTCCTTCTTAGTGCAATTGCTAGCCTAGTGTAGTTAATTGCTCTATCTTTCTATTGCCAGTCTATCTTAGTCTAATTACTCATTGAGTTTTTTATTTAGCATTGATAGTGTAGGATTAATTTAGGTTTTATTTTTGGATTAATTTAGGTTTTATTTTTGCCTTTCTTCCTTGCACACTCACCTTAGCTTAATTCAAAATCCCAAATAAACCAATAAAAACCTACACTTCTCTCAAGAAACCCAAATTAACAACCTAGATACTTAGCATCCTAGTCTACTCCATAAGGATTGACCTTGTATTTGCCACATTTTTTATACTATATCCCAATCTATACATGTTTGGGTCTGTTATTAAGAGTGTGCCAACATATGGGTTATAAATATCTATTACCCTGGTGTGCCTTCCCCCATCAAGAAGATCAAGCTTTCTGGCATCATTGTTGGTGAGTGGCCTTCAAGACCTAGTTATTGTTTCCCTTTGACTTTTTATAGAAGCCCTTGTAATTTCTATTATCTACTCTTGTTACATTTTAGCTTTTTTATCTCCTAACTTGCATCTCTTTTCTTGGTTGTGCCTTGCATAGGTGATAATGTATGTTTGGTTTCTGCTCCTTGTTTGTTTAATCTTTCATCTATAGATCTCAAAATAGGTAGAATAAGTTGAAGGAATGGGCACATTTAAGTAGAAGAGGAAGCAATGGAAATAATGACGGATAGCACCAAGGTGATCCACTAATTTCACCTTCACTAAGGCCCCTACATGACTAATTCATGCCATGCAACTACACATCACCGATCAACAAGAGTAGAGAAAATGATGGGGAAAGCGTCTCTATTTTTCCAGTTCCAGTGGAAATCATTCCCAACTTCAATGGGTTAAAGAATACAAGCCCCTACAAGCACATTGATACATTCTTTGATACTTGCTCCACATTCTGCACTTTGGATACTATGAATGACTCTATCCACCTCACTCTCTTTCCATTCTCCTTGAGAGATAACCTCAAGGAGTGGTATTATACAAAAACTAAAGTAATGGCTTGGGAAGCTATGAAGAATGAGTTCTTCAAGAAATTTTACCCCATATCCAAACTCACTCAAATGAGAAGAACCATAACCTCCTTCAACTGGTTGGGTCATGATCAATTTCATGATAGTTGGGAGAGATTCCAAAAGTTGTCAAAAGATTACCCTCGCCATGATGTACCATCATGGTAACTTGTACAATCTTTCTATTTTGGGCTATCTAAATTGGGCCAAATGGTGGGAGATTTCTCTTATGGTCATACATTCATGGCCAAGCCTCTTGAGGAATCATGGACACTATTTGAGCACTTCACTGAAAATTCAAGGCATAGAGCATCAAGTGAAATTAATTATTTTCATAGGAAAGTTGGTGTTGCTCCCTCTAGTCCATTGTCATCTTTACTAAAAGATGCAACTACACAAATGATGAAAATCATTGCTGACATGATGAATCTAATGAAAAGTCAAGTGAGAGATTTATCCAACCATTTTGTAATCTATTGAGTCCCTTGAGGAAGAGGTGAAGGCAATGCAATCTTTTGAGAATCACAACAATGACGGTACCATGTCTCAATCTTACACTCATGAGTGGAGAAATCACCCCAACATCTCATCTAAGAAACAAGATGATGATGTATAAGAGAAACCAAAGCCAAAGGTACAGTTCAACATTTGAGAATTAAAGTGCTTGGAAGATTGAAGGGCCTAGATGAAGTCAAAAAATATGTATCCACTCATGGACAAACCATTTATTGGATTTGACAAAGGCTAGGCCAAATAGACTTGATTATTGCTTGCCATGAGGAGGGGAGGCTTCCTTCTCAAACCTTAGTGAACTGAAACAATGCAGCGGTAGCCCAGCTCCTATGGTACACCACCTATGCAAACTCAACATGACCAACAATATCTTGCCCCAATAATCCACATGATCCTCCACCACCACAATCATAATTCAACAATCAATGCCCTTCTCTGCCTCAAAAACACCACAAAAATTCTATATCCCTCAACTACCATCTCAACAAAAACAACCACCATAACAGACATACATCCTACAACATCCATCCCATTACCAACAACACCAAATACCACCACAACCACATAAATAAAATGATCCCCGTCCTTCCCATGATCAATTGAATTTTGTAATCATCTTGAGGATGCATGATTCTTGAGTCTCCTAAAAGAAAAACGGGCAAAGATCATGTTCATCAAGGGTACATACTTCAATGTTAAAAAAAAAGGTGATGATGCTATGAGAACCAAGATTTCTATTGCACCACCTTATGGTTATTATGTGATACCAAGTGTTCCATCCTCTACTCCAGTTGGCAATGATTCTATTCATCAAGTCACATTAGTGACTCAAACCATTCCACCACTAATAAGTGATGGGCCATGTGTGATCTCTAAAAATGATTCAGCTCCTCATGTGATGTCTCAATAAGATCAAGTTGGTTCAAGCAAAGCTAGTGCCATTGATCCCCCATTCATGAATTACATAGATGTTCCCTCACTCAAAAGGAGGTAGAAACACAATGTTGATATGTTCTTAATCTTTAGGCAACTCAAAGTGAACATCCCATTTCTTGATGCATTCAAGCAAATTCCAGTATATGTGAACTTCTTGTAGGAAGATTGCACTTTTAAAAGGAAGACAAGGGGAATAATATCAAATAAGATCAAGTTGATTGAGCAAGTAAGTTTTATCTTGAAGCATGCCATTCCCATCTAGAAAAAGGACCCCGGAGCCCCTCTTATTTCATGCCACATTGGTGGAAAATTTTATTGAGAATTCTTTGATAGAATTGGGTTCTAGTGTGATCCCATGTCATATCTTATATATCTTAAGTTGGGCTTGTGTAAATTGAAGAAGGAAAAATGTACATTACAATTGACTGATCGGTATAACAAAGTTCTAAGGGTAGGGATGGACGATGTACTTGTGATTATTGAATGAAGATTAAGATATGTTCTGGATGGACTTCATAGTTCTAGATATGGAACTGGTGCACACAAAGATTCCTATCATCTTAGGAAGGTCCTTCTTGGATACAGTCCACACTAACATCAATGTGCATACTAGGACAATTATGGGCACCTTCGTGAATGTAAGGTTGACCCTAAACATATTCAAGACATCATCACCCCCATGAGGAAAAGAAAAAAGACAAGTTCGAAGAGGAAAGTTGTGTGGACCCCCATGACTTGTAGGATGAAGAACAGTTGTTAATGCCATGAGAAGACATTATACTTCATGAATGTGACCTTGACTCTTGGGTGTAGTGACTTAGTTACCCATGGTGTTGGGGCTTTGTTCTTGTTTTGTTTGGGCTGAGACACCCTCTAATGTGTTGGGTCGTGACCATGAGGGTCTTGGGTCACAACATGGGTGGAGGTCGAAACACCCTTGAGACCTTGATACCTCCTAGTCGAGATGTTTTCTGGAACCCTAACCCTAGTATCGCGGGTGCGACATGACCTAGTGGGTGGAGGTTGTGACATGTCGATGGATGGTCGAGAAAAATGAGTGTTGCGATCATGGCATAGACCATGGTAGGTGGTCACAACCTACGTGGTCATGTGATCAACATAGGGTGATGGTAGATGGATGAGAAGCACCTGTGAACACTTAATGATAATCATATATGAATGATACATAAGACATTTATAATATTGTTCAGTATGTTTCTAATCCACCTTAATGATGTCTCATACTCCTCATACACTCCAAGATAGTGGAGGGTGATGGTCCTAGTGTGGATAGTCATACCTAGTCTTGTAATCTCTGATCGGATGAAAGGAACCCTAACCCTAATAGTGAACAATGATATTGCTTGTTTCCCCTATGATGAAAGGATTATAAGGTTATGTGGTTATCCTTCTCTCTTGCTTATCAACTTGTAACCATGAAGGTGTTATAAGATTGATAAGCATAGCTAGTGCATGTTATGGTCAATATGATATGTTATAGGCTAAATGAGCCTTGAGAGGCATGTTGAGGCACGTGTAATACATGAATGATGTTGTGAATGGTCCTATGACCTAGAAATGACTTGTGGCCCAATATGATATGAGTTGAAGGATCGATATACCATGGTATATGGCTCTATTGATGATGTTGTGAATGGAAATAATATAGGCATCATGTGTTGATATTGTGACAAGCTCACACCCTATATGTTTATATATGTTGGAAGTGTGCCATGCCTTAATTTTTGTAGAGTTTGATATGACTTTACATGTTGTAACTTGATTGATTCTAAAAGACACTTAATTGACTTAACTAATCAAGTGGAACTTAATCATGTAGTTTTGCCTTATGCCATAGATCCATATCAGTGTCAGCACTTGCTGGATGGTACCACAGGTTTTCCCTTAGAGGAAGCCTAGAGTCATATATTATTGAGTATATGCATTCATAAGATTGGATGCGAGCCATACCCTGGAAGGAGTGTGGCCACGAGTTGTAGCTTAGTAATATGTTCCTTATGAGGTTTCACATGATTGGTTGTGGGCCATACCCTAACAGGAGTACAGCTGCAGGTTGTAGCTTATTTTCACTAGCGCCGTGACCTATACCAATGTGGGCTAGGACTTTCACTATTGACTATATGTCACAAGATGCAGTTGACGGGTATGTCTCTGTTGTATACTCATGTACTGACCATGAGTTTTGGAGAGGTTGTGGATTTTGGCTCTTCCATAGACCTTGTATGGCACCAATTTCGACTTAGTAATGGTCGGTTGGATTTAGGTGGTATGACTCAAATCCTCGGGGCATAGTAAAACATGTATCAGCCTTGTAGTATCTTGTTAATTTCAAATATGAAAACATTAGATGAGGCCTTGCTTGCTTTTATATAGTATAGTTGGTAGTGATATACATGTTCTTCATATTCCTTTTATGATGATAAGATGTTTTATAATCCAATTGCAAATGATTGTATTGTTAATGATGATTACCTGCTTACCATAGGTGCAACTTTACTTCTATTCTTTAATTGCCTTATCTGTGCTAATAATAGTGTTGGCGGAGAGTTATATCTCCCACTGAGATTTGGAATCTCACCTCATGGGTTCCCCACATCTTTTTAGGTGGACGTACACGAGGAGGTAGAGATTATGCAGCAGAGGCTGAGCAACAACAAGAAGGATAGTAGCTGATGAGGTTGGAAGTGCTGCTAATGGTTCTTTTGTTGTTAGAGTCCTAGAGTCATCCATGTATACTCAGGTCTTTAGGATAGTTTTGGGTGTATCTTTAGACATGCTTTTGATACATATTTTTGTCTTGTGTGCCCTTTTTATGTAAAGGTATAGTGGACACACACACACACACACACACACACACATATATATATATATATATATATATATATATATATATATATATATATATATATATAAATATATATATATATATATGTTTGGAACATGTTCTCTTATAATAGGTGGACGGCATATGTGGTAAGAACATGTTGATGTTAGTATCTTGTGTCCTGTGAGGACTTATATGTAAAGTATTTTGTTGTTATGGTGCTTAATGGAAATGGTTTTAATTTCCAATGTTTTCTGGTAATATGTTTGTTTAGCTTTGTTTCTGCATTTAGTTTTGATTCATATTGGGGTTTATGGCGTAGGGCATCATAATCAACATCCTCATCAGTTTGGTCTGGCATCTCTTCATCAGTAGGAGGACCAAAACCATGACCAGTCCATTGGGCATTCTTCTCATCCCAAGACATGTCAAGACCATGTAACTCTTATGCTTGAGGAAAGGTGGGATTAGAGGTTCCAAGGCCGAAAAGAAGAGTAGCCAGAGGGCCAGTGGGAAAAGCCAGCAGAGGAAGCTCTCTAGGGGTAGGAACAAGTCCACCACCAGCAGATGTGGCAGCAGAAGAAACATGTGGAGGGGTCGATTAGAAGTGACTATATGCATAGGAAGCATACTCACCGCATGGGGAGATATGGTAGGAGGGATAAGGGTGGTTGTAGGATAGGTTCATTGTAGACATGATTTGGAACAAGTCTTGGTAGAGGTGGTCTTGGACCTGAAGGTTGTACGCCTACTGGAGTATCATGTAACCTATCATTAGACATTGAAAAGAGAGACAAGGTCAGGTTGAGGTGGTGATGGAGGTGGAGGTGCCTGGGTGGAGGTAGAGGCTCCAGGTGTGGTGGAAGTGGTGGGTAGGAAGGTCTTCTTGATTGTGGTTTCGCTAATGCAAACTCCTTTCAAACTAGATTTGTAATTGAGATCATGGAAAAGAGATTTCTGGGTAGCAAAAGCAAAAAGACTAGATATCAGGACAGGGTAGGGTGGGTGGGTTCCACAGGTGTTCTTCTCGGAGTCAAATCATGTCGTGTGATGTAGGATATATCAATACCACCTGACTCCAACATTATTCAAGAGACATTACATGATCACAATAGTGTTCTCTGCAACTTCCATTTGATTCTTCTTGGGGCGGACATTGCAGTTAACAACTAATGTGAGCAGTCTATTCTTGAGATCTAGGGAAGAAGATGGTCGGATGGATTGCTTCTTATAGGGTACCTGAGGCTTCTTTAAGAACTTGTGGATATCAAGAAGAGTAAGATTGAAGTGTTTGTATAAAGCCTCAGGGTCCAAAAGGTCAAAATAGTTAGGGTAGTCCTTTCTCCATGTGTCGGTGACCTTTTTTCCATTGAAAAATATGTTCAAGGTATCTTTAGAGATTGTGAATTCAATCTCAACGATCATGGAGGTGAGGATGACTTGGCTATTGGGTGGTGGCACTAAAGTGTCATAGTTCCATGAAAGATTGGCATAGAATTCATGGACCACATTGGTACTTGTAATGGAATTATGAAAGCACGTGCATTCTACGCACAAAGCACATAGGTGATGGGTATTGAAAAGATCATAAATCTTAGAGATAACCTCCTTCTTTCTGAAACAAGTCACAAAAAGAGCTATAAATGGGAAAGGGTTCCTAGGGAGGAGCTCCTTGTAATGATTGAGAGCTTCGGAGGAGACAAATGAGGTACGTCAACGGATATCAGGTGAGGGTTGGCTGAGGACAAGGGTACACCACCTGGGGTAGCTCTCTTTCTTCGGTTGGATGTTATGCGAATGGATTTTTGAAGCACTAGCAACCAAAGAAGGAAGAGAACTACACAAAAAAGTCATCTAACCACCTAGGAGGGTGTAGACAGAGGTAAGGGAGGCTAGGATAGGCAAGGGAAGGGATGGTTGCACCTAGGGTTGAGGTCAAGAGGGGTTGGAGCTAAGAATCGGTCGACTTTTCTCTAGTTGAAAGGGAGAAATGTCAGCCCCAACCTATTTTAAGTTTCGTCCAGCCCGACCATTGGTAGAATTTGTCTTGGGTAACTCGACGGCTCAAGAGAAAAACCCTTGACCTCAGCCCAGGATCGGTCGAGCTGGCAACTCGACTGACAGGCAGCCTGTCCAAAAACTTAGAAACTTAATTTCTAGCCTCTAGGGTGCTAATTAATTTTATTTCTTTCTCCTATTATGTATTTTAGACATATTAAGGCACATTTCATTAATCATAGGGTACTATTTTGTGATAAAACAAGTATTTGTGAAAAATACCCAAAATGAGTAAAATAATGCATGAAATAAGATAACTATAGCACATATTAAGCAAGAGGTGATCAAATTAAGCAAGAAACATATAGATACGATAACAACTAGCTAGGAAGCATGTCAATATCATCAAGAGAAATTATAAGTACTTTTAATCTAATGAAAGTAGATTGCTCTTTAGCTAGAGGTTTAGTAAAAATGTCTGCTAGATTCTCTGATCCACATGTGTGGTAAAAATATCGTTCTTGGCAATGTGGTCAGTCACAAAGAAAATGATGGCAGACCTCTATATGTTTTTCCCTACTATGCAATATAGGACTGTATGACAAGTTAATTACATTGATATATCACAAAAGATAGGAGAAGCATCAAAATAAATGTTAAAGTCTTGGAGAATTTTCTTCATCCATAGGACTTGGGCAGAACAACTTCCAACTACAATGTATTCAGCCTTGGTAGTTGATAGAGCCACACTGCTTTGCTTCTTAGAGGACCAAGAAACTAGGGAAGGTCCTAGGAAGAACCAAGTGACACTTGTGCACTTTCTATCAATCAAGCATCCTGCGTAATCCACATCACTGTAAGTAGTAAGAGTAAAGTCCCTTGACTTAGGATACCATAGTTTAAAATTTGGGGTTTTAGTTAGATACCTTAAAATCCTCTTAATCACTATAAGATGTGATTTCCTAGGACTTGGTTGAAATCGAGCACACAAGCCAACACTAAACATTATGTCAGGTTTAGAGGTAGTTAAATAAATTAAACTTCTAATCATACCTCTATAGATATTCTCATCTACCTTTTTACCATGTTAGAAAAGGAAAGCAAAAGAAAACAACGTCAGAGGAGCATTAAAATTGAGACTTTAGGTTAGATTATCAAATCATTTAATTTTTTGTTTTAACTATATCAAAACTTTCCAAATTTATTAGAGGGGTCAAACGTTGTCCTAATAACTTCAAATTTGAACCATAGGTTAGACAAAGAGTCTAGATCCTTCATATAATCCATAGTACCATATAGGTCATTCAACTCAATGTTAATGCATTTAATTGATTAAATAAGAAGAAATTACCTTCCTTTGTGAGACTTTGAGTCCAAATTTGAGATAAATTTTAGTCATCTCCTAAAAATTCATATCGCATGTATTTTATGTCCTTTTTGAGAAACTTTCATGGAGGAGAGAGAAAAAGACAATTTATATATACTTCCTTGTTATTTTAAAGTCAGAAAAAGTAAAAGGAGAACTTCTTAGTCAAAGCATCTACTCCATAATTATATTTTTGAATTCAAAGTGTTTCTCTTTCCCTTTTTATTTCTTTTAAGAATTCTTCAAGAATAGAAGAGAGAGAAAGTGTGAGGATAATGTTGGTTTTACTTTTATGTATATTGGACTCATTTAATCATAAAGAATTTAAAGGAAGCATATTTCATTTTCTTTCTATACTAAAATTTTATCTAAAGGATTCAATATTTGGGGTAACTTGCGTTAAAGTCTATTTTTAAAATTTTATAATTGGAAATTTGCAAATAAGACCCTAAAGTTATTTTATTTAAAAAATAGGGTGTTACAATTCTACCCACCTTAAACAAATTTTGTCCTCAAAATTTTCTCATACTACCCACCTTAGGATTTTACATTTTCTATGTTCACTACTTTATAATATCATCTTAAAGTCCCATTCTCATGGTAAAACACTATCTAGACCTCTTCATGAAAACCAACATGTGGGTATACTACTAATGATTCTATTTCACCTCATTATTGACATGACAAAGTACCTCTCTTAATTATTCTCTAGGATTTTTTATTATACCTTGCATCTTACTTGCTTATCTATGTCAAATATCTACTCTTTGTTTGCATGTTTGATATTACTATGTGTCTGATTAGGTTTAGGTGACTATATGTCTCAAACTCTTAATGCAACTCTTGTTTTCTTTATTGCCTTTGGATACATGTTGATCGCTCATATATTCAGAGATGACATGATTTATCACACTTATATTAGTACCTCCCTCATGCACATGTCCCATACCACATGCACTTGAAAGGACAAGACACACATGATTATGCATATAACTTTCTCTATACAAAATCCCATAAGTTTGTGTCCCATACCACAAAGATGTGGGAAAGAGAGAGAGAGTATGTTATATATAGTTCTAGAGTTAACATAAAAGTTCAAAACCATCTAGCCACATAACCCTAGTACTTATCTTAACGTATGTCTCCTAACTAGACCTCTACTTTGATTTCTAATATCTTTAACTTAATCTTCTATACATAGGGTTTAGAACATATGAATATGGATTTTTCATGGTGGCCATCTACTTATTTGCTATGATACCATATTATAACGCCCCTCCAAGCACATACAGAAACAAACCCTATGATGTCTATAACATGGGTCACTTGTCTTGGAGGAAAATTACAAAACATGATATACATAGTAACAAAATAAATGAAACACCATGCACAATTGAAAATATAGATTCATACATTGTTAATTGAAAGATAAAACTATCTCATCCCTGAACTAAAACCAAATACATGAAAGGTAAACCAAATATAGGTCATAAGTCCTCTTTGGAAACTTGATATTGGATCTTCTAAGGTGTAGATGGCACCCCACCATGGCTAAACTCTTAATTTGTCCTTGAGGTTAAGCTCCTTGTTTAAGATCTCTTATTCTTTCCTCCTGCAGACATTGCATCCCCAACCATGCATTCAAAATGGGAAAATGTTAGAGTAATCGACATTGAGTATTATTATAACAAAATAATAACTTGTCAATGATGAAAAACAAAAACTAATTGAACAATAAATCTTGGATTCACATAATATGCTCCTAGTGGTTGATTATAATGTCCTCTACTCTTATGCACCAACTGTGCTCATAAGGCTCGTAGGCTCAAATGATCTTCCTCATGATTTGCACCTGAGTGCCATTAGCTATGCTCCAATTGAGCTCATGATTTGCACCTAAGTGCCATTAATAATGCTCCACTTGAGCTCATGAATTACACATAAGTGCCATAATGTTCCATTTGAACTCATAAGGCCCGAGGGCTCAATATTAACATGATAAGGACAAAATAATACAACCAATACATGATTCATCATTAACTTGAGATAATTAATCTTTACTTAGATTTCACATGAACAAGACAAGGATTCTTGAAGTAGAACTTGAAAGCATAAGAATCGTTTAATAACTTTTTGGGGAACATTAATTCAAGAATTTTTGAAAATTGAATACATATGTATCTCATAATTTAACTTGATCGTCATGATACAATAATCTTAAAGCGATTGAAAACCATTATTTAATACTCAAAGTGCATAAACCCGCTTACTCTATTGGAGCAAAATCCTAATAGTTTCTCTGTCCCTGATTGAATCCTAAGTCTCCTGAAATTATATCATTTATATTAATTATCATCATTAATACATCCTAAACCCAAATTTAATTCTTTTAAAGAGAACATAGTCTAAGATGATGGAATTAGGGTTTGAAAACACTAAAATTGGATTCCTCATCAAAAATCTTTTCCAATGAGTATTTATATGTTATTTTCTAAAACAATATGAATTAGTTATGAAATTTCCAATTTAGACCAATAAGAACCCACAAAACTATATTGTGGCACTAATGAAAATGAAAAGGGAAAGTCTGACTTAAATACTTGCAAAAAGATTGGAACATCTAGGCCATATGTTACAACAAATGAAATTTGTGAGGGCAAAATCATCAAATTCATCCAGTCATCTTCTTGCTCAACTTAGTGCCAAGACCCAATAGAAATCAACGCAAGTAGCAATATCATTCACGTCCTCATGACGCGCCAATATCATGGGCCCAAACCTAAGGTTCGATGGTGACCTGAAGGTATAAAACATACCTAGGTTCAGAAAACTATAGGTGGAAAGTTAAAAAGGGGGGAAACCATGGATATGCATTATATCGACAATCTGAGTTTAAACAAAGCTTTGTTGGGACCAATTGGATGACTTCAGGTGATTATCAAACCCTACAAGGGGAAGAGGCACACTGGCACACACCAACTTGTTGTAAACCCAAGGCATAGTTGGGGAAGGTGGATGCACAATTCTTGAGATCAAATGAACAACTGCAAAAGATTTTTGTTCTTCGGGTATGTCCTGGGAGTGCTTATATATATGTCTGACGTCTTGGTTTCGTCAGATTACCCAACACTAAGGAAAATAAGGGAAAATTTGTGGGAGTCTAGACAATTGAGGGTTCTAGGGAGAGAAACCCTATTGTATCTGGTATGGTTGTGTTTGGTTAGGTGTGAAGATTTTGGGGAGAGAACTAGTTTTGATTGAGGTGTTGCAAGAGAGAGATCGGGAGGGGAGAGGATTTCACAAACTGTAGGCCCTCTTCCAAGCAAGAGTCGGGTGAAAGAGAGCGTCTACGAGTCGTAAAAAGAGTCCAAGATCCTCTAGACAAAACATGACCCGTCCGCTAAGGCTGAGAAAAGGAAAGGAAAAGAAAATAGTGTGACAGGAGCATTAAAATCGAGACTTTAGGTTAGATTATCAAATCATTTAATTTTTTCTGAAAACTATATCAAAGCTTTCTAAATTTATTAGAGGGGTCAAATGAAGTCCTAATGACTTCAAATTTGAACCATACGTTAGAAAAAGAGTCTATATCCTTCCTATATGGTTAGATTCATGTTTTGTACAAGTTTTATCCATAGTTTCCATATAGGCCATTCAACTCAATGTTAATGCATTTAATTGATTAAATAAGAGGAAATTACCTTCCTTTGCGAGACTTTGAGTACAAATTTGAGATAAATTTTAGTTGTCTCCTAAAATTTCATATCACGTGTATTTTATGTCCTTTTTTAGAAACTTTCATGGAGGAGAGAGAAAAAGACAATTTATATATACTTTTCTCTTATTTTAAAGTCATAAAAGTAAAAGGAAAACTTCTTAGCCAAGGCATTTTCTCCATAATTATATTTTCAAATTCAAAGGCTTTCTCTTTCCCTTTTTATTTCAATTAAGCATTCTTTAAGAATAGAAGAGAGAGAAAGTGAGGATAATGTTGGTTTTCCATTTATGTGTATTGGGCTCATTTAATCATAAAGAATTTAAATGAAGCATATTTCATTTTCTTTCTATACTAAAATTTTATCTAAAGGATTTAATATTTGGGGTAACTTGCATTAAAGTCTAATTTTTAAATTTATAATTGGAAATTTGCAAATAAGACCTTAAACTTATTTTATTAAAAAAATTGGGATGTTACAATCAGCTTGATGTTCTCTATTCCAAAGTGCTTTAGTATCTCACTTGTGTGTTTTCCTTGGTTGTTGAAGTTTCCTTTCTTGATTTGCTTGATTTGGAAGCCGATGAAGAAAGTGAGTTCCACCATCATGCTCATCTCAAATTCACTCTACATAAGATCACTAAAGTCCTTGCAAAGATCAAGATTAGTTCCGCCAACAATGATATCATCAACATAAAGTTTGAATGACAAGAAAATTGTTAGAAGTGTGCTTTAGAACCAAGTTAGAATCTACTTTTACCATGATATAGCCATTATATAACAAAAAGTTCTTTAGTTTCTCATACCAAGCTCAAGGTGCTTGTTTGAGACCATAGAAAGCTTTTGCAACAAATAAATATGGTTAGGAAAGTTATTATGTTCCAAGCCTAGAGGTTGTCCAACATACACTTCCTCCTCAATTGTACCATTCAAAAATGCACTCTTAACATCCATTTGATAAAGAAGAAAATTCTTGTGACTGGAAAAAGCAAGCAACATCCTAATTGACTCAATCTAGCTACAGGTGCATATGTTTCATCAAAATCTATACAGTCTTTTTTATTGTAACCTTGAGCAACTAACCTTTCTTTGTTCCTTACCCCTTTTCCGCTTTCATAAAGCTTGTTGCAGTAGACCCATTTGATGCTAATGATTTTTCTTTCACTTGGTCTTGGCATAAGAGTCCACACTTTGTTTCTTTCAAACTGCTCCAACTCTTCTTGCATGGCTAGGATCCATTCATCATCCTTTAGAGCTTCTTTGACATCTTTTAGCTCCATTTGAGAGATGAAGGCACTTTCTGCTTGTTCTTTATTGAGTGCAGCCTACGTCTTCACCCTTTCAAAAGGGTTGCCTAAGAAGAGCTCCTTTGGATGATTCTTTGTAAAGTGGGGAATTGGATCCTTCTTTTCTTCATTCTTCTCTTCTTCATCAACTAACACCTCCTTTCATTTATCGTCGATGTTGAGCTCTTTAAGAAAGGAATCACCTCACTTGTAACATCATCATTTGGAATAATATCTTAAGAAATAGAGTGGTTAGTCTCAATAAATCTAACATGTATGGATTCTTCTACTTTATACAGTTCAATTTTATATACTCTATAAGCCTTGTTGGTAGTGCTATAGTCAAGAAAGAAATCCTTATAGGACTTCATATCAAACTTGTCAATAGAATCCTTGGTGTTCAAAACAAAACAATGACACCCAAAAATATGAAAAAATCAATGGAAGGCTTTCTACCATGCCATAGCTCATAGGGGGTTTTCTTAAGCGAAGAATGAGTAAAAATCAAAATTTACACAAAACATGAGGTACTAACGGCTTCGACCCAAAACTTCTTTAGAGTGTGGTACTCTAGAAACATGGTCCTATCCATCTCCTGTAGTGACCTATTCTTCCTCTCTACAAACCCATTTTGTTGAGGCATTTGAGGTGAAGAAAAGTTATGTGCATGCCCAGATTCCTCACAAAACCGTTCAAACAAATCATTTTCAAACTCTCCCCCATGATCACTGTAGATAGAAATAATCTAACAAGAAGCTTCACTTTCAACTTGTTTGCAAAAATTTGAGAAAACATCAAGAGTATTACTTTTATAAATGAGAAAGAAGGTCTACGTAAAGTGAGAGAAATCATTGACAATCACTAAACAATACTTGCTACCACAAAGCTATTGTGTACGCATTGGTCCAAATAGATCAATGTCAAGAAGCTCAAGAGCTCTCTTGGTGCTAAGGACTCCTTTGTATTTGAAGGAGGACTCGGTTTGCTTTCGTTGGGTACAATGTTGGCATCCTAATACTTTTCATAATAAAATTTGGGAAGTCCCTTCCCAAGTCCTTTTTTCTCAACTTCTTCATTTGATGCATATTTACATGACCAAGCCTACAATGCCATAAATAAATATCATTCGAATTGGAAACAAGACATCTACCAACAATAGACTTAATAGAGTCAAGCACAATAATATAAAGATTACCATTTCTAGTTCCCTTATATATGACATTGTAAGAGAGGGAATCTAGAAGCAAACATTCTATATAAGTAAATAGAATAAGATAATCAGTATCACAAAGTTGACTAACACTTATTAAATTGTGATGTAAGACATCCACAAGAAGTACATTTTTGATGCAAAGTGAATCACCTACATCACCCTCACCTATTGCCTTACCCTTTTTGTTATCCCCAAATGTCACTGAACCTCCTTTCTTCTTTGTGAATTTATTGAAATGGTTGATTTCACACGTCATGTGTTTGGAACAGACACTATCAACAATCCATTTGTCATTCACCTCAACTATGTCTTCACTTGTGGAGACGATGAGTGCAATATGGCATTCACCTTCATCAGAGCTTGAGCCACTTGAAGAGGATTCTTCCTAGGCCGCACGAGCTGCATCCTTGCTGCTTTTGTCCTTCTTATTCTTCCTCTTATACTTGTCTTTCTTCTTGTAATCATCCTTCTTCTTATGGATGCTCTTGTGGTGGCTCTTCTTGGCCTTTGGGCATTCATTCTTGTGATTCCCCTTTTGTCCACACTCATAGCACCTTGGAGGTGAGGATGAGGAAGACTTTCCTTTGAAGTGCTTGCCCTTGGAGTAGTTGGCTTCATGATCACTAGGGTTGTCATCTTCACTTGAGGAAGTAGGAGAGGACCGACAAGCAAGTTTTTGTTGAAGGATCATTGCATCCACTTGGGCTTTTAAGGCATCATCTTTAACTTTCATTGACTCCTTCTCTTCTTGTCCATCTTGAAGTTCTCAAGTAGTCCATTGAGCATGTAGATCTTGGACTCCTTTACTTGTTGCGTGCCTTCATATGTGATGCACAACTTGTTCCAAATCTCATGGGTTGTGTCCCAAGATGAGATCTGGTTGAAATTGGAAGGAGAGAGGGTAACATAGATGATTCTAACCACTTTGGCATTGAGCTATGCCTTCTTGACTGTAGCTTCATCCCAAGTAGATATATCATTGGTTGGCTCCTTATATGGGAGGATCACCACCTTCCACATGTTGTAGTTGGTTCCTTGGAGGAAGAAATGCATCTGCCATTTCCAATAGAGAAAGTTGATGTCGTTGAACACCGGTGGTCACATGGAGAAGCTTCCCTCTAGATTGAGTGTCCCAAGTAAGTCACCCATCTTCTTGTCTTGTGGGAGATGTTTCGAAGAAGATCGAAGCTCTGATTCCACTTGTTGGATCTAAGGGCTCTAGAGGGGGGTGTGGATAGAGCTTCAAAACTCACACAAAACTAGTTAGACCTTCAATTTACTTCAACTAGGCATAATTGCAAATAGTCAATTTGATGGAAGTCTAAACATTTATAGTAAGGATGAGAGAAATTGAAAGAAACCAATTGGTCAATCTATTTAGAGTGGTTCCACTCTCCAAACTAGGAGAGAGTCAATCCACTACCTAGAGAGGTCAAGCTCTAGGATTTCTTAAGCTTGTCTACTCCTTATATTAACTTATAAGAGTTACAACAAATGACCTTCCTTTTCCGGGACAAGGATACCAAGCTTCCTTTTAGGGCCAAGGGAGCAACAACCTTACAATCAAGGGCTTACCTATCTAAGAGCTAGTCTTTTACCTCACAAAGGTCTTACCCATTCTTATAGTCAATTGGATGCCTTCACCAGGTTCCTCCCCTTCATGCAATGAGTCTTCAGCCTTGAGGCTTTATCCAGTCAGCTCCTTGGATGTTCCGCCTTCATCTTCTCCTTCACTCGGAGTAGCCTTTAGAACCTTCTTCTCTAGCTGAGGAAGCATGCTCCTTCTCCTTCTCTTGGAGAAGCTTTCACCAAGAAAGAGCTTTTGAGAAAGGGACGGGAAAGATTGAACTTGAGAGATTTAAAAGCATACAAATGGGTATCTCTCTTCACATAGGGCCTATCTCACTCATAATGATGAATTGAGGTATAAACAAGAGAGAGAAAGGAGCTCAAGTGGACTAGTAATGTAAGGCCCCTGAACTTGCTTAATGAGTTGAATGATATTAATTACCATAATTGAATGCTTAGAACCATAATATAACCTTTTTATATATTTTTAAATCATAATACAAGCTTAAGTTTCAAATTTGGTCCAATTTGGACACTGTTTGAGCAAGTTATGCAATTTTCTGTACATTTTAGACTTTTATGCAATTTACCCAATTGAGAGGTTTTGTTTGCAATTTATCACTTGAATTATGTTCCTTGGATATTCTCTCATCATTCTTGAGCTTTGTGATCCATGGGGCACCTATTTAAACCTTGGTTTGAAGGTGTTTTCTCCAAGGGTATTTTAGGATTTTCCCCTTCACGGATGAGCTACCTTTAGTAGCTATCAACTAATGAATTATTTGATTGGCTGGGAAATTCGACAAAGGAAATATAAGAAGGTATATACACATGGTGGGGGAGCTTCTTGTGTGTGTTTGCTTGTATATTCTCAATAATTTAAGGCCATAAACACATGGGGAAGCTACTTTTACACCTCATGCTTGCTTCTATCCTTATTCATGGGCTATATTTGCCTCTTCCTTGCTCAAATATGAAACTATGCTTGCTTTATATTTCCTCTAACCTAGATAAACGAATCCCCTTTATTTTTCTACAGAACCAATTGCTCTAAGGTAGAAGACAACCCCTTTTTGGAGAAGAAGGTCTCCTAGGGCTCCATTTAGCCCTACCTACAGTTTCCAAGGTCTTCTTCTAGGGAATTCGACCAAGGCAAGTTGTTTTATTCCTTCCTTCTTCATTTTTCTTGCTCTTCTCCTTCCTTAGACCTTCCTCCAGGTCGGAACCTTGCTGTTACATGGTAGAATTTGCTCTAAATATCTAAAACCCTACCTTTCTTGCTCCTTATGTTTAGGGTTTGCTCATTTGATGAAGAAATGTGCTAGATGGACAAATTCATAGCTTGTTCTTAGATTTTCTACCCTACCTGCTCGAGATTTCTTCTGTGTGGGGTTTCATCTTCTCATTAGAGGCAAGTTTTATAACTTGATCCACGTTTATTGCTTACCATAACCTTACTAGCTCATGTTCTTGCTTGAAAATGACGATTTATGCACTAAAAAGCTATGCTTGACTTGGATTTTGATTTTTATAATGTTACCTATTCTGATTTCAGTTATAGATGAACTTGTGATCATGTGTACGTTATTCCCAAGGTATGATATGACTTGGATTAGGTTGTTTTGACAACCTATGGTGCTAAGCACCTATCAAACAATGGTCAATTTTAGGGTTTAAAGCTGATTTCTTCTATAAACTATGACCCGATGATGGTATCATTGTAACAACCCTATGGTGTTGTCTTCATAACAACTGATGGTCATGATCAAGGGTGTAAAATTATGGTGACAACCTATGGTCACCCCCTTAGGTCAGGTTTTGGACGAATTAGAAGTTTAATTATCAACCATTAAGTACCCTACTGATGTTATCAATCAATGACGACATTAGCTTAATATTTGATGTTGATTAATGAATATAGTGTTGATATAACAACCCATGCTGATTTAATGGTCACTAATGATGGTGGATCAGGTCTCTAAAACCTATTTTGAGTCAAGCATTGTAGTTGTATCGTCAATTAAGCCTTAGACCAATGGTTTCTTGGCTCATTTGATGCAATGGTTGGACCTATATTGTAATTGATGGCTTTAATATATGAACTTGACCCAATAGTCAAGATCTACTGTTTGTTCCTCCAATAAAGTGGAATAATGTCTAATGTAATATGTTGGTCCTAATAATGTGATTTAGATGGTTTCCTTTATATGATCAACTTAAGGAGCTTAATTGTTGACAATGGATGGCTTGTTTTAAATGAACAGTTGATTGTGGGTTTTACCCTGCTCTCAATGGAAATTTTTGTGTTGTTAATTAAGGGATGTATAGGGTTAGATGGTGACTCTTTCTAGAGTAGAAATCAAGGACTTCGTAGGTGGTTTATCCAAGGTGTTTACTTATGTAAACAATCAATGGTCTTACCTTTTAAACATCCAATGGTTCTAGGTGACATTGTGGTATGATGATATGTGTTGAATGATGATGGAACAAATGAATGGTTACCCTTAATAAGGTAGTCTTACCTATTTACTCATATGAATAGAAGGTATGATAATCATATTGTGTTGATATGCAACACTAATGAGGTATAGCTTGCTATACTTAGCTTTAATATAACTAAATGATGGTAATTGGGTAAGAATAGTCCTTGAATGATTAATACAATCATGAAGTACTCTCTTATTGTTTTTGAAGCCCTAGTATGCTTTAACTTGATGGTTACACCTTGATTTATGTGTGGGTTCATACTTGAGAATAATATGAAATGTGATGATGCTTCACCTTATGCATCCATGATCCAATGGGGATGTTGTGAGTTAGGGTTTGGGTATAAGTGTTGATTAGTAACATTAATATACTTTATATTGTGAACCTAACTCTAATGCAAATAGATAAAGATGAGTATTCATATTTAACATTACTATATGATGGAATGATGGTGGAATAACCTCCTTACTATGATCATAACCTTGATATGTTAATTGGTGGTTATCATAGCCACATGGTTGATACTTTCTTATGCTAAACATGTGCATAATGAATATGATGAGAGTTAATCATATCTAGATTCCTTGCATGTTTATGTAATAAAGGAATGTTCTTAATGTTAATATAACCCTTCAATGATTGTTTATGAATATCTCCTAGCTCATTAATGCAATATTGTGCTGATCTGGTGTATTATATGTAAGTGATGTTGTTGAGCTTTGTTATAAGGCATGGAAAGATAATGATGATCTTGAAAGGAATAGTATGATGGTCTTAATGACCTTTGGGCATGGTTGAGCCCTGAATGAGGTGTAATCCTCTTGTGTTGATAAGGGTTAATACCCTATGACATAGTGGAAAGGATTTATATCTTATGTTAGTATGACGACTAGTATGGTCTCATGAATGGCAAGTGAATAGTACCATATGATGATGAGATGAGAAATTATGTTTCACACATTTTTATATCTTTTAAAGTTGTGATATTTATATGCTTGTTAGAAGTGAATTAGGGTTTGTATCTCCAATTGTTTGATGCAGCCTTAATTCACCCAATTGGCATAACTAATCAAGTGAAACTCTAATCATGTAGTGCCCTATGCCATAGATCCATCTGAGTGTCAGAACTTGCCAGATGGTGAAATAAGCATTCCTAAGGGAAACTCGGAGTGCATACTGATGAGTATGTGGGGTGCTTGTCATCCTGAATTTAAGTGTTTAGGGAGGATGACTGTGGTCATACCTAGCCCTCAGTTTGAGAACGGTTGCGGTCGTGTCTCAGTGATTATATATATGATGATATTAGAGGACAACTGTGGTTGTACCTCATATGGTAGGGTATGTGTATCCACCTCCTTTCACTAGTGACGTGACCTATACCAAGGACGGACTAGGCTGTTAGCAGCATGACCTTATGTGTTGCTGTGACGGACCCGTATTGACTGGGGGTGGAGAAGATCTTAGGAGTCCGACTCTTCCTAGATCTTGTATGGCAATGATTTCGACTTAGCAGTGGTCACTTGGATTTTGAGTGGTATCCTCAATTTCCTCAGGGCATAATAAAAGATGTAAGATAGCCGTGTAGCATATTTGTTTAGGGTTATACACAACATTTCACATTGGATGATAACCCTTATTTGTTATCTTAACATAAAGATGATGCTTAGTGCAATTAAGAGATAGTAGATATACTTATGTTGTGGACATGCTTAAGATTGTAGATGCATACATACAATAGCCATGTTATGTTGATAACTATACTGCTACTACTGATTATAATCATGATGCTAGCTATCTCATGTTGTTAGTTATGTTTAGCATGCTAGCCATGCCTTTGTAACTAGAGATGCATATACTGTTAATTATGCTTATCCAGGTAGTTGTGCAATATGAATGTTTTCTAGCCATATGGCGGGTTGCAACAGATATAATTTTGAGTTTTGCACCCCTTCAACGGTTAGAATCACTTTTTCTATGTTCTCTGTATAGTGCAATTGGTTGAGTTTCAATAAAGATAACTCGATCGATCCCACTATGCAACAAGACCAATTTAAACCATCGATCGAGTTTGTCTTGGTGGCAACTTGACCGATCCACCTAAATCAGTCTTGGGCAGAGGGACCGCTGGTCGAGTTCTGTGGATAGACAACTCGACCGATCGACATCATTCTTGAAAATCCATCAAGGATCGGTCGACATTGTAACTCGACCGATGAAGTGCATGTGATGAATTTTCTAAAAATAATTTTTGAGTATTCAAACGTTGGAATTAAGTTTTTCTGATTTTTTCTCATCTTAGTTACAAGTCATATCATCAATACAAATGATTACAAAAATATTCTAACGTGATTTGGAGTATTTTCCTAAATTACATATTTGTGTTGTTTTTTACTTGAACTAAACCAAGCTTGAGCGATTTGATCCCTTTCATGTACCTAATGCCTGAAATCAATCTTAAACAAACATATTAAACATATATGAATGGAATAATTAAATCATAATTATCATAATGTAAGAAGGGTTTGCTATGAAAAAGACAATGAGGGGGGGGGGAAGGAAAAAAGAATGAAGGATGGAAGTTGAGACCTAAATACAAGTACACAAACCTCATGTTACTTTTGGGTGACTTCCTATAAGTTTATGCCCATGGTCTAACCCAAGCAGGAGTCTAATAGAAGACATCAAGATGGTTAGACACTCAGTTTGTTAACAAAAGGTCCCAGGATCGAGCCCAAGTCACGGGATGAATAGAATGTCCAATTAAAAAAAAAAAACCCAAGCAGGGTAAGCCAAGTTTTGGCGTTGTAAGGCTTCCAAAAGTGCAAACGTGGCGAGCATACGATTAGTTCTCTCCTCATGATCTACCGTGGTATTAAATCATAAGATGGCCCACTTGAGATCTTCATCATTACATACTTTTCCTCTCGTACTGGCCTCCTCATTCGACTACCGAACGTTATAGCTTGCGGATTCCTATGTGTGTTGGTTTCATCTACTATTGTAAGGAGGTCAACCAACCAAACGGAGTCTGTTTTACAAAATTTTCAAGTGTTGAGACACGGCCGTCGGATCATAGCAACGTCAACACTTGTCTTGTGGGTAACAACTGGCCAGTGTCCTTTTCCAGTTTGCGAGTATAAAAATAGACTCCGTTTTCACAATCAGCCAGTGAGACGATCCACCACCACCACCTACCGACTCTCTCGCTATCTTCCTTCCTTCTTCCCTCCCTCCAATCCTGCACACCGTTACGGACCACAGCCAGGAGGCAGCTCACACACACACAGACAACATACGGGTCGGCACATTACATTACAGTCACACTCACGAACTTTTAACTCTCCTCTCCCTCCTCTCTCTCTCTCCCGCTAATTCTGCGAATCTCCAGCCAATTTTAGCAAACATCTCTAGCTCCTTTTCCCGTTCTGCCCCTCTCTCCTCATCCACTCTCCTCTCCCCCACCTTCCAGCTCGAGCGAGCTAGAGCGGTAGAGACAGGGGGTCGGGGGAGGGAGAGAGAGAGAAGGCAGATCCCGCAAGCGAAGCTCCATGTCCCGGCCGCCCAACTACGAGTTCCAGGAATGGTGGAACAGGGAGCGAGAGCGCGCAAGCCTCCTCCACCACCATGACCACAACAACTCCACCACCACCACCACAGCCACAACCACAACCACCTCCTCGTCAGCGTCACTCACCGGCGGCGGCGTTGGTGCCGCCGCGTGGGCCGCCGTCGACGTCGCCTCCTCACCCCACCACCCACTCACACCCTCCGCCGGAAAGGGCCGGACACACAACGCCCGGCAGCTCTCCTGGCTTGTATTCCTCCGCGTCCACCACTCCGCCGCACTCCTCGCCTCCGTCCCCTCCAAGTTCCTCAACCTCCTCGGCACTGCCGGGAGGCGGATCTCCTCTCCCCCGCCCACGCCTCCCTCGGCCCGCCCTTCGCGGCTCTACCGCGTAATCCGGGGGTTCCTGATCTCCGCCGTCGTGCTGCTCCTCTTCGAGCTCGCCGCGTACTGGAAAGGCTGGCACTTCAGCCCTCCGACCCACGCCCGTGACGAGGTCCTCGACCTCGTCGAGTCAGCATACGCGTACTGGCTCTTCGTCAGGGCCAACTACCTTGCGCCGCCGCTGCAATTCATGGCCAACGTCTGCATCGTGCTGTTCCTGATCCAGTCCGTGGATCGGATCGTGCTCACGCTCGGGTGCTTCTGGATCAAGATCAGGGGGATTAAGCCCGTCGCAGCGGTGCAGTATGCCGAAGGGGACGTCGAGGCAAGGGATGGGGAGGAGTACCCCATGGTGCTGCTGCAGATCCCAATGTGTAATGAGAGGGAGGTAAGGACTCGATTGACCTGTTTGTTTTGAATTGTCTTAGATTTCGTTTCGTTTCGTTTCGTTTGTACAATACCCACCCACCCAATTGTTCTTGCAAACGGACTGTACTGTACTGTTTGTTTGTTACCTGCTTACTTGCTTACTCGCTCGTTCTTGCTCAACAACCACTTCCACTAATTATCACTACACCACTCGCCTTTTGCCCTCCGCTGGCCTCTTGCTATCTGTCTACTTGCCCACCAATCGGATCTTGTGGTGAACGGGACGTGCAATCAATTAATTATTACCCCCTCCTGAAAGGTGAAACCCATCTAATTAGCATCTCATACCCACCTACGAAAAGAAACAACTACTCCAAAAGCACTGTTTTTTATAATTACAATCATCACCGACGCTATTACAACTGCAACTGGTTACGAGACTACAGATGCGTGTGTCCATTGCTATCATTTGCACTCTGATGGCACAATCTACTTTTGAGGTTTTCACGTCTAGCTAGCTGACCATTGATCGGATCTGGGTTGGTGGATGCCATCACAGCTGCCGTATTCCTACTCCCATGTGTTTACTTGCTATTGCCGACACAGCTGCTTCTTCCTCACTATCTGGGAAATTAGACCATCTATATTGCCGACACTCATTATGCTCACCAAGCTACTGTCTGAATTCCCTAACGTCTTTCCATCTTTACTACCTCCTCTCTACTACATATCCCATTCGTGTCTGGCTATTGTCTCCGCCAATAACCTGTCGCTGTGTAGATTCCCAAGTCAAAGATAGAAGAACTCCCTAATAACCCAAAAGTCCCTTTCTGCCATTGTCTTCCTCGTTGTGAACCCACAGAGGCTAAATTCTAAAGTCAGTAGTACTAAGACTCTGTGGAGTTGTATTAGGCTAAGAGCATCTGGATCTACCAACCACCGTGTAACGTTCCTTTAAAATATTCATTCAAACTCATTGGAGGAGCTTGAATCCATTTTGACTTCCTCCCCAAAGAAACAATTTGCTACGTAATGTCTCTATATGACCATAATGGAAGTAGCAGCCGTTCCTTGTCTTTGTCGTCTGCTGAGAGATAAGGTGTCTTTGGACATCTCGACTGCATCCATTACTTATCTGAACATCACCTATCCTTCTCCTTCTCAAGCAGCCTTAATGTGTTCATGATTGGCTGCCATGTCTTCCCCGAGTATAATCATGATGGCTGTAGCTGTAAATCTCTAAACATCCAGTCATGTTGCCAAGGTGGGATGCAGAAGGTGTCACCATCAGTGTCTTAACAGTCAGTGAAATAATATACCTTGTCCATCATATCATGGAAATCAAGATCCTTGACTCAGTCTGCCTGATAATCCCATTATATAGTTGGGAGACCTGTAGTAACCTGGAAGTCAGCCCAATTTCTGGAAATGACTTGTCCACCTGGGCCCAAGTTCCATGAGCATTTCGTTTGTCTATTCAACCACAGATATGTATGCTTAGTGGTTCTACTTTAGAGACACATTAAGAGTCGAGTGAAAACCTTTTGGAAGGATAAGAGTTTTACAAAGGTTGAGAGGCTACTCAGAGGTATATAGGGTAGCAGTAGTCAGCTATGATGTGCTTGATTCAGATTTATAAAGTCACATTCGTGTTTGTTTTCATTTTGTAGCTTTAGCTCTTTCTTTTCTTGTCGCATATATAATGCTGCTCAAATAAGGATAGTAAAGGGCAAAAAGTAGAAGCTTTGCTTGGTAAAGGTAATCTGTTTTCTCCATCCCAATTTCCAAACTTCTTGCAATCTACAACGATCTGGAAAAGTTTGTTATTAGAACATCAGATGGGGCACATACTTGTTGAAGAAAGGTTGTCCTTATGAATCATATATAGGCTTCATTATGGTGGTTTGGATAAGGCCATAAGGGAGGGCAGGTAAAAGGTGTGGAATGCTACAATATTGAGAATTTGTGTCAGATTATGATACTTGCATGTCTTGCAACATGTTCAATAGCCTCTGAACAACTTATGGAACCTAGTCTATATTGTGAGAATGGAACCTCCTTGGATGTATCTCTCCTCATCTTGAAAGGAAATGAGAAATTTTATAAGTTTTCTTAGGAGTGGTTACAGTTTGCAACTAAACAGATTGGTAATCCTTGTAGGCCATGCTTTCTATGTGCACATGTTAGAAGTTGTGAATGAGGGAAGCGGAACTAAGGAAAGTGGTGGAGTAGAAAAGAGCATAAAAGAACCGTCATTCATTGGTAGAACCTAGAAAGCAGGGTCCTTGGAGTCTAGATTTTGTAATGGTACTATGTGGTATAATAAAACTTGTTGTATTGAAAGAAGTGCCAATAAAATTATGACAGATGTGTAATGGGCCACCTCAAAAGGAGACTTGCTGATGGAAAAACTATTAATATTGAGGGATGGATGGAGGGACGGAGTGAGGGAATCTTTATGATGCTATGTATCGTAAACTTTGAACTTGAAGGTGGAATGTGATATAAATAGGCGTGTGGGTGCACTGACACGGTGTATTACGTGTATGCATGTTAATGTTTCAATTTGGCCATCGAAGAGGAAGAATAAAATGATACAAGTGTTGTGTGAAATGCAATAATAGTAAAAATGATAGTGATGTAGAAGAATGGAGGTAAAGTATTCAAGATTTTAGAACTACTTCCGCCTATAATTTTCTGAATTTTTTTACGTTGGACACCTTCCTAATAATGAAAAAGAAAAAGAAAAAAAATCATCTACAGGCAAGATTATTGTTAAATATTATAGAGGAAACACGAGTTTATTGTACCGGTGGGCCTATATTAGTAATATTCTTTACGCTGTGAACGAGGCATTTAAGATGATATTCCTTGTTGTATGCTATTTTTTTTTAATTCACTGTTAACCTATCAAAGTAGAAATGGATTGATTGAAAAATTATATAATAAAGTACTTTTTTAGCATGTGTTTGAAGAGTGAAAAATAAGATGTGTGGCTAGCGAGATATTTTCTTATTGATAGACAACACACTCTAAGCTCTTTTCCTATATATAGGAAGGGAAGCAAGTACAAGGAAAACATACTGATTCCTAATGGGCTAAGACAATTAGGCGTATATGGCATAATAAACTAAATAACAATGATTCTAACACCCCCCTCAAGCTGGATTGTGGGTGAAACACATCCAGTTTGGACTCACAAACCTCAATTAGACAATATGACAAATATATAAAAAATATCACCCCCGCACAAGATTTTCACTCCCCATTAAAGATGACTCCAACTAACAATTGGATGACGCTATCTTTAAAGTTTTATTAGCAAGTTGGAAGTATTGAATCTTTGGGAAATGTCTTTTGAAGTGTATTTGAAATGAAAAAATCTGATAAATGGAATCCAAACGCCATAGCAAAAACTTGCCACCATCGATTTGGAGAAGACGATAAAAACACCATGACTAGCCATCTTCACGGGAGAGGAATGTGCAAGTGGTATAAACGTAGCCAACACATCCCACGTACATAACACACTACGAATGCGGAGGCACAATGTTGATGTAGCAATAGAGATATCTTTAAATCGTCTAAGAAGTGTAGCAAACTGGAATTAGCGTAACCACGAACATGTATAATATGGCACGCACACAAACTCGACAAGGTGCTGGTGACTTCCATAATGGTTTCGTAAATTTGACACATGAATCTTGGGGGCTTGATAGGAATGAAGGGCACCATCAAGGATAAATAAACCCAAGTAGATCAACATAATTGCCATCTCAACACTTAGAAACAACATATGTAACTCGGAGAAGACATAATTAAAGTAGTTTGTTGAAGATAAAATTTGGATGAATCATCAACCTTGCAGATAGCAAATTTGTTGGCTAGAAATGGACAAGCTTCTAAGAATTTTGACATAAAAAAACAGCCATCCGTCTCATGAGAATGCAACAAGAATGATCAACTGAAACATCATTAACACCAGAAACAATAAGAGTCTAGAATAAGCATAGCAAGCTTTGTCCTGACGTACATAATGCGGTACGAATGCGAAGCACTTGGTGCAAATGTTGCAATTGAGATCCTTCAACGCATGAAAGTGGTAGCTAACTAGAATACAGAAGCGTATATAGCCAACTTACGAGCATATTGTGGCACGAACACGAAGAAAACACAATGTCATTGTGAAAGAGATACATCAATGATGCACTGGAAGCACGAAGAAGCACAATGTCTTGAGGAAGAGATACACCAAATGATGCACTGGAAGTGCGATGTTTAGTGGGAATGATGCGCTACTAAAACATCGAAAGATGGATGTGTTAAATTATAAGCAGCTCCATGAAGATCAGAATAGCCTGGACTGATCTATATCATCTCTCTCATACTCTTTCTCTCCTCTATTCCTGCCCATACACCAATTACAAAGTGATTGAGTAGTTGGTGTGGAAAAGAAATAATACCCCTTGCACATGGAGAGAGATGCACACATGAGGGGTGGTACGGGGGAAGAAGATTGGCAAAGGAGAGGAAGAAAAATTAGCACGATGCCCCCTTTCTGGTGGTTTATGAACTATCATAGAGTCTTTTGTTTTTACAATATGTCATAGATATAACTCATAGCGTGAGTCAATGTGATACATGACCCGATTAGACAGATCCGGATAGAAAAGAAAATAGATCTTTTGTGCGACCCAAGAAGGATTAGGTCACAAAATAGATTTAGTTATAGATCCAATTAGCATAGCATGCGGTGTGGGGGGCAGTCATAAAAATTCTAAGAGGGTAGGTGTAGATGATGATTGATCAAGCAATAACCATTGCCATCCAATTGGAAGTAGTTCAATGAACGTCCTCGTGACTTGGAGCAGCCGCCCACTGCACCGACAATGCATCTTCACTGGATGGGTTGTACTAAGGTAATCTTGACAAGGAGAATCATTGAACACAACCGCGGGGAGCACTTGTCTAGTGTGTGCTATTCTTGTCTACTGTTTTGTTCAAGGATCACGTGATGAGGCCTCATGGTAGTTCACATCGACAGTAATCGACTTATTGTCGTTGTCCAATCGGCTGAAAGTAGCCGACCTGATGACAACAGTTAAAACCAAAACCGTTTGTTACTTGATCCCTTGTCGTGAATGGCTGAGTCGCAGCATGGATGGTCAAGCGGGGGTTTGATACCTGAGCACCAGCGGATGGAGTATATGGCAGACAGAGAGGAAACTCGTGCTTGCGAGGAAGCATGTATGCTGCTCCAATACAAATCGGAACTGCTGCTTGATATAGGTACTTGTGTGGATTTTGGGGAGCAATCATGAGGGGCTAGGGGGGCGGATAGATCTCGCCTAAAGGATTGGCCGTCAACAATGAATCTGACAAGGTTGAGTGGAGGGGAGGACTGGGGAGGGACGATTGGTTGGTGATGGTCAAGAAGGAGAGCGCCGGCAAAAAGAATGGATTTTCATGAAAGAAGAAAAGAGGAGACGGCCATGGAAGCTGGGATGATGCCTGGCGGGCGGCCAAGCCAAGAAGAGACGGTGGCCGCCGAAGGCGGAGGCTCTCTCTTTTTCTCCTTAAGTAGGGATTAATGATCTGGTACCTTATGGAAAATAAGATAGGAGACTAACGAAATATTTTCTTATTGATAGATGGCACACTTCTCTCCTATAAATAAAAAATGAGACAAGTACTGGTCCAAAACAATTAGGCGTATATGACATAATAAACTAAATAACAATAATTCGAACACAGATTTTCCAAACAAATCAATTTTTTTCATTAACCTAGTGTTTGATGACTAGTAGGATATGATATGATAAATTTGCATGGCAATCTTTACCATTGTAGATGTATTGAAGAGTTTGTACTTAGCTGGATTACTATTTAGATCCCGATTATAAAAGCCTTTGTTAGTTAGGTTTCATAGTTATGGAAGTGCAAAAAAGACGTTTCTCTTAGATTCGAAGTAGGGTGAAGGTTGGATGTGTCAGATAGAGCCCCACAAATATAAGCTATCTTTTTCATCTTCATGTAAGCCTGAATCCCAATCGTGTTTGAATCGACGACGCGGATATTTCTTTTCCATTTATCTCTGTTTTCTTTCATATTCTCATTGAATTACAATGGGTCAAAATCTGTCCCAATCAGCTCTCCAGTAGTTAATTTTGGTCAATATGTTCCCCTAATCACCCTGTCTAATTTAAAACATTACTTTGAAGTTTGAATCGATGCACTTGTCAGTCTATGTTGCACATATCTAAACCATCTAAGATACACTCTCATAGTTTGATCTCGATTCTTGCCTCTTTTAGTTCTCACACCGTCATTTTCTATGTGATCTTATCTTGTCTTCCCACACAGCTATCTTATCTTGTCGTCCCACACAACTATCTTATCATTCTTACTTCTGCCACATTCATCAAATTAACTCCTTGTTTCTTCACAACCCAAGCCATACAAATGAAGTAGGTTTATGGATGTTCTGTAAAACGTACCTTTCAGTATGAATGGAATTGATGATTACATAATATTTTGGTTGCACTCGTTTATTTCTTCCATCTTGTGTGGTCTATCAAAGACATTCTGTTTTGCTTGCACTCCGCCTTCCGTATGAATTATGGATACGGAATAATAAAATCTATGACATTCTGGGACACAAATTTCATTTAACTTGTCCGGACCTTCTTTTGGATTTCTAGATTGACTAAATATCCTATGCTAATAATTTATTTTGCTTGTACTCATGTGAAAACCTTTAGATTTCAAAACATTTCTTTCTATTTCTAGTAAGTGACTTCATCTTTAGTTTCATCGATTAACATAATATAGCTAATAGAACATACACCAAGAAATGTTGCCATCAGCATGCTTTTTCAGATTGTCTAAATACGAACGAAAGGGACTTATTTCTGATCCTTAATATACTCTTAGCTGATGTATTATTAGTAAAACCTAATCATGTTGGATTGTAAGTTTCATATAACATCACTATATCAGATCATGTCTACAAGCAAACATCTACAAAATGTCCTAAACATAGGTGTAGTGGAAGGAGAGTATTAATTGAATATAAGGAGTGTTAAATGATGTATCAGGTTACAAGAAAAAAAAACACCTTGAAAATGGTTATAGGAGAAGAATTATCTTAGCAGGATAAACTTTGGCAGAATCATCTTAAATAGTTTGGGCATGTTTGAAGTGGGGTTACCACATGCACCATTAGGATAAATAAAGAGGTTGAGACAGTAAGGACAGGGACGGATAGAAGATGACCCAAGATAATCCGAAAGAGTTCTTTTTTTGTTTGTTATATACATCAATAAACCAACAAAGTGTTCTCATATCATACTGGTAAAGAAGAGTTTTGTTTTAGGGTTTAAATGTTCAAAGTTATTATGCATGCCCTTAATAGGTATCTAAGTACCATTATTGTTAGATATTAATACCCATAATGTCCATTTTCCAATTTCCCTAGCCCATGCCTTGCCTTCAATTATTATTTTCAGGACTTGGTTATATTTGAAGGGTTTTATGGTAATATAAATCACAATAGATCTATTGGAGCCAGTCCTGCATATCATAGGAGCCCCAAATGTCCAAAATATATTGTAATTCATTGATGTATATTAATTTTTTTTTTAATTTGGCGATTTATTCATCCCGTCGCCTGGGTTTGAACTCATGACCTCTCGGTCTTACATCATCACTTTTACCACTGGAGTGCCACTTCATAGGCGATGTATATTAGCTTTGTGTGGGTATAAGACAATCCCGATATATAAGCAACTTGGTTGCCTTTATGTGAAGACTATGCTATCCTTATTAGGGCTTTAATCCCTACATAAGATGAAGTAGTGCCTATATTAGACTCCCTTTTTCCTATTTTAGAAACTTAACATCTATATCAACCATTAAAGTTGACTTTGTTATCTTTAAACATGGTGTAGTGCATACATTTTGGGATTAACCATAAAAGATATGTATATATCTATGTACATCTAGGTTACAGAAATTAGTTTTTTGGTTAGAAGTTGAAAAACAATATATAACGTGTGCATTAAGTGTGAAACAACCTGCATTCCTGTCGATACTATCAACAGGAGGTCGATAGTATCGAGATTATCACAACAACAGAACAACATTCTGTCGATACCATCGACAGTCCAGTCGATGGTATCGACAGTCGAACAACAGTGGAAATCTGCGATTTGCCTCCTGGTTCTATCTTCATTATATTATTTGTTTTATTGCTTTTCTATTATTTTCTCCTTTGTACCACAATGTATCTTACCCTAATATATAAAAAGAAGAGAGACGGCTATTGCCCTCTCTAGAAAGCTGCTCCTTGCAGTCGACAAATCTCTCGGTGTTTCGTCTCCTCTCCTCCTCACCTCTTCTCACATGGTATCAGAGCGAGGCTTGATCTAGGGCATCTCTCTCCTTCCGCCACCGCTTCCTCCTCCCCTCTTCTTCCTCTTCCTTTCCTACCCTCTTTTCTCTCCTTGCCGGCGACGCCGCCGAGAGGCAGCGGCAAGGCCGCCGTCCCGGCTGCAGCCCATCCGCCGATCTGGAGTAAGGCACCGGGCTTGCAGGGTCATCTCCTTCTACGTTGAGTCTTCGGTAGGTCTCCAACGCTGCTGTAGACTCCACCACAAGTTGCTTGGGGATCTTCAGGTGATCTAACGACAGTCTTAAATCTAAATCGGAGGACTCGTCACCCGACGGTTGGACTCCTAGTCACATCTTCTCCATGTGTGACGGTTGGACTCCTAGTCACATCTCCTGGCTTGTATTCCTCCGCGTCCACCACTCCGCCGCACTCCTCGCCTCCGTCCCCTCCAAGTTCCTCAACCTCCTCGGCACCGCCGGGAGGCGAATCTCCTCTCCCCCGCCCACGCCTCCCTCGGCACGCTCCTCGCGGCTCTACCGCGTAATCCGGGGGGTTCCTGATCTCCGCCGTCGTGCTGCTCCTCTTCGAGCTCGCCGCGTACTGGAAAGGCTGGCACTTCAGCCCTCCGACCCACGCCCGTGACGAGGTCCTCGACCTCGTCGAGTCAGCATACGCGTACTGGCTCTTCGTCAGGGCCAACTACCTCGCGCCGCCGCTGCAGTTCATGGCCAACGCCTGCATCGTGCTGTTCCTGATCCAGTCCGTGGATCGGATCGTGCTCACGCTCGGGTGCTTCTGGATCAAGATCAGGGGGATTAAGCCCGTCGCAGCGGTGCAGTATGCCGAAGGGGACGTCGAGGCAAGGGATGGGGAGGAGTATCCCATGGTGCTGCTGCAGATCCCAATGTGTAATGAGAGGGAGGTAAGGACTCGATTGACCTGTTTGTTTTGAATTGTCTTAGATTTCGTTTCGTTTCGTTTGTACAAAACCCACCCACCCAATTGTTCTTGCATACGGACTGTACTGTACTGTTTGTTTGCTACCTGCTTACTTGCTTACTCGCTCGTTCTTGCTCAACAACCACTTCCACTAATTATCACTACACCACTCGCCTTTTGCCCTCCGCTGGCCTCTTGCTATCTGTTTACTTGCCCACCAATCGGATCTTGTGGTGAACGGGACGTGCAATCAATTAATTATTACCCCCTCCTGAAAGGTGAAACCCATCTAATTAGCATCTCATACCCACCTACGAAAAGAAGCAACTACTCCAAAAGCACTGTTTTTTATAATTACAATCATCACCGACGCTATTACAACTGCAACTGGTTACGAGACTACAGATGCGTGTGTCCATTGCTATCATTTGCACTCTGATGGCACAATCTACTTTTGAGGTTTTCACGTCTAGCTGACCATTGATCGGATCTGGGTTGGTGGATGCCATCACAGCTGCCGTATTCCTACTCCCATGTGTTTACTTGCTATTGCCGACACAGCTGCTTCTTCCTCACTATCTGGGAAATTAGACCATCTATATTGCCGACACTCATTATGCTCACCAAGCTACTGTCTGAATTCCCTAACGTCTTTCCATCTTTACTACCTCCTCTCTGCTACATATCCCATTCGTGTCTGGCTATTGTCTCCGCCAATAACCTGTCGCTGTGTAGATTCCCAAGTCAAAAGATAGAAGAACTCGCTAATTACCCAAAAGTCCCTTTCTGCCATTGTCTTCCTCGTTGTGAACCCACAGAGGCTAAATTCTAAAGTCAGTACTAAGACTCTGTGGAATTGGATTAGACTAAGAGCATCTGGATCTACCAACCACCTTGTAACCTTCCTTTAGAATATTCATTCAAACTCATGAGAGGAGCTTGAATCCATTTTGACTTCCTCCCCAAAGAAACAATTTGCTACGTAATGTCTCTATATGACCATAATGGAAGTAGCAGCCCGTTCCTTGTCTTCGTCGTCTGCTGAGAGATGAGGTGTCTTTGGACATCTCGACTGCATCCATTACTTATCTGAACATCACCTATCCTTCTCCTTCTCAAGCTGCCTTAATGTGTTCATGATTGGCTGCCATGTCTTCCCCGAGTGTAATCATGATGGCTGTAGCTGTAAATCTCTAAACTTCCAGTAATGTTGTCAAGGTGGGATGTCTTAACAGTCAGTGAAATAATATACCTTCTCCATCATATCATGGAAATCAAGATCCTTGACTCAGTCTGCCTGATAGTTGGGAGACCTGTAGTAACCTGGGAGTCAGCCCAATTTCTGGAAATGACTTGTCCACCTCGGCCCAAGTTCCCATTATATAGTTGGGAGACCATTACACATCTGTCATAATGGAAATCCCATTATATAGTTGGGAGACCTGTAGTAACCTGGAAGTCAGCCCAATTTCTGGAAATGACTTGTCCACCTCGGCCCAAGTTCCATGAGCATTTCGTTTGTCTATTCAACCACAGATATGTCTCCTTAGTGGTTCTACTTTAGAGACACATTAAGAGTAGAGTGAAAACCTTTTGGAAATATAAGACTTTTACAAAGGTTGAGAGGCTACTCAGAGTTATATAGGGTAGCAGTAGTCAGCTATGATGCAGGTTTATAAAGTCACATTCATGTTTGTTTTCATTTTGTAGCTTTAGTTCTTTCTTTTCTTGTCGCATATATAATGCTGCTCAAATAAGGATAGTAAAGGGCAAAAAGTAGGCTTGGTAAAGGTAATCTGTTTTCTCCATCCCAATTTCCAAACTTCTTGCAATCTACAACGAGCTGGAAAAGTTTGTTATTAGAACAGCAGACGGGGCACATACTTGTTGAAGAAAGGTTGTCCTTGTGAATCATATATAGGCTTCATTATAGTGGTTTAGATAAGGCCATAAGGGAGGGCAGGTAAAAGGTGTGGAATGCTACAATATTGAGAATTTGTGTCAGATTATGATACTTGCATGTCTTGCAACATGTTCAATAGCCTCTGAACAACTTATGGAACCTAGTCTATATTGTGAGAATGGAACCTCCTTGGATGTATCTCTCCTCATCTTGAAACGAAATGAGAAATTTTATAAGTTTTCTTAGGAGTGGTTACAGTTTGCAACTAAACAGATTGGTAATCCTTGTAGGCCATGCTTTCTATGTGCACATGCTAGAAGTTGTAAACGAGGGAAGCGCAACTAAGGAAAGTGGTGGAGTAGAAAAGAGCATAAAAGAACCGTTATTCGTTGGTAGAACCTAGAAAGCAGGGTCCTTGGAGTCTAGATTTTGTAATGGTACTATGTGGTATAATAAAACTTGTTGTGTTGAAAGAAGTGCCAATAAAATTATGACAGATGTGTAATGGGCCACCTCAAAAGGAGACTTGCTGATGGAAAAACTATTAATATTGAGGGATGGATGGAGGGTTTGAACTTGAAGGTGGAATGTGATATAAATAGGTGTGTGGGTGCACTGACACGGTGTATTACGTGTATGCATGTTAATGTTTCAATTTGGCCATCGAAGAGAAAGAATAAAATGATACAAGTGTTGTGTGAAATGCAATAATAGTAAAAATGAGAGAGATGTAGAAGAATGGAGGTAAAGTATTCAAGATTTTAGAACTACTTCCGCCTGTAATTTTCTGAATATTTTACGTTGGACACCTTCCTAATAATGAAAAAGAAAAAGAAAAAAATCATCTACAGACGAGATTATTATTAAATATCATAGAGGAAACACGAGTTTATTGTACCGGTGGGCCTGTATTAGTAATATTCTTTACGTTGTGAACGAGGTATTTAAGATGATATTCGTTGTTGTATGCTATCTTTTTTTTAATTCACTGTTAACCTATCAAAGTAGATATGGATTGACTGAAAAACTATTTAATGGAGTACTTTTTTAGCATGTGTTTGAAGAGTGAAAAATAAGATGTGTGGCTAGCGAGATATTTTCTTATTGATAGACGACACACTCTAAGCTCTTTTCCTATATATAGGAAGGGAGGCAAGTACAAGGAAAGCATGCTTATTCCTAATGGGCTAAGACAATTAGGCGTATATGGCATAATAAACTAAATAACAATGTTTCTAACACCCCCCTCAAGCTGGATTGTGGGTGAAACACATCCAGTTTGGACTCACAAACCTCAATTAGACAATATGACAAATATATAAAAAATATCACCCCTGCAAAAGATTTTCACTCCCCCTTAAAGATGACTCCAACTAACAATTGGATGACGCTATCTTTAAAGTTTTATTAGCAAGTTGGAAGTATTGAATCTTTGGGAAAGGTCTTTAGAAGTGTATTTGAAATGAAAAAATCTGATAAATGGAATCCAAACGCCATAGCAAAAATTTGCCACCATTGATTTGAAGAAGACGATAAAAAACACCATGACTAGCCATCTTCACGGGAGAGGAATGTGCAAGTGGTATAAGCGTAGTCAACACATCCCACGTACATAACACACTACGAATGTGGAGGCACGATGTTGATGTAGCAATAAAGATATCTTCAAATCGTCTATGAAGTGTAGCAAATTGGAATTAGCATAACCACGAACATGCATAATATGGTACGCACACAAACTTGACGAGGTGTTGGTGACTTCCATAATGGTTTCGTAAATTTGGCACATGAATCTTGGGGGACTTGATAGGAATGAAGGGCCCCATCAAGGATAAATAAACCCAAGTAGATCAACATAATTGCCATCTCAACACTTAGAAACAACATATGTAACTCGGAGAAGACATAACTAAAGTAGCTTGGTGAAGATAAAATTTGGATGAATCATCAACCTTGCAGATACCAAATTTGTAGACTAGAAATGGACAAGCTTCTGAGAATTTTGACGTAAAAAAACAACCATCCGTCTCATAAGAATGCAACAAGAATGATCAACTGAAACATCATTAACACCAGAAACAATAAGAGTCTAGAATAAGCATAGCAAGCTTTGTCCTGACATACATAATGCGGTACGAATGCGAAGTGCTTGGTGCAAATGTTGCAATTGAGACCCTTCAACGCATGAAAGTGGTAGCTAACTGGAATAAAGAAGTGTATATAACCAACTTACATGCATATTGTGGCACAAACACGAAGAAAACACAATGTCATTGTGAAAGAGATGCATCAATGATGCACTGTAAGAATGAAGAAGCACAATGTCTTGAGGAAGAGATACACCAAATGACGCACTGGAAGTGCGATGCTTAGTGGGAATGATGCGCTACTAAAACATCGAAAGATGGATGTGTTAAATAATAAGCAGCTCCATGAAGATCAAAATAGCCTGGACTGATCCATATCATCTCTCTCATACTCTTTCTCTCCTCTATTCCCGCCCACACACCAATTACAAAGTGATTGAGTAGTTGGTGTGGAAAAGAAACAATACCCCCTGCACATGGAGAGAGATGCACACGAGGGGTGGTACGGGGGAAGAAGATAGCCAAAGGAGAGGAAGAAAAATTAGCATGATGCCCCCTTTCTGGTGGTTTATAAACTAGCATAGAGTCTTTTGGGTTTACAATATGTCGTAGATATAACTCATAGCGTGAGTCAATGTGATACATGACCCGATTACACAAATCCGGATAGGAAAATAAATAGATCTTTTGTGCGACCCAAGAAGGATTAGGTCACAAAATAGATTTAGTTATAGATCCAATTAGCATAGCATGCGGTGTAGGGGGGCAGTCATAAAAATTGAAAGAGGGTAGGTGGAGATGATAATTGATTGAGCAATAACCATTGGAATCCAATTAGAAGTAGTTCAATGAACGTCCTCGTGACTGGGTGCAGCTGCCCACTGCACCGACAGTGCATTTTCAACGGATGGGTTGTACTAAGGTAATCTTGACAAGGAGAATCATCGAACACAACTGCGGGGAGCACTTCTCTAGTGTGTGCTATTCTTGTCTACTGTTTTGTTCAAGGATTACGTGATGAGGCCTCATGGTAGTTCACATCGACAGTAATCGACTGATTGTCGTTGTCCAATCGGCTGAAAGTAGCCGACCTGATGACAACAATTAAAACCAAAACCGTTTGTTACTTGATCCCTTGTCGAGAATGGCTGAGTTGCAGCGTGGATGGTCAAGTGGGAGTTTGATGCCTGAGCACCAGTGGATGGAGTATATGGCGGACAGAAAGGAAACTCGTGCTTGCGAGGAAGCATGTATGCTGCTCCAATACAAACCGGAACTGCTGCTTGATATAGGTACTTGTGTGGATTATGGGGAGCAATCATGAGGGGCTAGGGGGGGCGGATAGATCTCGCCTGAAGGATTGGCCGTCAACAATGAATCTGACAAGGTTGAGTGGAGGGGAGGATTGGGGAGGGACGATTGGTTGGTGATGGTCAAGAAGGAGAGCGCCGACAAAAAGAATGGATTTTTATGAAAGAAGAAAAGAGGAGACGGCCATGGAAGCTGGGATGATGCTTGGCGGGCGGCCAAGCTAAGAAGAGAAGGTGGCCGCCGAAGGCGGAGGCTCTCTCTTTTTCTCCTTAAGTTGGGATTAATGATCTGGTATCTTGTGGAAAATAAGATAGGAGACTAACGAAATATTTTCTTATTGATAGATGACACACTTCTCTCCTATAAATTAAAAATGAGACAAGTATTGGTCCAAAACAATTTGGCGTATATGACATAATAAACTAAATAACAATAATTCGAACACAGATTTTCCAAACCAATCAATTTTTTTTCATTAACCTAGTGTTTGAAGACTAGTAGGATATGATATGATAAATTTGCATGGCAATCTTTACCATTGTAGATGTATTGAAGAGTTTGCACTTAGCCGGATTACTATTGAGATCCTGATTATAAAAGCCTTTGTTAGTTAGGTTTCATAGTTATGGAAGTGCAAAAAAGACGTTTCTCTTAGATTCAAAGTAGGGTGAAGGTTGGATGTGTCATATAGAGCCCCACAATTATAAGCTATCTTTGTCATCTTCATGTAAGCATGAATCCCAACTGTGTTTGAATGGACGACGCAGATTCTTCTTTTCCATTTATCTCTGTTTTCTTTCATATTCTCATTGAATTACAATTGGTCAAAATCTGTCCCAATCGGCTCTCCAGTAGTTAATTTTGGTCAATATGTTTCCCTAATCACCCTGTCTAATTTAAAACATTACTTTGAATCGATGCACTTGTCAGTCTATGTTGCACATATCTAAACCATCTAAGATACACTCTCATAGTTTGATCTCGATTCTTGCCTCTTTTAGTTCTCACGCCATCATTTTCTATGTGATCTTATCTTGTCTTCCCACACAGCTATCTTATCTTGTCGTCCCACACAACTATCTTATCATTCTTACTTCTGCCACATTCATCAAATGAACTCCTTGTTTCTTCACAACCCAAGCCATACAAATGAAGTAGGTTTATGGATGTTCTGTAAAACGTACCTTTTAGTATGAATGGTATTAGTAGATAGACTTTGCTGTGTTTTTCTCTTTTACACTTAGTCTATTTTCTAGTTTTCTTTTCCTTTACACTTATGTTTTATCCCACATGGGTTATCTCTAGACCCTGTGGTTCTTGTGTATTATATAGAGACTCTTGTATATTCTTTTATAATTGAATAATACAAGACCTTTTTCCACATTATCCAGATGGTATCAGAGCAACAAGATCCACCCTAATTCTTTTCCCCCCTCCTTACCCTAACCTATCCCTGCGCCGTCAACCACCACACCGCCCCCCCCCCCTGCGGTTTTCTCCCTGCCGCCACCGTCCTTCTTCCTCCTCCTCCCTTCCTTCCTTACCCTACCACCACCGCAGCCCTTCTCTTCTCTTTCCCTGCCCACTGCCCCATCTCCTTTCTTCCCGCTGCTACAGTACCGCGGCTGCTACAGTACCGCGGCGCTACAGTACCACGACGCTACAGTACTTGCTGTCCGCCACCAACAGCCACCACCACCACCAATTTCCCGACCCCTACACCACCCACAACCCTCCACCACACCCCCACATCCTCACCATCTCTATCCTTGTGGCCTAGACAACCACAAGTTCCCTTTTCGGTCTCCGTTCATTTTCTAAATCCGTTACGTACAGCCCCGACACTTTCCAGTTCTGGCACGTTGAGGGTCTAAAAGCTACATCCGGATCTGCCTGCCTGCGCCACATGGTGGAGTAATTGTTTCTCCATGTTGGCGTAGGTTCTGCTTCTTTATCTCTGCCCCGTGAGGGTTTCTGAGGTCCATGATCGGATCTCCTATCTACTGCTGCTGGTCCATGTGTTGGACACTTCCTGCTGCCTACTGATTCTACTGTCTGCCCTGCGCTCGTGCTGCTGACTGTCTGCTTCTACTCTCATGGCGACTTCAGATTTACCACGGTCTTTGTGTGTTACTTCTGTTAAGTTGGATGGCTCCAACTATCACCTATGGGCTGCTTCATTCGAACTCTACGTGAAAGCACACGGGTGCCACTCGCACCTGACTCCCAAGGGTCCTGCTGTACCTGCTGCTACTGCTGATGACAAGACTAAGCAAGCTTATGATCTCTGGTCCAAGGAGGATTATGGGGTTATGGCCTGGCTGGTCAACAACATTGATGCTAAGATCAACCACTCTCTGCTTCGCCTTCAGACTGCTAAGGAAATGTGGGATCACCTATCCCATGTTTACTCTCATCAACAGAACCCCAAGAAGGTGTTTGAAATTTTCAAGAAGCTTGCGAAACAAGACTTCTCGACATCTGACTCTGTGGAAGACTACTACAACTCGTGCTGTGCTCTGTGGGACGAGTTTCAGGTTTATCATCCTCTGACTGCGAATCTTGAAGAACTACATCGTCAGCGGAATGAGCTCATGCTTGTTCAGTTCCTGGCTGGCCTTCCTACTTCGTTTGCTGGGGTCGTGGATCAGATCCTCTCCAGTGACCCGTTACCTACTCTTCGGGACGTCCTCAAGCGGGTCCAGCGTCTTCCTTCTTTGACGCTCTCTACTTCTGATGGAACAACACTTGCTGTCCGTTCTGCGGATTCCTTTCGTGGTCGCGGCCGAGGTCGTGGCTGTGGTCGTGGTGGCCGCTCTTCTGCACCTGGACGTGGTTCTGGCTCGGAGTCAGGGGAGCCCCGCTACTGCACTCACTGCAAGCGTACTCATCACAATGAAGACCGCTGCTGGATAAAATATGGTAAACCTGACTGGGCGAACCAGGTTACCACTGAACAACCTGCATCTATCTTTGCTGCCTCTGACCCTACTGCTGATTGGATTCGCTCCGAGTTTGAGAAACTGCTTCAAGCCCGCCTTGCCTCTACTTCTGCGGACTCTCCTGAGAATGGCGCTGCTCTCCTGACGACGACTGGTAAAAGCCCTTGGGTGATCGACTCTGGTGCGACTGCACATATCTCTGGTACTGCTAGTCTTTTTTCTACTCTGCGCAAGACTTCTCTTATACCGCCTGTGACGGTTGCTGATGGTTCCAAATCTCCTGTTTGTGGCATTGGAGATATCACTTCTACTAGTACTCTACCTCTACAGTCTGTGCTATATGTGCCCAAATTTCCTCTGAATTTACTATCTGTCAGTAAACTGGTAAAAAGTCTTCGTTGTGCTATTACATTTGACCCGGATGGTGTTCTGTTTCAGGATCTGCGTACGAGGACGACGATTGGTTCAGGCCATGAGGGACCGGATGGATTATACTATTTGGACGAGCCGAAGCCAGCTGCTATCCTGACATCTACAGTTCCTGATATTCAGTGGCATTACCGTCTGGGCCACCCGTTTGCTGAGAAGTTGAAGGCTTTACTACCGACTGTTGCTAGCACTAGATTTTATTGTGAAACATGTCAATTGGGCAAACAACACCGTTCTACTTTTTCTGCAAAATTTTGTATTGGCTCTAAAGCCCCTTTTGACATTGTGCATGCTGACATTTGGGGACCGTGTTCTATGCCTAGCGTTTCTGGATTCAAATATTTCTTAAATTTTATTGATGATTTTTCCAGAACCACATGGTTATTTTTACTGACAGACAGATCTACTGTAGTTGAAAAAATTTCTGAGTTTTTTGCGGAAATTCAGACTCAATTTGCTAAGCCCATCAAGATTTTTCGCACAGACAATGCCTTGGAATTTGTGCAAATTTCTGTTCAGTCTTTTTGTAAACGTCAGGGCACCATTCACCAGACTTCCTGTGCTTATACCCCACAACAAAACGGTGTCACTGAGCGTAAGAATCGCCATCTCCTTGAGGTCGCCCGCACACTTCTCTTTCACTACCATGTTCCTCACAAATTCTGGCCTGAGGCAATCTCCACTGCTTGCTATCTCATAAACCGCATGCCTTCCTCTGTACTTCACAATAAAATCCCTTTTCAAATTCTTTTCCCTGATCTAGCACTATTTGCTGTACCACCGCGTATTTTTGGGAGCACATGCTTTGTGAAGAACCCTAGACCTGGTCTTACTAAATTAGATCCCAAGGCCACCAAGTGTGTTTTTTTGGGCTATTCCCGCACTCAGAAAGGATATCGGTGTTATGATCCTGCTTCACATAAATGGCTTGTATCTGCGGATGTGGTATCCTTTGAACACATGCCATTTTTCTCTTCGGAGGGTTCTGCTCTTACGTCTGATTTGTTGACTGATACGCCCTTACCTATGTTGGATGATGAGTATGATAGCCCTGCTCCTGTATCTACAAGTGAGAAGCCCCCTCTGCAGGTTTATCACAGAAGACCAAAGCCAACAGCTCCCTCTATGGCCTCTCCATCGTCCACGTCCTCTGCGCCAGATCATCCACCTCCGCAGGTATTTTTTGACCTTGATGTTCCCATTAGTCTGAGAAAGGGGACACGTGCTTGTACGAAACATCCAATTGGGAATTTTTGTACGTCTGTTCATTTGAATTCTAATTTTGCCAACTTTACTGCTGCTCTGTCTGTTATTTCTGTCCCTAAGATTGCTGCTCAGGCGCTCAAAATCCCAGCATGGCGTCAGGCAATGGAAGAAGAAATGACGGCTCTTACTGATCGTCATACTTGGACTCTTGTTGATCCTCCTACTGATTGCTCGCCAGTTGGGTGTCGCTGGGTCTTCACAGTGAAATATCAGCCTGATGGTACGGTCGAGCGCCTGAAAGCCAGACTGGTTGCTAAAGGATACACTCAGACCTATGGGGTTGACTATTTTGAAACCTTCTCTCCTGTGGCACGACTTAATTCTGTAAGGATTCTGATCTCTGTTGCTGTTAATTCTGATTGGCCGTTATACCAGCTCGATGTGAAAAATGCCTTTCTCTATGGCGATCTACATGAAGAAGTCTACATGTCTCAGCCCCCCGGCTTTATCTGTGAGGGGGAGCCATCGAAAGTCTGTCGTTTAAAAAAAGCTATCTATGGCCTCAAACAGAGTCCACATGCGTGGTTTGACAAACTTAGCACTATTCTCCAGGATTATTCTTTTCGCCGCTCTCAGTCGGACCACTCTGTTTTTGTTAAACAATCCACAGCCGGCATTATTATTCTTATTGTGTATGTTGATGATATTATACTCTCTGGGAGTGATGCAGCAGGTATTCAGGCAACTAAGCGGTATCTTGAAAAGTACTTTGTTACTAAAGACCTCGGTTCTTTACGCTACTTTCTTGGGATAGAGGTCTCTCGCTCTTCTGCAGGACTGTGTCTTTCTCAGCGGAAGTATGTTCTGGACTTGTTATCTGAGACTGGACTCCTAGGTGCTAAGCCTGCTAGCACCCCTCTTAATCCTAACACTGATTGGGATGATCAAGCCTCTCCTGCATATCCTGACACTCATCAGTACAGACGAATGGTCGGGAAGCTTATCTACCTCACAGTCACACGAGCTGACATTACTGCTGCTGTCGGATTGGTTAGTCGCTACCTTGACAAACCCTGACAATGTCATTGGGATGCTGTTTGCCATATTCTGCGCTATTTGAAGAACTCTCCTGGAAAAGGGCTTCTCTACAAAAAACATGGGCACTGTAAGATACTGGGCTACTCAGATTCTGATTATGCTGGGAGCAAGGTTGATCGCCGCTCCACTTTTGGATACTGTACTTTTGTTGGGGGCAATTTAGTCACATGGAGGAGCAAAAAACAGGATGTGGTTGCCCGCTCTAGTGCTGAAGCTGAATATTGCGCCATGGCACATACTATCTGCGAGCTCTTCTGGATTCGAAGCCTTCTGACAGATTTTGGTTTTTCAGACTTGTCGCCCGCCTATGTTTTCATTTTCTTGTGTAAATGTAGCCGGTCCCAAGCCCGGGTAAAGGAGGAGGGTTGGTGGTAGGTTGACAACCAGCCTATAAAAACTTTGTCACTCTTTCTATGACATGGATCCTTATAAGAATATCGTTGGAGCGTCCCTACCTAGCGACGCGCTGCACCGGCACCCGGGTGCAGTGATAAATATGCAAGGGGTTTCGACACAACGACGCCCGGTTGTGTTGAAGGATAAACAAGGGTTTCCACATCTTGGACGGGTGTGGGTAAAGAAGCTAGTCCCGCTGCATCATCGCCCGGATGTAGTGAAAAATGTGCAAGGGTTTCCACATCTTGGACGGGTGTGGGTAAAGAAGCTAGTCCCGCCGCATCATTGCCCAGATGCAGTGAAAAATGTGCACGGGCAACATTTTCGACGAAGGCAAGTAAAGAAGCAAGTTCAACAAAAAAGGTTTAGAGTTGGATCTTGGAATATTGGCTCTTTGACAGGGAAATCTTTGGAGATAGTGGATACCATGATGAGAAGAAAAGTCAATATAGCTTGCTTGCAGGAAACCAAGTGGACAGGGGAGCGCTGTAGAGAGATTGGAGACACAGGATACAAAATCTGGTATACAGGTATTGATAAACATAGAAATGGCGTAGGTATTATCGTTGATAAGATGTTGAAGGATGACGTCGTCAAGATTACAAGGATGGGTGATAGAATCATAGCTATCAAAGTTGTTCTTGGGGGAAAGATTTTTAACATTATTAGCGCTTATGCCCCCCAAGTTGGCCTTAGCGAGGATGCGAAGAAGGATTTTTGGGATGACATGGATGAATTGATGCAAGGAATACCGATCGAGGAGAAGATTATTATTGGGAGTGATTTAAATGGCCATGTGGGGAGTGGTAATGCTGGATTTGAGAGAGTTCATGGTGGTTTTGGTTATGGCAACAGGAACGGAGAAGGAGAGAGGATATTAGATTTTGCAGTTGCATATGATATGATTTTGGCAAACACCCATTTCAAGAAAAGAGAATCCCATATGATTACTTTCAAGAGTGGACACAACTGTAGCCAAATTGATTACCTCCTTACAAGGCGGGTGGATCGTAACATATGCAAGGATTGTAAAGTGATTCCTGGCGAAGAACTCACGACCCAACATAGGTTGGTAGTTTTGGATATTAACATGAAGATCAATAAAGGCAAACATAACGGAAACCAAGATAGCAAGATCAAGTGGTGGAATCTTAAAGGAGAAAAGAAATTGACTTTTCATGATAAACTCATCAAGGAGGTAACTTGGAACTTGGAGTCTGATGTTAACACTATGTGGCATAACATGAGCTCCTGCATAACAAAAATTTCCAAAGAGGTTTTGGGGGAGTCTAAAGGTTGTGGACCTCCACAGAAGGAGACTTGGTGGTGGAATGATGAAGTACAAAAGGCTATTAAACTGAAAAGGGAGATCTATAGGAGCTTGCCCAAATCTGGAGATGATGCAACGTTCCAAAGATACAAGCAAGCAAAGAAAGAAGCTAAAAAGGTGGTTAGGGAGGCAAGGTCTAGATACTTTGATGATATGTATAAGAAGCTGGACACTAGAGAAGGGGAAAAAGATATATATAAAATGGCTCGTATAAGAGAAAGGAAAGGAAGAGACTTGAGTCAAGTAAAATGCATAAAGAATGAAGATGGTAGAGTATTGGTGAAGGACGATGATATCAAAAACCAGTGGAGAAATTACTTCCATAAGCTTTTCAATGGAGATACTGCATATAATGTTAGTGACTCGTGTGACATGAATACGAGAGATATCATTTACACACGACGAGTTTCACCATTTGAGGTCAAGAATGCTTTGAAAAAGATGAAAATGAGAAAGGCATGCGGACCAGACAATATTCCCATTGATGTATGGAAGAGTATGGGGGATGAGGGAGTTACATGGTTAACAAATTTCTTTAACAAGATTATGAAGACCAAGAAGATGCCGGATGAGTGGAGAAATAGTATTATAGTCCCAATCTACAAGAACAAAGGTGACGTTCAGAGTTGTACAAACTATAGAGGTATCAAGCTGATGAGTCACACGATGAAGCTTTGGGAGAGGATTATTGAGCAGAGGTTAAGATCTATAACACAGGTATCAAACAACCAATTTGGTTTCATGCCTGGAAGATCAACAACAGAGGCTATTTTTCTGATAAGGAGGCTTATGGAGAAGTATAGACAAAGCAAAAGAGATCTTCATATGGTGTTTATCGATCTAGAGAAGGCTTATGATCGAGTACCCAGAGAAGTGTTATGGATGGTTTTGAAGAAAAAGGGTGTGCCTATCCAATACATTGACTTGATCAAAGACATGTATGATAACTCTACTGCAAGTGTCAAGACTCCTGGAGGAGAGACACCAACTTTTCCTATTACAGTTGGGGTACACCATGGATCCACACTCAGCCCATATCTATTCGTTCTGGTTATGGATGAGTTAACAAAGAATGTTCAGGATGATATTCCTTGGTGTATGTTATTTGCTGATGATATTGTTTTGATTGACGAAACAAAAGATGGATTGAATGATAAAGTTGAATGTTGGAGAAAGGCATTGGAATCAAATGGATTGATGATTAGAAGGAGCAAAACTGAGTATATGCATTGCAATTTCAGCCAATCTCGCAGTGTGAATGATGGAGCCAAGTTGGACGGAGTAGATATACCAAAATGTGACAAATTTCGTTACTTAGGCTCTATTATTCAAATAGACGGGGATGTCCAAAATGATGTTTGTCACCGGATCACTACAGGATGGTTGAAATGGAGGAGTGCAACTGGAGTTTTATGCGATCAGAAGATCCCTCTCAGGTTAAAAAGTAAGTTTTATAGAACAGCTATACGACCAGCCATGCTCTATGGGAGTGAATGTTGGGCGGTGAAGAAACAAGGTCTCAACAAGATGAACGTGGCCGAAATGCGTATGCTGAGATGGATGTGTGGGAAGACAAGAAAAGATCGTTTGAGAAATGACTATATCAGGAATAAAGTGGGGGTGGCGAGCATTGGGGACAAGTTGCGTGAGGGCCGACTCAGATGGTACGGACATGTGCAACGCAGACCTACTAGTGCGCCTATACGAAGCAATGCTATTGAGCCAAACACTATAAATAGAAGAAGAGGAAGGCCTAAATTAACATGGGATGAACTTATAAAGAGAGATTTTGAATCTCTACATCTCAATCAGAATATGACCCATGATAGAGCTGAATGGAAACGAAGGATCCATGTAGCCGACCCCAACATAGTTGGGATTGAGGCTTAGATGATGATGATGATGATGATGAGACTTGTCGCCCATTCCTATGTTCTGTGATAATAAAGCAGCCACCTTCATTGCTAGCAACCCTATCTTCCATGAGCGCACGAAGCATATTGAAGTGGACTGTCACTTTGTTCATGAGGCGGTTCTATCTGGTCAGATTTCTACCCCTTACATTCATACTGATGAGCAGATTGCTGATATCTTCACAAAGATTCTTCCGAAGAAGCGCTTCACTGATATGACATCCAAGCTGGGCATGATTGACATCTATGCTCCAGCTTGAGGGGGAGTATTAGTAGATAGACTTTGCTGTGTTTTTCTCTTTTACACTTAGTCTATTTTCTAGTTTTCTTTTCCTTTACACTTATGTTTTATCCCACATGGGTTATCTCTAGACCCTGTGGTTCTTTTGTGTATTATATAGAGACTCTTGTATATTCTTTTATAATTGAATAATACAAGACCTTTTTCCACATTATCCAGAAATGGAATTGATGATTACATAATATTTTGGTTGCACTCGTTTATTTCTTCCATCTTGTGTGGTCTATCAAAGACATTCTGTTTTAATTGCACTCCGCCTTCCGTATAAATTATGGATACGGAATAATAAAATCTGACATTCTGGGACACAAATTTTATTGAACTTGTCCGGACCTTCTTTTGGATTTCTAGATTGACTAAATATCCTATGCTAATAATTTATTTTGCTTGTACTCATGTGAAAACCTTTAGATTTTAAAACATTTCTTTCTATTTCTAGTAAGTGACTTCATCTTTAGTTTCATCGATTGACATAATATTACTAATAGAACATACACCAAGAAATGTTGCCATCAGCATGCTTTTTCAGATTGTCTAAATACGAACGGAAGGGACTTATTGCTTTTTTTTTTTTTTGAGAAAGAAAGGGACTTATTGCTGATCCTTAATATACTCTTAACTGATGTATTATTAGTAAAACCTAATCATGTTGGATTGTAAGTTTCATATAACATCACTATATCCAATCAAGTCTACAAGCAAACATCTACAAAATGTCCTAAACATGGGTGTAGTGGAAGGAGAGTATTAAATGAATATAAGGAGTGTTAAATGATGTATCGGGTTACAAGAAAAAAAACACCTTGAAAATGGTTATATGAGAAGAATCATCTTAGCAGGATAAAACTTCAGCAGAATCATCTTAAATAGTTTGGGCATGTTTGAAGTGGGGGTACCACATGCACCATTAGGATAAATAAAGAGGTTGAGACAGTAAGGACTGGGACGGATAGAAGAAGACCCAAGATAATCCGAAAGAGTTCTGTTTTTTGTTTGTTATATACATCAATAAACCAACAAAGTGTTCTCATATCATACTGGTAAAGAAGAGTTTTGTTTTAGGGTTTAAATGTTCAAAGTTATTATGTATGCCCTTATTAGGTATCTAAGTACCATTATTGTTAGATATTAATACCCATAATGTCCATTTTCCAATTTCCCTAGCCCATGCCTTGCCTTCAATTATTATTTTGAGGACTTGGTTATGTTTGAAGGGTTTTATGGTAATATAAATCACAATAGATATATTGGAGCCAGTCCTGCATATCATAGGAGCCCCAAATATCCAAAATATATTGTAAATCATTTATGTATATTAGCTTTGTATGGGTGAAAACAATCCGATATATAAACAACTTGGTTGCCTTTATGTGAAGACTATGCTATCCTTATTAGGGCTTTAATCCCTACATAAGATGAAGTAGTGCCTATATTAGACTCCCTTTTTCCTATTTTAGAAACTTAAAACATCTATATCAACCATTAAAGTTGACTTGGTTATCTTTAAACATGGTGTAGTGCATACATTTTGGGATTAACCATAAAAGATATGTATATATCTATGTACTTCTAGATTACAGAAATCAGTTTTTTTGGTTAGAAGTTAAAAAAACAATATATAACGTGTGCATTAAGTTTCGGCTGAAACAAGGATCATCCGACATTGTGGTCTTGGAGTGAGTGACCTGTTTGCGGTTGGAAACTGGTAGAAGCTGTAAATGATAAATACCTTCCCGACATATTTCACGAGACAAGATACCCATCTCTTCGCTGTACAAAATCTTTGCAGTTTGTATACAGCTCTTGACCTTTGAATTACAGTGTGAAATAAAACTCTTTTGTTTTAATGTGGGTACAAGGAAGAAAATATCCGATTTCGATGCCGTTTCGTGGGCCATAGAAACAGAAATTTCGACAAATTTCGACAGAAATTTTGATAAATGCGTTCCTGGGGTTTTGGCGGTAAAATAAACAAATTAATTTATGAAATTTTACCAGAATAATCTACTAGTGTAGATCTACTCAAATATGTAATAATATTTCATATTGGATACGTGGGGGTGGGATCTCATCATTTTTGAGTGAATGACCCTGAATTGTTTTGATGGGGATTTTTAATGTCAATTTTCAATGGTGAAATCAATGAATTAAGTCATTATAGTTTGCAAGCACAATATATAGACTTAAAGACACAAAACTGTGCAAAAAAAAATATGCTCTAGGCAGTACATAGTATATGAAAAAGTAGAATTTTTTTTTGATGATCTGCCTGTTTCGAGAGTTTCGTCAGTCGATTTCGATGTCCGATTGCCATGGAAACAGAAATTTTGGTCGAAATTTCAACCATTTTGTCGAAATTTTGAACATTTTGTGGGTGGTTCCCTTCTATAGGTCCTTGAAGGAGCATTGGCTGATTCTTCAAATATAAATGCACACGACAATTCCGGAAATAGCTAATTGTGGTGTCAGCTTAGGGAACCTAGGCCAATTTTTGATATATATCATGGAACTATAATGTAGTAGTGGCTCAATGCTTTAGTAACATGATCTGAAGGATGATCCCAACAAGTAGCAAATACACAATTTGTTAACTTCAGTGTTGTATTCAAGGCCTTATCTTCTTTTTTTTGTTAGAAGTACATGTAGCATATATTTTAGATAAGCTTTGTCAGTGACCATTAGAACCAACACAAAACTAGAGAGAGAAGTATTTTAAAGAATATTCTTCCTTGCGACTTCAAGTTCAACCATCCTGTTGTCAATGGGAGATTGAACATCTAAAAAGCTTTTTGCTCCTGTCTGTCTCCGTGATGGAGAGAGAAGCGGGAAGTTACCATCCCCACTATCTTTGGAATTGGAGCACTATCACCAAGTCTACCTCCATCTTTGGCTCTGTTACCTGCCACGAGATAAAAGAGAATCCTGTGGGCTTGGTTGGTCAAAAAGGAGATGAGAATATGCCTTCACAACCCTCACTTTATATGATGGTGGAGAAGTCCATTGGGTCCCGTTAGTCAGATTTCTTAGTTAGACTGGATTGTCTATTTTTTTCCCCATCCAATTTCAACCCATTATTTGGGCTTTTTCTTGTTTCTCCTTTTAAATCTTTCCACAGGCCTCTTGCGTCACACCCTCACTTTTATTTCTCAAAGTCTCACTAACCTTACACATAGTGGAGTAACTCCACGCAGCCCTGGAGTCCACCATGTTCAGTTTATACTTGCTTTCCCCCCATCTTTTCCTCCCACCACCTATCTCCACAAATGGTAACCCTGGCTCCACCGACATTCTTGTCTTTTCTTTTTCAAAGTGTGGATGTCTTCTAGCCCTATTGCAGCCCTGCCTTTTTTCTGGAGTTTCATGCCGTGTATATAGGGGGATTGATATAGGGAACAGATAGGAGAGAGAGTAAGAGAGGTGAAAAAGAAGAAGAAAATAAGGGCATTCTTTATTACACTAGATGATGTTGTGGTTATCATCGAGCGGCTGTAATTGGGTTATATGTAAATTGCCACTCTTGCTGCTGAGTGCTGACTTTGCTCGTGTGCGCAAGTTGCTTCTGTCATTCCAGTCTCTATGCAATATCATATCTTTCCATGTCACACTTTCAATTGTGCACTTGTCCCCACAGCCGCCCCTTGCATGTTCTAAGATGTGAATATTAAATGATACTTCTGTAATCTTCCTTCCGAAGCTAGTCTGTGACTATGTTTTAGTTACTAAAACTATAGAAACAGATATCTGGCACAACTTGCTACATCGTCTTGTTCAATAAACTGCAGGCCATGATTCAACTTATGCATGCTTTTCAATGGTATGATTAGGTTGCAAGCTAATTTAACTTGACTAGTGAATTGTCCTAGGATGTCCTTGGCATTGTCATTTAGGAATTCCAAGGTGAACTCCCAAGATCATGCCGTATGTTAAACACAGCATCTTGTTGTTGTTTTATGTTTTGCACTTTAATTGCCAGCAATGCTGGTGATTTCTGCTGCATCGCCTTCGGTCTTTGTCAACGGTGTCAACAATGAATCTGGTTGCAGCTCCTCACCGGAGTTTCATTTGCTCCAATTGCACTACTTGAGCTTGTGGTACGGGCGTACGGCCGTGGACTACAAGTCCAATTAGCAAGTCAGCATCCATGTAACCATCATGTACATATTAGCTACTCTGTATATGGGTGTTTGGATTACACGTTGATAAATGAAGTCATTAGTTTCATTCTTTCTTACTCTTTAAAGACTATATGTGGTCTGCGAGTTAATATTTATTGACTGCAAGCTGCCTGTTCACATAAAATCTTGTTGGCTTAGGGTGATCCAAAAAAAATACTTCACACATACCTTTTGTAACACACTTTGTGGTTTACCTAAGAACTTGATAAGGAAATGACTTGTATATATTACCTCTGGTCTCCTAATTGTTTAAGAAAGCCTGATCATCTATTAAGAAGAAGTCTAATGCATGCTGCAGTTACATCTGAAATAGATGAAAATTACTAAAGAAATATACCTAAAAACTGATTTTAATAACCCTTTTATGTTCTTTTTGTTAATTATTCTTATAGGCCTCTGTGATCTTTAGTCTACCTGTCCGTAAAACTTCTACAATTCCTTATTTACACATTACATAGTATTGTTCAAGATTTAGTAAGAAAATGCCCTTTTGCCACTCTTTCATGCTTTAGCGGTTCCATTGAACCTTTGAGCAATTCATAGTTTAACTTTAAATACTTTATGCCCTTTAGGACACCAATTGAAGATTGTTTGTTATCAGGGTAAACATGGAGCATGTTCTAGACTAGAGATAGATGATGTTTTTAGCAGCAAGATTTTTTCAGTTTTGACAAAGAAAATACTTCTGCAAATTTTCTCTTTTCTCGTGACATAAATATGTCTAATGACTATTCATAAGGACTAAGTATCATGTATTTAAGTATATTAAATTCTCAAATCCTGTTTGGAGAGTATCTATATGGAAAATCACAAATGTTATTTATTTCTAGTTTCAACACCCTATATGATATAATTTTCCAGAATACTCAAAACTCCGATGTGCTGATACTCCCAGCAGAGATTTAAGAAGCTCACTAAGACATTCTTTAAATGCAAAAAATTTCCATTACATGCTAGGGAAATACAATTCTATATTGAGGTTTTATATTCTGATTTCCGAATAGATTGGCCACAGAGTAATGTGGTAGTACTCTAGTAGGTAGCAATCCAAATAAGCCACATCATCATCATCATCTAAGCTCAATCCCAACTATGTTGGGGTCGGCTACATGGATCCTTCATTTCCATTAAGCTTTATTTTGGGTCATGTTCTGGTCGGGATGTAGAGATTCAAAATCTCTCTTTATAAGCTCTTCCCATGTTAATTTAGGCCTTCCTCTTCTTCTATTAATTGTGTTTGACTCAATAGCATTGCTTCGTATAGGTGCATTAGTTGGTCTGTGTTGCACATGTGCATATCATCTGAGTCAGCCCTCGCACAACTTGTCCTGAATGCTCGCCACCCCCACTTTATTCCTGATATAGTCATTTCTCACGCGATGTTTTCTTGTCTTCCTACATCCATCTTAGCATATGCATTTCAGCCGCGTTCATCTTGTTGAAGCCTTGTTTCTTCAGCGCCCAACATTCACTCCCCTAGAGCATGGCTGGCCATATAGTTGTGTCGTAAAACTTGCTTTTTAATCTGAGAGGGATCTTCCGATCACATAATACTCCAGTTGCACTCCTCCATTTCAACCATTCTGCAGTGATCCCGTGACGAGCATCATTTTGGACATCCCCATCTATCTGAATAATAGAACCCAAGTAAGCCACATCATGAGGACAAAATCTAAACTATCAACATTTCTAGAAAGGAAGCAGAGGAGCTTTAAATGCATTTCACAAAATCCTAGCATTTCAGTTGATATCATTCAGTTATTAGTTCATACTTGCATGGAATTTTTGATTGGAAAATCAGAGAATGCTGTTTTCTCCCTCACAGGTATATCAACAATCCATCGCTGCCGTTTGTGTTCAAGATTGGCCAAGGGACAGAATGCTTGTTCAAGTGCTTGACGATTCAGACGACATAGATGTTCAAAACCTTATCAAAGCTGAAGTTCTCAAGTGGCAACACAAAGGCATACACATTATATATAGGCATAGACTCATTCGAACTGGCTACAAAGCAGGGAATCTAAAATCCGCTATGAGTTGTGATTATGTAAAGGATTATGAATTTGTTGCCATCTTTGATGCGGATTTTCAACCTTCTCCCGATTTCTTGAGGAAGACAATCCCACATTTTAAGGTATATTTACTATTCACAAATGTTCTTGGAATGTTGCAAAGCCACAGCTTTATAGTTCTCCCATTTTTCTGAAGATTATGTCTTCTCTTCGCATTTTCAAGCTTATATAGCATGCTTGTTTCTATCTCTGCTTCGTATATAACACAATATATGGAACGTTATCAACTTAGGTTACTGAAATCCGCACTTTTATACATTTAGTGTGGTAGTTAAAATCTTTTCCCGTTTGCAATGTAGCTTGACTTGAGAGTTCTGGGTAACTCTGAAAGCTTCATGATATTGACTATTTGTAGTATATGAATTCTTGGAGAAGTTATCCTTGAAAGAATAGGCCTTAAAACGTTTTAATATAAAGTAAACAATTATGTATATAGTTACAGTAATATTTTTTCCTCCTTCAGAATAACACTTTTGCAGTCATATTCAGAAAATAAGGGTTTACTTTTTGACAGTCATAATTGAGATGACATCTTATGCAAATTTGTAGTTCGTTTAAATTAATATTTTTCATATCATCTTACCAGATAAAATGGTCTTTAGTTTTCCGAGTGAGAAAATATTTGTCCTATCTTGGTGCAGGGAAATGATGAGTTGGCATTGGTGCAGACAAGATGGGCTTTTGTAAACAAGGATGAGAATTTGTTAACACGATTGCAAAACATAAATCTTTCTTTTCATTTTGAGGTCGAACAGCAGGTGAATGGTGTATTTATCAACTTTTTTGGTTTTAATGGTACCGCTGGAGTTTGGCGGATAAAAGCTCTTGAAGATTCTGGTGGCTGGCTTGAAAGAACTACAGTTGAGGACATGGATATTGCAGTCCGTGCTCATCTTGCTGGATGGAAATTTATTTATTTGAATGACGTGAAGGTTGGCATTTTTCATTTCCTCTGGTTTTCTATACGAATCTGGAGATATTTTAACTATGCTTGTGGTTTGCTTGTATCCTATGCAGTGTCTCTGTGAGCTACCCGAGTCATACGAGGCTTACAAGAAACAACAACATAGATGGCATTCTGGTCCAATGCAGTTATTCCGTCTGTGTTTTGTTGATGTTTTACGTTCCAAGGTGGGGCTTCCTTACATGTATCTACTAATTAATGGCCCTGCTTCCGATCCTTTGTTGTTGATATCTTATAATCCGGTTGTCTAATTCGACCTTTGTAATGTTTACAGATCAGCGTTGCCAAAAAGATGAATATGATATTTCTCTTCTTTCTTTTAAGGAAGCTGATACTCCCATTCTATTCCTTCACGCTATTTTGCATAATTCTACCAATGACAATGTTCTTACCTGAAGCTCAATTACCTGCTTGGGTGGTATGTTACATTCCGGGTATCATGTCTGTGATAAACATCCTTCCGGCGCCAAGATCATTCCCATTTATAGTTCCTTACCTTCTATTCGAGAATACCATGTCAGTCACCAAATTTAATGCCATGGTATCTGGATTGTTCAAGTTTGGGAGTTCATATGAATGGATAGTCACAAAGAAGCTTGGAAGGTCATCTGAGGCAGATTTGGTTGCCTTTGTCGAAAAGGAGTCTGAACCTCAAGTTGAAATGCAGGGCCTTCATAGAGCTTCTTCAGAATCGGGTCTCGATGGATTAAATAAGCTAGAAACAGCTAAAAAATCTGGAAAGATAAAAAGGAACCGCATTTACAGGAAAGAACTTGCTCTGGCACTTCTTCTGTTGACAGCATCTGCAAGAAGCTTGTTATCTGCACAAGGAATTCATTTTTACTTCCTTCTATTTCAAGGAATAACCTTCCTGGTCGTTGGGCTAGATTTGATCGGTGAGCAAGTTAGTTAGGTGTGCAATTTGTGGAGGCCCATGCAGTCTATACCGATTCTTGTTAAATATTAGATGCACTTCATGACCCCTATGATGGGAAAGAATACATATGTCAATAATGGAGCCTTGGTTGAGAGAGCTATTTAATTGTTGCTATGGAACTGAAACTGGTGCTCAGACCCGAGTGTCTTGGAGCAAACCTTCGACAACAGATGGAATGAACATCGCCTGGCACCAGAAACCGTGACACCGCTCAGTTGTTCATCCCATACCAGCCGCCATAGTCTGTAGGCTCATTCCTTGTATCACTACCTCCTTCAGGTTGATTATTTCAAGATGTGTAGATTGATTCTTTTAGTTGCAGGTCGTTATTTTGTATTATTTAGGAAAAAGAGCATAGTTTGTTATGGGGGAACGACAAGAAGTAAATATTATATCAGGGGCATTTCTGGCACTAGTAAATCAGACGTTGAGAGTTGTGTCATCTTCCCTTTCAGGAAAAAAAAAGAGAGTAACACTGATTCTTCTTTTCAGTAAAAGGTTATGTTTTGTTCATCGCTAAAATCCAATCAAAAGGGAAACACATCCTTGTTTTTCGTTATTCTGTTTAGTTTGTAACTGTGGTCTGGGATTGGTTAGAAAACCTAAATGGTTTTTGTTTACACTGTTGGTGACAATAAGCACTATGTTTGCCAAGCTTGCATATATCAAACCAAAATTAATTTTTATATGGAAAATTTTGTAATTTGCTGTACACCATCACATTACAGACTTAACTTTGAGTTTACTGGGCTACACAATTTAAACTAAAACTGATTTTCTTAGAGATTTTACGACAGTGAATTTTAGACCTCCATCACTAACAGGAATAATGATTGGATATGCCGCGTTGGCTTTCCCCTAGTGGGTCTCTGTAGTGATGATAAGGGTATTGGACTTTGTCTTACGACTAGCTCCCCATTTCAGAAGATATTACTTGAATATATTCACCAACACATCACACATGCATCAGGATCTTAACATGTATAACATGTTTAATTCAAGTATCCTCATACTGATGCGAATGTTTAATTCAAGTATCCTCAAACTGATGCGAACTTTGGAGCTGAGCTTTGTTGTTGTCCTAAACTGAGTTTTGTTTACTGAACTTTTAGTTCTCACTTATTGAATAAGTTGTGCTGACCGACAAGATGGTTAACCCACCCCACATTATTAGTTCACAAGACAAAGCCGACGCACTTGAGGTGAGGCCCATTCCCACACACACTGGGAAGGTTCCTAAACCGAAAACGTCAACCCATGGACCCATGGTTTCGGGTACACGGTGGGCAGTCTTATATGAGATATAACGATCATAGCTCATACTAGCTTATCGGGTACACCGTGCTGCTTTCTTTGCCAATGCCCGTCTTGCTACTTGGCAAGCGGCAAGAGCCAAGCGGGAGCGGATCTACCACACTATGCCTTGCTGAAATGAAAACATTGCAACCTCTATTTTCTGAATGTTCGTACTCTTTGAGAGTATTCGGCTTTTGTTATACAGACGTGGAATCCACAACTGGAACCTAACTAGGGAGCTCCCATACAGTTTTTTTTTTTTTTTTTTTTTTGAGTTAGAAGGAGACTTAGTCTCCCCCCCTCCTTCAAACAGGTGCCAGAGCCCGGATGACTTAAGAGATTGTAAATACAATGCGCAACAGAAGATTTCGAATCCGGGTCAGACAGGGCCGAACCATCTGCGCTACACTAGTCGGGTAGCTACCATACAGTTTTGTAACACATGCGCTTGCTTTATATAGTGAATGTAAACTTTGGAGGTTAGTAGGGGTTAAGGACGGTCCCTCATGCGATGTTTTAGTTGGGGTGCTGGGCCCTTGATTAGAAATAACTGAGCCTCAATGCTAGTGGAATAAAACTACCCAACAATTTCCACCACTGTTTGAAGTAGATAAAATATACGAGGTCTCTGGAGAGATAGGAGAACTGACGTTCTTTACCCCATTGTATGACGGGATTCTTAGCTACCGCAACCCGTGTAGCTAGGCAAGGAGCTTTACTGCATTCAACTTTATCATCAATGCTTGAATTGATATCTACATTTTGTTACCCTAAGTCCTGTGTAAAACCATTTATTGACCCTAAATCTCTTTCAATGTCATTCGAGAAATGAGGAGGTCAAATCTCTAGAATACGTGGTGTTTGAAAAAGATTTTGGAGAAATCAAGCTAGCAATCAAGATTCCAAATCGATCTAGAACCCAATCCTTGCAAGTTTTTTGTCTTTATCATCAAACTCTGCTTTCTCTTCTCTAACCCCTTCTAGCCAAATTTATACAAAATCCCTGAAGGAAACCCTAGTTCATATTTCTAGTTCCTTTCCCCCTGACCTAGATTGAGGTCTAGAGAAGATGTTTTGGTGGAGGAATCTAGGTTCTATGGAGCATGAAGAGTATTTAGAGGAAGTTTCATTCTTACATGTACAACTTCTTGTGGTGAATGGCTGATCTACACATGCTAAGGCTTAATCACATTGAAACCAATACAAAAATGATTTTTTTGACTATGTATTTATAGTGGGTGGAATCAATGAAACAAAGAGCGAAGTCCAAATTTATTTGTTCTAGACATATTACAATGAACATTATGTGTTTCTAATTGTATTCTGAATATAAGATCTCGTAATGGTTCAATCATGATGATTTCCTTGTAAATGATCCTACTTGGCTAAAATATCATAATCAAGTCCTTCATTTGTAAATCAAGTAATCAAGGAATGAATTAAATTATTGATAGATTCTTACTAAAATTTATAAGGCTTATTAATAATTTTAGGATTGAACCAAAAATGACACCCTATAATGAATTACCTTGGTTATAGTTGGTGTAATGTGAATAGTTGTACTCATTAATGAGTATAGTGATGATCAAAGGGGTTCATATGATATATAAACAACACATGGTATAATTAAAGAATCATGATATGAAATTTTAACCAAGACTATAAATACACATACGATGGTATTCCATAAATAATTTTCTCTATATAGTTAGTAGTCACATTTATGGATCTCCCCTTACTATATAAATAGCCTATAGTTCTATGCTTAATTTATTTCATATAAGATTTAATGAGTTAGAACATGGATAATTAGTTAATCTAATAAAATATGATCAAATCCTAGATAGCAATTGAATCGTAGGGACTTTTTATGGGACCTCTAGTGATTCAAGGTAGGTCTTTTGATGACCAAGTAATAACCTAAATTTTCAAGCATATGATTTATTATGATATAGTTTGAGCTTAATAAGGTGTCTTTGAAATCCCATAATTCTTTTTGAAATCTAGTCCATGAATGAAACATTACCAAATCCAAAGAATTTGGTGATCTTTTTAATATAAAAAATAATTACAGGTTTTTGAGTTAATAATAAAAGGAAAACCTAAAAATTTAGATGATTCCAAGTTAGTTGATTAATTGAGTAATTAATACATGAATTATCCCTTATATTACTTGAATGCCAAGTTGAGGGTAACCAATAAGCGTATATTACTTGAATGCCAAGTTGAGGGTAACCAATAAGCATAGTTGGGCCCCATATTTGGTCCAACGTGGGATAATAACTAAAGAAAGATAAATCCAAATTTTGAAAGGATAATAGGAGTGTTTGTGACTAGGTGATTAAACAAAGTAATTACTTGAAGTGAAAGTAATATATATTAATTATTTCCCTTTTTACATCAACCTTTGCCTATTATGAGATTATCCTATTGGAAAATAATCCCAAAATCTGGTGTCAGAAAGATGCTTCTATATTCATATATGATTTTCAGAAGATATCTGACATTTTTAGTATAGTTGGGAATTGATTTTGAATAATATTAGGACAATCCCTATCACATCTAAAGTCTGATTTATCCAGGACTTAGAGTGAGACATGATGATGTTGCTCATCTCAAATGTTATCTTAAGATCGAACATCTTAGGAGTTGTCGTCCTCCTCAGGTTAGGAGTCTAGAAGGGAACATACTTCCCCTTATATCCATACCTTAATTAACTTCGTGAGAATGGGTCCATTAGCTCTGGGGGGGATATGAACTCAATAAGATAAACCTTCCCCAACATCATGGAGTATAGAGATGATGCCCAATTTTGGTGAAATTGTGGTTGGTTAGGGCTTATCATCGGTCAATGTTTTTATCACCCATCCCTATATAAGGGTACAATTAGTCGCCGCGTAATCTCACAAATCAAACCCAACTCTCAATCAGAGATGAGAGCCCATGAGAGGCTCCACCATACATCATCATCTTCCTCAGCAACGACAACGACATCCCAGGGTTCCACTGTATCTCTGACCAGTTCCTTTGGTCACAAGTATTACAAGATGGTCTTGTGAATGTCCTAAGACCAAGGAGCAAGTTAGAGGAGCTCATTGGAGGATCATATCCAGGCCACCTTAGTGCATGATGGACTTTTCTTGGATCTTTAGACATCAAAACCCACTCCATCTACCTCAATAGCAACACAAATGCTGGTTGAGATCGGTGGAATCCAACAAAGGGAGTGGAAGTGATAGTTGAGGTTCCTACCACCTCCAATGAGGATTCAACCCCTGACTAACTCCATGGATTGCTTATGTTGTATGTGAGCAACGAGAGGGACAACCTTAGTTGGGATTTGACCTATTTTCCCTTAGTCTGTGTGACATAAATATCATAGCGCATGGGCATAGGGGTAACTAACCCCTATTCAAATTGGTTGTGCCACACAGGATAATGTAATATCCTAGTGACATGGCGACCTGTAATTGGGAAAAATATTTAGAAATATTTATAGTAATCAAATATAGATTCAATTGTAGTAAATATATTTATCAACATGACCATAGAAATATAAGGAATGCGAAAATGAGGATTTCTAAACCTAGCTTGATCTCATATTCAAAAAAGTGTATGTTAGTTTATGATTTTAGTAATAGTGATTACATGAAAACCCCAAGTTTGTGGAGTTAATGTTCACATATTGTTTAAAATAATCTTATTTCATATGATCTGATCTAAACTAATGGTGATGTAATATGAATTTGAATCTAAGAAACAGGGTCATACTTAATGCATAGTTAGGGTTTCTAGACCTTGGGACTCTTCATATGATATATACATGGTTTGTAATATCTAACCCTACTTTGACCTTAAATTCTAACCTAGACCCAAACTAGACTTGATTAGTAGTATATGAACATAAAAGTGACATTTTGGGTGTTATACCTTAATTATAGGTTGATTGGTTGATTTGGTTGATATGTGCATGTGTAACTCAGATTTTAAGCATCTTTGAGAAAGGGATGTGGCCATTTATGACTTCTTGCTCAATATCAACTTCTAAGGTTTTTTTTATGATTTCTTAGTGCTTACAAACCTAAATTTCTTAAATGTTTATTTACTCCCTATTCAAGATCATGCATTATGTGTATCATCTACATAGAGATTAATTTTCTGAACCCAATATGCAATCTCTAAGGGGTAGTTTGAAGTAGAAAATACTCCCATTAGACTAAGAATATTCATAAAAGAATATTGATATTAATGATGTGCTGTGACCAAGTTTATTAATGGATAATCACCTTGAATCCAATATTGATCAAACCCTAGAATCCATTGATGGAGAAAGTGATTAGTGTACCCACACAAATAGATAACTATGGTTTAGGAAGTTATAAAGAAAAGGAATTGTTTGTTTATTGATAATAGTGTTGAGTATGATTAGTTTGTTGTTACACATAGATGCACATGTTTCATATGCACCCATATACATAGTATATCAATATACTGATTATGTGCTTTGTATGTCTGTGTTTTAGGTTAATTCAGAGTAATTATCCAAAGACATCAACACCTAAAAGATGGAACTAAAAGAATATATGGCTAAAGAACTCTGGAATATTAGTATATGGTTGTTACTTGCTTTCAGCTTAGTATTTTCTCTTGAAACAATATGTAACTCCTACGAGGAGAGCTATCTTCTCCTTTTTATCAAACTAATTTTATTTAATTAAATTATGGATCATCATTAGTTTTTTGGTATGTATGCCCATAGAGCCACTCATATGATGATTGTAATGACATACTTTGTAATTGATTTGATTACTGAAATATGCATTTGCCATCTATATGGTTTCTCAATTATGAGATGATGATATAACATGTTAGATGTATAAAGAATGATAATACTCAATGTCATATGTCTTCGGATTGAGAACGTGAACAAAGAGATCATATGTATGTTAATAGTATATATGTTCTTGTTAAGTCCCTAGTCGCATATTATTATGGAAGTTTATAGACAATGATAATACATAGGACTAGCTGTATTGGTTGATGACATAATCTCACTAGTCATGATATGTGTGTAGAAAAATATGGCGATAGAGCAGGAAACAAAAACAAAAATTTTACTTGCCATATTCCCCATAAATAGTAGATTGCATCAACAACTATGTAATGGGAAGTATGGTTTAACAAGGTTATAACTACTCCTACTGCAACTCTAGTGACAATCCCTCACAGTAGTGCACCTTTCTTCAAGTTGCACTTGGATAATGTAACAACTAATTTTGTGTGTTGGGAAGTCCCCAATACCCCTATTTATAGGAGCTGTTAGGGTCTGGGATCCCAGTCTAAGCGGGAGTAGAAGGGTCTGAATTTTCATGAATTTTCATATCTTGTGAATGGTGAGGTGATTGGTTCACACGTGAACCTATCAGTTTGAATGACGAGCCAACAGGTTCATCCAGTGAATCAGTAATTTCATCATGTTTCCCAATTGCAATTGAATTGGCAATTCATTTCTAATTAATGCTCAACATTAATACTTAAATAAATCAAATTGATCAAGTGAAATGGGAAACTATTCTCATTAACTAGGCAAGTCACCAATTGCTCAATTGGACCGACCATGAGCCGATCTAATGAACCCGTCATTTAGCTCATCATCAGTCCATCTAATGAACCTGTCATTTGGCTCATCATCAGTTGATCGACTCACCCAGTGAACTGGTCGGTTGGTGCCCTAAATTTTGTCAATTTAGTTTTAATAAACCTGACACTCCAATCAGTCGGTTCAACATTTGAATCGGGTGGTTCTGAGTCCATTCAGTCAATTGTTATTTAATTGAATACCTAAACACTTTTAGCAATCAAAGTAAACATCATTCATGAATAAACTCCTATTCCAAGTGCATCCTATGTGTGTGACCTTATAGATACCAAGTTACATTGACAGTGAATGTCCATAACTACTTTATACATCACAAGCAAAGAGTGGTGTCTAACAACACATCATTGCTACCAAGTAATTGGAAAGTTGGAGAATAACTCCAACCTACAATCTGCAGCTGGTGTTATAATGTTTGTATAGTTCCTTTGTTGCTCATATCCAGCTTCAACTCGAGGCATGGAATTGTCATCCTCTTCAACATTCAATATTTGTTCCTTGAATTAGAGCATACTGTCTAAGATATATGTAAGATTAATATCACATATCGACTCACTTGAGTATGGCCATGCATTTCTCAGTCTCGCTTATCAAGTGGCCAGGATTCATACTCCCATAGGAGGGACAAGTCCCTTCTACATCACTCACAGTTATCCCCATGTGTCACAGTGCACCCAATCATAAACTTAATGGAAACCCTTGTTCAAGGTCACGGTGGATGATGTCAAACTACACCAAACAACATGTGATGCATATAGTGACTTTAGGGCTAAGAACCGCAATCACCACCAAAACTATAAGTGATGATCTTGAAAACCAATTATGGTTCCCATGTATCGCTCTTATGGTGGGTTTGTCTGACACACTATTCTCTAACATGTATCTATGTGTTTGGTTTGATATCACATATCATGACCAATGAGATTTTGTCATCAATTAACACACACACTAGCCTTGTGCATTATTTATGTCTATTATCCTTCCATAATAACATCCGAATAGGGCCATAACAATGATTTGGATACTCTTAGCATACATATGATCTCATTTTTCCATGTCCTAAACCTGAAGACATATGTCATTGAGTATCATTATTCTTTAGGCATTTATTATGTTACTGTTGGATCAATGGGCTCTACGGGGAGGTGAATAGAGCTAAAAATACTTAAACCAATTGGATTTGACCTTCAAATTATATTTATATGGTTGCTAATATGAAGTTTGAGTGCAACTAAAACATACATAACAAGGACGAGAGAGATTGAATGAGATTAACACAAGATATGTAGAGTAGTTCCAATCCCCAAACTAGGAGAAAGTCAATCCACTACCTAAAGAGGTCATTCTCTAGGATTTTTCAACCAATGCATACTTATATTCCAGTATAAGACATACAATCAAGAGTTTCCTTTTCCAGGCCAAGGATACCTAGCCTTCCTTTTAAGGACCAAAGGAGCCAATAACCTTACACAAAGGGTTACCCATGAGAAAGAGTCTTATACCTCCAAGGACTTACCCACTTTCACAATGAGCTAAAGGCCTTCATTAAGGGGATCTACTCTTGCAACAAGTATTCAACCTGGAGGATTTACCCAGTCTTCTCTGGGATCGTCTGCCTTTCTATCTCATTCCTTCTTCAAGGAAACTTGATCAACATTCTTTTTTTGAGTGAGAGATATTAGGAGAGATGGAGTGGAGAGCTTTACAATTGATACATGGAAGAAACTATCATACAAAAAAATATATTTCACTTAGCCTTATGTGGAGAAGTTGTAAGCTAGGAGAGATAAATAATGGTTGTAGCACTTGACTATAACATGGGAGCATAGAAGGCAACCTTGGAATGAAGTTCAACAATCCCTATTTATAGTTTGGGGTGATTACTAGCCCATAGAAGCACTTAGAAATGAATTTTAGCTGTTTGGGGTGGTGCAACAAATATATTTTTTATCTTTGCAATTCTCCAACAGTTAGATACACTTTTTTTGCACATTGTGAATAGTATTGTTGGTCAAGTTTCAATAAAGATAACTCGACTGATAAAACTATGTGAAAAATTGGTAGGTGAGTTGTCGATTGAGTTTATCCTTAATGAAGCTCGATCGATGGATCAATGCCAATTGGTCTGTGTAGGATGTCAGTCGAGTTTGTCCTGGGGAAACTTGACCAACCCTGGTGATATCCAACACCTAATCTGGGGTGTCAGTCAAGTTTTTGAAATGAAAAGTCGACCAACCAAAGTCCCTGCTATGAATTATGGAAATCCCTAAAAAAGTGTATAAACATTCATTATAAGTGCATCTAATATTTTCCTCATCTTAGTTAAAAGTCCTAACATCAATACACGTGGTTACAAATATTATCCTAAGTAATTTAGGGCCTTTTCCATAAAATTGCACTTGCATTGAATTTGACTTGTTTTTCACCAAGCTTGAGTACATATGAAGTATTCTTTCCATGTACCTGATGCCTACAATTTATTTGAAATGGACATATTAGATACAATTTATTTGAAATGGGCATAATAGATACATATTGATGAAATGGCTAAGTCATCATCAAAATATGGTCAGTGTATAACTATTAGGTCAACATTCTCCTCCTTTTTAAAGATGAGAAATCATTCCTTAACATATTGAAAAGAATGTGAATGTTTAATATTTACATTTGTTAAAGTAGGGGAGTACATGATAACTGATAGCAATTTGCTCCCCCTCAATTTATGCTTACCTCATACCTGTATGGTTAGTTTCTTCAAGATATAACCATAACATATATGTCCTATTTGATTCCACTAACATATTCACAAGATATACAATAATCGAACAGAGAAGAATCAAAAGTTCAATATGTATTGAGCTCATTTCTCCCCCCTTTTCATTTCAAAAAGGGAGGGTAGAAGAGCTAAGTCATGTCTTATCCAAAAATAACCCCACCACAAACCAGCACCACAAGAAAATACCACTCACAAGCCAAACAACAGGTAAGCCATAGTCATAATCAAAATATAAAACCATACTGTAGTAATTCATATGATAAATCACAATAAAGAGCTAAGAGTACACGAGCATAAGATTAGCACAATGTAAATATGTCTACGATGAAAACTACAAAACAATGAGAAAATCGTTCTGAACATAAAATAGTAACCTCAGATACATGTGCCCAAATGTAAAACATTTACATAAGATAAGACCTTACAAGACAAATTACATGGACGCTCTAGTATCTAAAACTAAACATCTATCTCACCTATGATATTCTCGTTGTCAGGATGGTAGTCCTCATCACTAACATGCTCGGAGGATGCATCAGTGGAAGAAACAATAGTGTCCTTATCACTACCATCATCATAACAACCATAGCCATCATCCTATGATCCACCCTCATCATCATATTGCTCAACATCATAATTACCCTCAATCATCTCCTCATCCTCATCAAGGGTGAAAGAACAAGGAGCGGGCCATCAATGGTTCTACTCCTCCCAAGAGATGCCAATCTCTAGCAGTGCCTTAGCTTCATCATACTCAAAACCATGATCCCAAGTGAAGTTGACAAGATTGGAAGATGTAGGACCAACTGGAAGAGCCAAAAATGGAGTAGAAATAGGTTGTGGATGGGATGACACTAGGGTAGGTCCCTCACCAAGTATAGTATGTGGAGCAAAAGTAGAGAACTTGTGGGGAGGGTAGTATTGATCATATGCATGCGAAGCATAGCCAATAGTTGGGTAGTGATACTAGGTAGGGTATGGATGTCTACATGATAAGTTCATATTTGACATGATTTGAACTAGATCCTTGTGGAGATGCTCCTGAACCTACATCTAATAGACATGTTGATGCATCATGTAGATCATAAGGGCTTCATTAGACACAATAAAATAATCTCTAACATGCCGGGAGGGTTGAGGTGGAGGCTGGGTGGATGATGAAGTGCCAAGGGTGGATGAAGAGTGGACGAACTTCTTCATTGTGGTATCACTCATGTACACTCCTTTTATGCTGGTCTTGTAGCCTAGATCCTTGAAAAGGGAATGCTCAGTGATGTGGTGGAAAAGGACACAAATTAGGTTAGGTAGGGAGGGTGGGAGTCCTTGGTGTTCTTCTCAGTGTCAAAGCAAGTCATATGGTGGAAAATATAACAAGCCCACTTGACATGAATTTTTTAAAAAAGACAATAGATGATCACTTTTGATTTCTCTGCAATATCCATTTTATTTTTCTTTGGATGAATATTTGTAGTTAACCATGAGAGAAACCAATCTAGTTCTAATGTCCATAGTAGAAGAGGGTAGGATCTTTCTATAGGGAACCTCATGCTTCTTGAGAGTTTTGTAGATGTCAGGGAAAGTCAAATCAGGATCAAAACTCTAATAGAAGGAATCAGGGTCAAGGAGATCACGAAAGTTGTGATAGGCATTCATCCATTCAAGTGACGAGCAAGATAGAAATGCATTCAAGGAGAATTCAATGATTTAAAGCATGTTCCCACAATCATAGATGTCAACACTATATGGGTATTGGGTGGAGGCACTAAAGTGGTGTAGTTCCAAGTAAGCTTGACATAGAACTCATGCACCACCTTAATACTAGAAAGGTAGTTCTTATAGGATAAGCATTCATAGAAAAGGGCATCTAGGTGTTGGTGAGGTAAGATGGTCTTAACTTCTTTCAAGAGGTCACATTGAGGGAAATAAAGAGACCATATGGATTTCTAGGAATGAGCTTTTTGTATCTATTGATCATTTGAGAGTAGAAGAAGGAAGCATCATCATAGGTAACAAACCTAGAAGCAATATAGGATGAGGGAACACTAGAAGGGCCCATCCTTTTCCTCCTATTAGATGCCATGGATATTGAGAAGAGCTGGAGAGACATAAAAGAGAGGAGAAACACTATTAGAAGTCCTCCAATCACTCTAGGTCAAGGTGGAAAGAGGTTGGGGAAGAGGATCTAAGGAAATAGAAGGCCATGGAGAGGTTTGGGTAGATCTAGGGTTCAAAGACGAACAAATATGAAGACTAGTTGGTCGAATTTCCTCTAGTTGAGAGGGAGGAAATCGGTCGACAGTCTACATATATTTCCACACAATAGTGTTGTTAGTCAAGTTTGAGATTTGGGATACTTGGCCGACACTGCTGTGTGTTTAGTCTTTGGGCCTGTTGTCAGTCTAGTTTCCTAAAAGCAAATTCGGCCAACAAAAAAGTTTGTCATAAAGATAAGAAATTTAATTCTAGACCACTAGAGCATCCAATAAATTTATTTCTCTAGCCTATCATGCATTTAGAACATATTTAGGCACATTTGACTCATCCTAGGCTACTATTTTGTGATAAAACACTCATTTTTGAAAAAAAGCCAAAAATACAAAAATAAAACATTCAAACTCAGAAATTTAAGCACATACAAGTACATGATAAGAAAACAACATCAAGATATAAGATCACACTAGCTAGATAGCTCAGAGATATCACCTAGATCAGATATAAGAAGTTTTGATCTAATAAAGTTAAATTGCTCTCTAGCTAGAGGTTTGGTGAAAATGTCCCCAAACTTGCCCCTCTAACTGGAGCCTACCTCTGTGGAGTCTGAAATTATAATTGTGAAACGTGTTATGAAACATATGGAAGCTTTGGGCAGTCTCTTTTTATATGTCCCATCTGTCTACAATGAAAACATATTAGAGCATTAGTTCCCCATCACTGACCAAAAATTGCCCTGCCGTAATTGTCACATATGGCTGCATCCTGCCTCTGTGGTCCTGTCACTGACATTGATGATGCTGAAGACCTAGATGGAGGTGTCCACATAGACTATGTATTCCATCTACCGATATTAGGCCTTCCTCCACTTGGCAAAAAACTATATCTTTGTCTCCCAAAATAACCAAGTCCTCATCCTATGTTAGAAAAGAAGCCACCACTTCCTCTATATCCACCACTGCTCTGTCCCCCTCTATCAAAGTCTCCATATCTTTTCTTACTCTCAAACTACTTATCAACATTAAATGACTCTTTTACACTCTCATTGCTTCCACGAATTCCCCAAACTTTTCTCTATCTCTTCGACCAATGGCTGACACAATGTGTCTAATCTCTGATCTTAATCCTTGTCGAAATCTTCTACACCTTTCGACATCATCAGGCACAAGTTGCGGACAAAAATTTGCCAACCTTGCGAAATGTGCCTCGTATTCGCCAATTTTCATACTTCCTGGTCTGATGTTCTCCAACTATTTAATCTTATCACTTAGGAAGGTAGGAGGATAATACTTAAGGTGAGAATCATCCACAAAGTCCTTCCAGGTCATCTCTTCATTCCTCCTTTTATCTTCCACTCCTCACCACCACAACTCAACATCTCCCTTGAGCAAATAAATTGCCTGATTGATTTACTTATCTTCTGATAACTCCATTAGGTGAAAGACCTTTTCTAGTTGTCAAAGCCACACCTCTGCCACAACTAGATTTGTTGTTCTAAAAAACTCAGGTCCACCAAGCTTCTTCACCAGCTCATAGGATCTCATCAGATCCTTACTAGAAGATGAAGACTTCCTGTCCATCTTGTATTTTTCTTTTGTCTCTAGAAAAGTACGATACATCCTTGTTGCATCATTATATTCTCCACCATGAGCCATTGCTCAAGGGTCAGGGCGATAATGGCTCCTTACCATGTCCACGTCCTCTTCCTTCCATCTACATATCCATAACAGAACACATCTGTTAAAAAATTATAGTTCAAAGAGGAAAACATCCTAATCCTATAGGTTTCTTATCAACCCTATCCCAAACCGAAACTCATCTTAGGTTCAACATATGCTCTAATACCAAGCTGTCACACCCATATCCCATGATTACCACTTATCATGAGACTAGGGCATAAGTATGATGAAAATCCTCCATAAATTTTCTCTCTCTCTCTTTATTCTCTCAAATATATTGTAATATCACTTACTAAATGATAAGTCTCGATTAAACATAACAGTAAGAGACAACATAACTTGACTATTACATAGAAGCAAGAGTTTCACACTTAATATATATCATGTACATTACATTTCAAACCACTCTTTTCTCACTCTCTCAATCTCAGGATCCAATGGAAGGATAAGATACCCTCTATCTATTCTAACTACTCTTCTTTCAAGACCTCTGTGCTACTCTTGATAAAATTTGGCTTCCGATCACACCCATATCTGATGAATACCACTAATCATGAGATTAGGGCATAAGTTTGATGAAAATCTTCCATAAATTTTTCTTTCTCTCTTTATTCTCTCAAATATATTATAATATCACTTACTGAACGATAAGTCTTGATTAAATTTAATAATAAGATACAACAAAACTCGACTATTACATAGAAGTAAGAGTTTCACACTTAATATACATCATGTACATTACATTTAAAACTTCTCTCTTTTCTCACTCTCTCTATCCTAGGATCCAGATGAAGGACAAGCTACTCTCTATCTATTCTAACTACTCTTCTTTCAAGATCTCTGTTCTACTCTTGATAAAAGTTGGCTTTTGATGACACCCATATCCCACAAATACCAATAATCATGAGATTAGGGAATAAGTTTGATGAAAATCCACCATAAATTTCTCTCTCTCTTTATTATCTCAAATATATTGTAATATCACTTACTGAATGATAAGTCTTGATTAAACATAACAGTAAGATACAACAGAACTCGACTATTACATAGAAGCAAGAGTTTCACACTTAATATACATCATGTAAATTACATTTTAGACTTCTCTTTTTTCTCGCTCTCTCAATCCTAGGATCCAGAGGAAGGATAAGAGACCCTTTATCTATTGTAACTACTCTTCTTTCAAGACCTCTATGCTACTCTTGATAAAAGTTGGCTTCTGTCTCCTTAGGAAGAGCTAATCATTTACCTGGAAAATTGTTTAGTAAGTTTATGAGCTATTGTCTTAGTGAGTGGAGAATCAATAGGTAATTAAGATATTTATGATGTTTACAATTAATAGAACTTAAATGCAGTCATTTATGCATGGAATTTTGAAAATTGTAATTCACTCAACATGGTAGTTGAATAAATATTAAACACAATTAAAGGATAAACGAACTATTTACATTATTTTAAATCCATTTCTTATGCCTCTAGACCCACATGAGGTGTACCACAACATGTGAAAGTATCGCAACAAGCTACGATCTCATTTTACAAGACTTAGAAGCATGCCTAGGTTCCTAAGTCTTTAATCTCAATACCACATTTGAAGTTGTCATCAACACGTCTGCCTATAGACGGCTAACGGGAGTGACCAAATATCTTAGACTCCACCTCTCAACCTGGGTACTCAGGCAGTGAGTCAAAGCCCTCAGGTTTAAAGTGCATTAGTGGACCTACCGACCACTGATCACTATAACATGTAACACAGGTACCACCAACATCCTTAATTGGTGTTGGGTACCATACAACTGTACAGAGTCTACCCTACTGGTCAAGACTCTTGTACCCTACTGGTGCACTCTGACTTACCTCGACCTGGACTACCTCCATTCGGGAAATCATTTCCTCCCCACAGTACATACATCATCTTGTGAGGATTCTACAGTGTCCATGACACCTAATGTCTAGTGATATTTAGTTGACTTAATGGGTTTCATCATCGTAGCTAATGATTATCCTATTTTTGACAATTAAACATCTCACATTTAATCAATAAATCATTTAATAATTTTCATAGATCTCACAAACCACGGTTCAACTCTTTAAAACATGAACTAGGGCAACCCCGCTTTTCAGTGCCTCAATTTACACATTCATCATGTGTGGAATCACAATGATTCACATGGCAACTTTCAACATGGTAATACATAACTGATAATATGATTATAAAAGCATTTCAACTATTGATAATCACTACACACGTTTATTTAAACCATCACAAATATCATAGAGCAAGAATCAATGCTAAAAAACCATTATTTTGAATTTTTATGCTTTAAATCAGGGTTAGAAGTAGATTATCTACTCACATACTTCATCCAAGATCACTGATCTTAGCCTTTCACCAACTAGTCTTGGATCATAGCTCACACAAGTCAGAATCAAGCTTCAAACCTCAAGATATCATTCAAACAACCTTTTAATGTGTTTTTTGATCCTAAAAAAGGTCTGTTGTAGGTAGAAGATGAAGATTGGAGGTTAACCCAAACCTTAGATTTGCTGGATTAGGGATTCTGAGAAAGGGGAAATGAAGAAATTACTGTTAAAACTACTTACCAAGTCAAATCTATGGCAACCTCTTTAATTTTCCGCCATTCTTAACATTCTTCCCCAAAAATCTCCCCAGAAATCACCTTCTAGGTCATCTTCTCATTAAGAAAAGAGTCTAAGATGATAGAGGATCAAATTGTAGTTCTAACACACTTCATTTCATAAAAAATGGATAAGTATAGCCTGGGATATGATTAATTTATGATTGGTTGTCTTGGGCGGCATCCGTTGCGGTCGCGGCACTAGCGTCGCGGTCGTGATAGTATGTACATGTTTACTAAAGAGGGCATAACTCTCTCATTTTGACTCCAATTTGGTTCATTCTTTTTTATTGGATTCATAATTTAATTCTCTACAATATTAAAATATTATTTTGATAATATTCTTAAATGTAAAACTACTATTAATTATTTCCTCCAATGTTGTTAACTCTCTTCTTGCATACATGTATGGGTTAATGCTATATTAACTCCAACTTGGATTTTTATAGTATGCTTAAGTCATGATTATGAGTTGTCCAAACAAGTATTTAAGGTTACAAAAGTTAAGATAAAGTACAAGATAAAATATTATTAACAAAAGCATGATAAGCATTATGATTATCTCAAATCTCTAGGATTACCAGCCTAGGAACAAGTTGTAACACTAGGAATCATCTTATCTACAAAACCATCATCAAGAATATTCTTTGCAATAGAGGGTCTATCATCAATAAACTTAACATTGGCATACTCTTCAATCTTAGAATGCTCAATATTGAAGACTCTATATGCTCTACTAGTAGTGCTATAGCCAAGAAAGAAAGCCTTGTAAGATTTAACATCAAACTTGTTGAGAGAATCTTTGGTATTTATAACAAAGCATGGGAAACCAAAGTTATGAAAGAATTCAATTGAATTAAAGACATATTCTTCCTCTCTACTACCCACTTTTGTTGAGGTGCACGATGAGAAGAAAAATTGTATCTATAATTGAATTCTTCACAAAACTTTTCAAATAAATCATTTTTAAATTCTCCCCCATGGTCACTACAAATAGAGACGATCTGATAAGAATCTCATTTTCAATTATCTTGCAAAACATTGAGAAAACATCAAGAGTGTCACTCTTTGCAACAAAAAAGAAAGTCCAAGTATAGTGAGAAAAGTCGTCAACAATCACAAGGCAATACTTGCTACCATGAAGCGTTGAAATTCTCATAGGTCCAGATAGATCAATATGAAGAAGCTCAAGAGCTCTCTTGGTGATAAGGACTCCCTTGGACTTAAAGGAATACTTGGTTTTCTTTCCTTGTGTTCAAGGTTGGAATTCCTCATCCTTCTTAAAGTCCAACATGGAAAGTCCCTTGACCAAGTTCTTTTTGCTCAACTACTTCAATTGATGCATATTTACATGACCAAGCCTACAATTCCACAAAGATATATCATTTCTATTCTACAACAAGGCATTTACCAAGAATAGGCTTAAGAGAGCTAAGAACAATAGTGTAGAGATTACCAATTCTATCTCCCTTATATATAATATTGTAAGTGAGAGAATCTAGAAGCAAGCATTTAAGAGAAATAAATAGAACAAGATGACTATTATCACAAAGTTGACTAACACTTGTCAAATTGTGATGTAGGTCATCAATAAGAAGAACATTATTTATGCATAATGAATCACCTACATCACACTCACATATCACTTTACCTTTCTTATTGTCCCCAAATGTCAGCGAACCTCTTTTCCCTTTTGTAAGAGTGTTGAAATGATGCTTCACACTGGTCATATGCTTTGAGAATACACTATCAACAATAAATTTCTCTTCATTTACCTATAATTAAAGGAAAGTTCGATGCCCAAATAAAAGTTTGGGGTACAGGGTTAGCTTGGGGACTCATTTGATCTTTGGGTTGGTCCCCTTCTCTTTATAAGGACAATAAGTAGAATAATGATCATCACTTTGACAATGAGCACAAACTATAGGGTTCTTATAGTCAGATGTCTCTCCATGGAGGATTGGATGATACTTTCTCTTTTTCTTACCCTTACCTTTGGATTTACCTTTTTGTTCTCCCTTGTATCCCAAACCACTACTACCCACTTGCTGGGTAGAGTGTTCTAGGACAACATTAAGGGATTTCTTCCCTTTGAGGAATTGTTGCAAGGTATTGTGAAGCCTATGATCGTCATCAGTCAAAAGTAATAATGGTAGAATAAAGACTAGCAAGATCATCTTGTGCATGTAGAAAGTTAGCCTCCAAGTAGAGGGCTTTTGTATGATAAGAATCTTTTTCTAAAGAATACTAGCTACTTCTTTACTAGGCAATAATGGTCTACAAGTAAGATCATTGACTTTAGCAAGTAGTCTAGCATTTTCCATCCTAAGTAAAGTAAGTTAATCTAGATAAATCTTGTTCTCATCCTTAAGACCCTCATGCTCAAGTCTAAGAACATTATACATGGTATGAAATTTTGCATTTTTATTTCTAAGTAACACATGTTGATTGAGATATATTTGTTTTTTTCAATGTTCTAAAGATGAACACCATTTTTGGTCTCAATGCCATTGTATTGCAATTCAAGATCTTAAAAAACTATTCTTGAACATCTCCTATTCTATCATCAAAGGTTATCTCATTAAGCTCATGCATTTCTATTCTAGCATACAAGTCATCAATAATTTTTCCTACTCATTTTCTTTTTGACTTGCATTTAGAATAAGAAGAATGAAGAGCGAGCAATAAATCAATAGGAGCATTTTATAGAATTTCATGAAGGTTAACATCACTTAACTCACTTACCTCACAAACCTCTTCACTTGTTCCTACCATGAGATCCATGTGGAACTCTTCTTCACTTGAGCTAGAGCCACTAGATGACTCTTCCCATGTGGCATGGGCTGCTCTTTGCCTGTCTTTTATTTCTTATCCTTCCTCTTATACTTCCCCTCCTCGTGGCAGTCCTCATTCCTTCTATGGCTTCTCATGTGGTGCTTCTTGTCCTTAGGACATTCATTTTTTTAGTTTCCTTTTTGTCCACATTCATAGAACCTTCGAGTAGAGGAAGAGGATGGCTTACCCTTGAAGTGTTTACCCTTTGAGTAATGAGCTTCATGCTCACCAGAGGTACCATCTTCATTTGAGAAGTGAGAGTTGGAATTTGCAAGAGATTGTTGGTGTTGTTGCACCATATCTTCATTTTCTGCTTTGAATGCACTATCTTTCATCTTCCTTGACTCTTTCTCTTCAAGCTTTTCTTCTTGTTCTTACTTGTCAAGTCTTGGCTCACTAGCTTGGAGATTCCCAATGAGTTCTTCGATAAGAATTTCACCAAGAGACTTTGTTTATTCAATAGATGTCACTTTGGGCTGCCATCTCTTGGGAAGATATCTAAGGATCTTGGAATTTATAGTGCCTTTGTCCATGGTATGACCCAAGGGAGCAAGTCCATTCACTATGGTGTTAAGCCTAGAGTACATCTTGGCTAATCTCCCTCTTACCCATCTTGAAGTTTTCAAGGAGACCATTTAGAATGTAGACCTTTGACTCCTTGGCTTGTTTAATTCCTTCATAGGTAATATACAAATTCGCCCATATCTCATGGGATGTGTCCCATGATGAGATGCGGTTGAACTCAGAAGGAGTAAGAGTTGAATATATGATGCTGATAGCTTTGGCATTCAACTGGGCTCTTTTTGTAGTAGCTTCATCCCAAGTGATCAAGTCATCTTTTGGACCTTGTAGGGAAACCACTCTTCACATCTTGAGCTAATATCATTGAATATCTTTCATCCTTGCTTTGTATATTTTGGTTACACTCAAATTTCATATTAGCAACCTTATCTTGTGATATAATTTGAAGGTCTAATCAATTTGGTTTAAGTGTTTTTATCTCTATTCACCCCCCTGTAGAGCCCATTGATCCAATAGTTGGTATCAAGGCCTTCTATGACAAAAGCTCCTACAAAAGTTTAAAAGATGGGTGGTAATCTATTGGGATCCCTTAATCTTTAAGGTGGCTTCTCCATGTGCCCTCCAATCTTCGACGACACCAACTTTCTCTGTTGGAGGTGGAGATTCCAGTTCTACATACAAGGGATGAGCTATGACATGTGGAGGTTGGTGTCAAGGAGAAAGTCAATCCACTACCTAGAGAGGCCAAGCTCTAGGATTTTTCAACCATTGACTACTTATATTCCATTATAAGACATACAATCAAGATCTTCCTTTTTCAGGCCAAGGATATCCAACCTTCCTTTTAAGGGCCAAAGGAGCCAATAACCTTACACAAAGGGCTTACCCATCCTTGATCAAGAGTCTTATACCTCCAAGGACTTACCCACTTTTGCAATGAAATAGGGGCCTTCACCAAGGGGATCTACTCTTGCAACAAGTATTCAACCTTGATGATTTACCCACTCTTCTCTTGATTCTTTTGCCTTTATATCTCCTTCCTTCTTCAAGGAAGCTTGATCAACCTTCTTTCTTTGAGAGAGAGAGATTGGGAGAGATGGAGTGGAGAGTTGTACAATTGATACATGGAAGTAGATCTCATACAATGAAATATATCTCACTTAGCCTTGATGTGGAGAAGTTATAAGTTAGGAGAGAGAAATAATGACTGTAGCACTCAACTATAACATGGGAGCATAGAAGGCAACCTTGGAATGAAGTCCAATAGTGCCTATTTATAGTTGGGGTGACTACTAGCCAGTAGAAGCACTTAGGAATGAATTATATCCATTTGAGGTGCTGCAATAGATCTATTTTTTTATCTTTGCGACTCTCCATGGGTTAGATACACTTTTTCTACACATTGTGAATAGTGTTGTCAGTCGAGTTTCAATAAAGGTAACTAACTCGATAGCACTATGTGACAAATTGGTAGGTGAGTTGTCGATCGAGTTTAACCTTGATGAAACTCGACTAATGGATCAATACCAATTGGTATGTGCAGCGTGTTGGTTGAGTTTGTCCTAGGGAAACTCGACTGACCCTAGTGATATCCATGACCCAATCTAGGGTGTCGATCAAGTTTATGAAATGGAAACTCGTCTGACAAAAGTCCCTGATGTGGATGTTGGAAATCCCTAAAAAATGGTATAAACATTCAATTTAAGTGCATCTAATATTTTCCTCATCTTAGTTATAAGTAGTAACATCAATACAAGTGGCTACAAAAAATGTCCTAAGTGATTTAGGGCCTTTTTCACAAAAGTGCACTTGCATTGAATTTGACTTGTTTTTCACCAAGCTTGAGTACATATGAATGTAATATTGTCATGTACCTAATGCCTGCAATTTATCTCAAATAAACATATTAGATACATATGAATGGTATGGTTAAGTCATAATCAAAATATGGACAATGTATAACTATTAGGTCAACAATTATATCATTATCTCATAACTGAATAAAATAGAATAAATGGGTAGATTACATTTATTATAATCAAATCATTTAGAAGTTATGTCATTACAATCATCATATAATTGTCTCTATAGCATACATACCAACAGACTCTCACTTTCTCTTAGAACCAATCACCCATGAATCTTATTCCAAGTGATCTAACATGACCATGATGCTTCTTCTATGAAAGTGCTTTTGTAAGCAGGTCAACTACGTTGCTTTCAATTAGTACTCTACAAATCTTCACATCTCCTCGATGTACAATCTCTCGTATGAGATGGAACTGCCACTGTATGTTCTTGGAATGTTGATGCAATCTGGATTCCTTAGCTTGTACAGTAGCTCCATTGTTGTCACAATATAGCTCAATTGCATTATGGATGCTTGGAACCACCCCAAGTTCAAAAATTAACTTTTTAATCCAAAAAACCTCCTTTGTTGCATTGTGCAGTGATATACTCAGTGTTTTCTATAGAATTTGCAACCATCTCCTACTTGGAACTCCTCCATCTTATAGATCTATTGTTTAGGAAAAACAAAAATCTAGATTATAATATGTAATCATCTTCATCAGTTTAGATGCTTGCATCGATGTAACCTTTTACCACCAACTCTTCCTCTCCGCCAAAGATAGGGATATGTAATCCTTAGTTCTACTCAAGTACTTTAGGATATTCTTTATGGCTATCCAGTGACCTTCATCGAGATCTGACTGATACCTACTTGTCATACTCTAAGCATACGAGACATCTAGACAAGTACACAATATTGCATACATGAGATATCCAATTGCAGAAGCATATGGAATCCTACTCATGTATTCCCTTTCTTCACAAGAATTGGGACATTGATCTCTAGAGACGGAAACTTCATGAGGCTTGGGCATGTTTCATCTCTTTGAGTCCTCCATGCTTAACCTCTTCATCACTTTGTCAATGTATATGCTCTAACTTAGTCCAAGAAGCCTTCTCGATCTATCTCTATAGATCTTGGTTCCTAAGATATATGATGATTCACCTAAGTCTTTCATAGACAATGTATTTCCAAGCCAATCCTATACCTTTTGTAAAGATGGGATGCCATTCCCCATCTATAGTATGTCACCACATAGAATATGAGGAATACAATTATGCTCCCACTAACCTTCTTGTCTACACAGGGTTCATCTTGATTTTGACTAAAGTAAAACTCTTTGAGTGTTTTATCAAATCGACAATTTCATCTATGAGATGCCTTCTTCAATCCATAGGTTGACCTTTGTAGCTTACATACTCTATTTGTATCCTTTGGATTTATAAAACGCTTAGGTTGTGTAATGTACACATCCTCAAGAATATTCCCACTAAGGAATGCAGTTTTAGCATCCATCTGCCAAATCTCATAATCATGATAAGCTACAATAGCAAGCATGGTATTGATGGACTTAATCATGGAAACTGGAGAAAAGTTTTCATCATAGTCAACACCTTGAACTTGCTTGAAACCCTTTGTAACCAATCCACCCTTATAGTTTTGTACATAACCATCCATGTTAGTCTCCTTCTTGAAGACCCATTTGCATCCTATGGGTTTTACCCCTTCAGGTGGATCCACCAAGGTCCATACCTTGTTGTTGTACATGGATTCCATTTTAGATCTCATGTCCTCAAGCCATTTCTCAGACTCGGGTCCCTTAGTAGCTTCTAGATAGTTTGTTGGCTCATCATCCATGTCCAACTCACTACCTTCTGGAGTCATAAGATATTCAAATCTTTTAGGATCAAGGCACGTCCTATTAGATCTATGAGGTTCCTGTGTTACTTGAGGAATTTGAGATCCACAAAAATTTGTGATTCTCTTTGTTCCTCTTGTTCATCAATTGGTTCAATGTTTTATTGTTGATCTTGAACCTCTTCAATTTCTACTTTCCTCCCGCTAATTTCTTTGGAAATAAACTCCTTTTCTAGGAATATAACATCCTTGGCAACAAAAATTGTATTTCCAGGTAGGGAATAAAAGTAATATCCTTTGATCTCCCTAGGATATCCAACAAAATAACATTCATCTAATTTGGTTCAAATCTTTTTAGGAAACATTTTCTTCACATAAGTTTCACATCCCAAATTTTCATAAAAGACTCATTAGGATGTTTCCCATACCATATCTCATATGGTGTCTTTTGAACCGATTTAGATGGTACATGGTTAAGTGTAAATATGACAAGTTGTAGAGAATGTCCCCAGAAGGAAGTTAGAAGATCAGAAAACTCATCATTGATTGTACCATATCTAGCAGTGTGCGATTCCTCCTTTCTAATACACCATTGTAATGTGGTGTTCCGGGAGGAGTCCATTGTGATACAATACCATAGGCTCTAAGAAGGTCTTCAAACTCTTGGCTTAAGTATTCTCTACCCCTATTAGATAGAAGTGCCTTAACACATGTTCCAAGTTAGTTTTGTACTTCATTCATGAAATCCTTGAACCTTTCAAGGGTTTCTGACTTATGTTTAATTAGATAAACATAACCATACCTACTGAAGTCATCAATAGAGATAATGAAGTACTAATACCGACCAATAGCATTTGTTCTAAAAGGGCCACATACATCAATATGTATGAGTCCTAATAGATCACTCACCCTATCATTGTTACCATTGAGGAGAGTCTTGGTCATCTTGCCCAACAAACAAGACTCACATGTCTCTATTGATTCAAAATCAAAAGAGTCCAAATAACCATCTTTATGGAGTCTAGATATGCGATTCTCATTTTTGTGCCCTAGATGAGAATGCCAAAGGTATGCTTTATTTGAGCAATTGAGTTTATTCTTTTAGTATTTATGTTACATACATATGTATTTAGATTTATAAAATAAAGGCCATAAGATATTGGGGCACTACCATTAAAGATCTCATCTTTTAAATAGAACATCAACCATTCTTAATATGAAATTCATATCCATCCTTGTCGGTACAAGATATAGAAATGATGTTTCTATTTATGGCAGATACATTATAGAGTTCATTAACTCTATTACAAGCCCTATGGGTAGAGATAATTTGTAGGTTACAACTGTAATGGAATCAACTCTTGCTCTATTTGTGACTCACAATTCAACCTCACCTTTTATCAAATGCCTACTTCTTGTCAGATCCTACATATTCGAACATATGTGAGATCCACATCTGGTATCAATACCCATGATAAATAAGTAGATAAATTTATCTCAACGTATATACCTAAAGTGGAGATACTTATCCCCATTTTCATCTTCCTAAATCCCTTCAAGTATAAAGGACAAATTTCTTTTGTACTTTTCTTTCTCCTTTTCTTGAGTGATGAAGATCTAGATTTTTGCATGGCCATAGAATGCTTCACAACCTTTCTTTCATCCTTTGACTGAATCTCATTGATCTCTATCACGAATTTGTCCTTCTTAATTCTTGCTTTGACATTTATCAACATGCCAAGCAAATTTGACAGTGGTCCATCCATGTTATTCAAGTAGTAACTCTTGACAAAATGGCTATATGATTCAGGCAACAATTGTAGAATCATATCCATAGCCAACTCTTGGCTCAAAGAGAATCCCAATTCATGTAGAAGTTCCACACGTCCAATCATATTGAGCACATGGGTCTTTATAGAATCTCCCTCTGTAATTTTGCACTCAAAGAGTGCCTTTGAGACATTGTACCTTTCTTGGTTTGTAAGATTATGGTTCACCTTCTTAAGATGTGTTATCATATCAAGAATCTCCATGTCTTCACATTGCTCATGAAACTCATAGTCCATGCATCTTAGCATAAGGTGCTTTATGTCTAAGGCATTGTTGGCATGCTTCCAATAAGCATCCACCTTAGCCCTAGGTGCATCAGGAGTAGGTATTTCTGGCACTGGTTTATGTAGGACATAGAGCTTATGCTCATCATTGAGAAATCTTCTCAAAATCCAAAACTAGTTATTGAATGGTCCCATTAAGTTTATCCTTCCTAAGGACCTATCACAATGACAAATTGATTTTCATTTGATTCTACACGATAAAATTTCATTTTGTCAAAAATCAATTTTGATTTTATTTGATTAAATAAAAATTTGACGATATTCAATTAGGCCTTTAATTGATTATTTTCTCCACTATTTTGTTCAAATTGATAATCAATTAGGCCATTGATTAATTATCCCACTATTTTGTTGAAATTCATAGCCCTTACCATCAATTCGAAAGATTACAATGTACAGTCTTCTAGTGAACCAAGATACAAAACAATTGGGTTATTATCGACCAACTTTAGCATCCATAATCAATTATTAAGGTAGGCAACATTTGCCAATTGGATCATATGCAATTCTTGGATAGATGATATGCACAACTCTTTTCCATAGTCATCTGCATGCGTCTAGGTGCTTAATCTCATTAAGACTACCTAGTTAGGGCTGACCCTAAAGACAATGGATAGTAATTCACCCTACTTGGTAGACCCAAATAACTACCATCACACTTACATAAGATGTAGAACGCACCACGCTTGGCGTACCCATGCTTAGTTGATCAAACTTTTCATGTGTTCTACTAATAGAAAGTATTTTAGAATTAATGGTATGTTGAGGGATTTGTATTTATATCTACATATACATATCCAATCACCATATACATATAGTACATATCATATACAAATTATATCCCACAAACATAAACATGTAATAAAACATAAGTGATGGTTATGGACATATTAATGCAATTCCTTGGAGCCACAAGGAATCACCATCACCTAGATCCACATTACATGAAGAAAATATTGTTGATAAAGATCTGTGCTTAAATCAATCTAGGTTGACCGGTTCAACCTTTGAACCAACCGAATCACCTCTTTGTCGGTTGGTCGGTCGATCTGAATAGTCATATGGTCTTTTGGTTCAACATCTTATGGACACCTCCAATCGATCAGTTGGGCTACTGGCTGATCGATTCAGCTCCTCCTATCATTAGCCCTCATTGGTCCTCCAATCAGCCATTTTGTCTGGTGCCTTCTACCAATTAGCATATTACATGATAATGGGAAAGTAAATCTATCCTAATTCTATTAACATAGTGCATGGTAATGGGAAACCTAGAGTTACATTTAAGGGGGTTGGGAAGAGCATCATTTACTTACATTTGGATAAAGAAGAGGTACATAGACCGAGATATATATAGGAAAAAATAACCATACAACCATGCATAGATATCAGGGTTATTGGCCATAACCATGCTTCATATCCACCATAAAAACCATTTTAGGGAGACATTTTTTCATTGCATATATATCATATCATATTATATCATATCACATCACATCATATCATATCATATCATATCATATCATATTATATCATATCATATCGTGTGTGTGTATTAGTTTCAGATTGTGTGTGGTCATTAATCAGATATGAGCATTTATCAATTTAATTATTCACAACATATGCAATAATTAAATGACAAAAACCATGTATCTGGTCACATCTATTGATCCCAAAACACAATAAGTCGACGTGGATCTGATACCACTATAGGGAAATATGGTGGTAGTGAAAACAATGTCAGTAGGAGATCCTAGTTTGTCCCCATGGACTGCAGTTGATCTCGTCCTCTTATAAGTAAGAAACATCCTCCTCGCTTCTATATTAGTCCACATGGACAACCTAGAACTCTTGTCATTATAGTAGAACAAAGAAGAAGGAGTTGTCCCCTTCTGTTGGTGTACTAGCACAAACTTGCTCTCCCGCAATTATTCTCCCTTGTTGTCCTCCCTTTATCAGGTAGAATTTGCTTGGGCTCTCTCGATTACCATAACCAAAGAGTACAAAAATCATCAGAGCAAGTAATGTTGTGTGTAGGGAAGTCCCCAGTACCCCTCTATTTATAGAATGGGTTAGGATCTGGCTTTCTAGTCTGAGTGGGGGTAGAAGGGTCCAAATTTTCATATCATGAGTGGTGAAATGGTTAGTTCACAAGTGAACCTCTCAGTTGGCATGGTGAGCTAATCGGTTCACCCAGTGAACTGGCCGTTTCATAATGTTTCCCAATCACAATTGAATTCTTAATTCATTTCCAATTAATGTTCAACATTAATCCTTAAGTTATTTGAATCGATAAAAACGAAATGGGAAACTATTCTCATGAACCAGGAAAGTCACTAATTCCTCAGTTGGCCTAACCATGAGCTGATTGGTTCATCTAATGAACTGGTCATTTGTCTCATCATCTGTCGATTGGCTCACCCAATGAAATGGTCAGTTGGTGCCCTGAATTCATCCAATTCAGTTTTGATCAATCTGACACTCCAACCGGTCAGTTCGATGCTTGAACCAGGCGATTCTAAGTCCTCATAGATAAGTTTTGTTTAATTGAATACCTAAACACCTTTATCAATAAAAATAAACATCATTTGAGAATAAAAAACTATTACTTACCAAAAAGAGAATAAACTCCTATTCCAAGTGTATCCTATGTGTGTGACCCTATAGGTCCCAATTTACGCTGGCGGTGAATGCCCATAACCAATTTATGACAGCACAAGCAAAGAGTGGCATCTAGTAAGACATCATTACTACCTTAGCAATTACAAAGTTGGAGAACGAGTTCAACCTACAATCTGTTATTGGTGCTATAATGTTTGTATAGTTCCTTTGTCACTGATATCCAAATTGAACTCGAGGCACAAAATCATCATACTTTTCAATATTCAATCCTTATTCCTTGAACTAGAGTATACTATATGAGATATATGTAAGCTCAATATCACATATTGACTCACATGGGCATGGCCATGCATTTCTCAGTCTCACTTATCAAATGTCTAGGATATCATACTACTGTAGGATGGACAAATCCCTTCTACATCACTTACAATCATCCCCATGTGTCACAATGCACCCAGTCATCACCTTTATGGAAACCCTTATTCAAGGTCACGGTGGATGATGTCAAACTGCTCCAAACGACATGTAATGAGTGTAGTGACTTTTGGTCTAAGAACCACAATCACTATAAGAGATGATCTTGACAACCAATGATTATTTCCATGTATCACTCGTATGGTGGGTCTCTCTGACACACTATTCTCTAACATGTATCTATGTGTTTGATTTGATGTCACATATCATGATTGATGAGATTCTTTCATAAACCACTCTAGTCTTATCTGTTATTGTTGTCTATTAGCCTTCCACAATAACATCTGACTAGGGACATAACAAGAATGTAGATACTCTTAGCATACATATGATCTCATTGTCCAAGTTGTAAGCCTGAAGACATATGTTATTGAGTATCATTATTCTTTAGACATTTATTATGTCACATCATTATCTAATAATTGAATAAAATAGAATGAATTGGAAGATTTCCTTTATTATAATCAAATCATTTACAAGTTATACCATTACAATCATCATACGATTGCCTCCCTTGGCATACATACCAACAGTTACATTGTTTGTATAGTTCCTTTTTCATTGATATCCATATTGAACTTGAGGCATGGAATTGTCATCCTCTTCAACATTCAATCTCTGGTCCTTGAACTAGAGCAGACTATCTGAGATATGGGTAAGCTCAATATCACATATTGACTCATATGTGCATGGTCATGCATTTCTCATTCTTTCTTATCAAGTGGCCAGCATATCATACTCCCGTAGGCGGGACAAATCCCATCTACATCACTCACAATCATCCCCATGTGTCACCGTGTACCAAATCATCACCTTTATGACAACCCTTATTTAAGGTCACGATGGATAATGCCAAAATACATCAAATGACATGTGATGAGTGTAGTGACTTTAGGTCTGAGAATCACAATCACCACCATCACTATAAGAGATGATCTTGACAACCAATTATGGTTTTGATGTATCACTCTTAAGATGGTATGTTCAATACACTATTCTCTAACAAGTATCTATGTGGTTGATCTGATATCACATATCATGACTAATGATATTCTATCATCAACCAACACACACTCTAGTCTTATCTATTATTGTTGTCTATTAGCCTTCCACAATAACATCTGATTAGGGACATAACAAGAATGTAGATACTCTTAGCGTACATATGATCTCATTGTCTAGGTCCTAAACCTAGAGACATATGTCATTGAGTATCATTATTCTTTAGACATTTATTATGTTACTGTTGGATCAATGGTCTCTAGAGGGAGGCTAAACACAAATCCACAACATGCAATTGTCTATTGCTTGGAACTCTTCTAGCTTACAACTCCATTGTTCAGGCAAAACACAAATCCAGATTGTGACCTGTAATCATATTTTTCAGTTTGAGAGCTTGCATCAGTGTAACCTTTTACCACCAACTCTTCCTTTCTGTCATAAATAAGGAATTAATCCATAGTTCTTCTCAATTACTTTAGGATGTCCTTTACAATTGTACAGTGACCTTCATCAGAATCTGACTGAGACCTGCTCATCATGCTCAAATCGTATGAGACATCAGGACAAGTACACAACATAGTGTACATGATGGATCCAATTGCAGACGCATATGGAATCATGCTAATGTGTTTCCTTTCTTTACAAGAATTGGGACATTGGGCTCTGGAGATGGAAATTCCATGAGACATGGGTAGGTTTCCTCTCTTTAAATACTCCATGTAGAATCTCTTCGACACTTTTTCAATGTATGTTCTCTAACTTAGTCCAAGAAGCCTTCAAGATCTATCTCTATAGATCTTGATTCCTAAGACATATGATGATTCCCCTAAGTTTTTCATAGCGAATGTATTTCCAATCCAGTCTTTAACCTTTTATAAAGGAGAGTTTTCATTCACCATATCATGCTCCCACTAACCTTTTATACACACAAGGTTGAACTTCATTGTTACTAAAGCCAAACTCTTTGACTATTTCATCAAATCAAAGATTCAAGCTTCGAGATTCTTACTTCAATCCATAGATTGGCCTTTGTAGCTTTTAGACTTTATTTGCATCCTTTGGATTTATAAAACCCTCAGGTTGTGTCTCGTACACATCCTCAAGAAGATTCCTATTAAGGAATGCAGTTTTAACATCCATCTGCCAAATCTCATAGTCGTGATAAGCTACAATGACAAGCATGATCCTGATGGACCTAACCATGGTAACTAGAGAAAAGGTTTCATCATAGTCAACACCTTGGACTTGTCTGAAACCATTTGCAATCAACCTTCCCTTATAGGTTTCTACATAACCATCCATGTTAGTCTTCTTCTTGAAGACCCACTTGCACCCTATGGTTTTTACCCCTTCATGTGGATCCCCCAAGGTCCATACCATGTTGGTGTACATGGAATTCATATCAGATCTCATGGCCTCAATCCATTTCTTATACTCTAGTCCCTTAGTAGCTTCTAGATAGGTTTTTGGCTCATCATCCATGACCAAATTACCACCTTCTTGAGTCAAAAGATATCCAAATCTTTTAGGCTCAAGATGTGTCCTATTAGATCTACGAGGCATCTATGCTACTTGAGAATTTGAGATTCTACAAAAAATTGTGACTCTCTTTGTTCCTCTTATTCATCTATTGGTTCAATGTTTTCTTGTCGATATTGAACCTCTTTGAGTTCTACTTTCCTCCCACTAATTTCTATGGAAATAAATTCCTTTTCTAGGAATATAGCATCCTTGGAAACAAACACTTTGTTGTAGATAGGGAATAAAAGTAATATCCTTTGGTCTTCGTGGGATATCCAACAAAATAATATTTATCTAATTTGGGTCCAAGTTTTTCAGGAAACATTTTCTTGACATAAGCTTCACATCCCCAAATTTTCATAAAAGAAACATTGGGACGTTTGCAATACCATATCTCATATGGTTTCTTTAGAACCAATTTAGATGGTACATGGTTAAGTGTAAATACAGAAATTTATAGAGCATGTCCCCAGAAGGAAGTTGGAAGATTAGGAAAATTCATCATTGATCTCACCATATCCTGAAATGTGTGATTCCTTCTTTCTGATACACCATTGTGATGCGATGTTCCATGAGGAGTCCATTGTGATACAATACCATAGGCTCTAAGAAGGTCTCCAAACTCTTAGCTTAAATATTCTCCACATTGATCAGATTGAAGTGCCTTAGTACTTTTTTGAAGTTGGTTCTACACTTCCTTCATGAAATCCTTGAACCTTTCAAGGAGTTTTGAGTTGTGTTTCATCAGGTAAATATAACCATGCCTACTGAAGTCATCAGTAAAGGTAATGAAGTACTTATACCCACCTCTCTATTTTTTAAAGGGCCACATACATCCATATGTATGAGTCCTAATAGAACTCTCACCCTCTCATTGTTACCAATGAAAGGAGTCTTGGTCATCTTACCCAACAAACAATACCCATATGTCTCTATTGATTCAAAATTAAAAGAGTCAAGATAACCATCTTTATGGAGTCTAGATATGTGATTCTCATTTATGTTCCCTAGATGACAATGCCAAAGGTATTTTTATTTGAGTTATTGAGTTATAGTCTTTTGGTATTTATGTTATATACATTTGTCTTTAGATCCAACAATATAGACCGTAAGGCATTGGGGCACTGCCATAAAAGATCTCACTTTTGAAATAGAACATCAACCTTTCTTAATATGAAATTCATATCCATTTTTGTCCATACAAGATATAGAAATGATGTTTCTATTTATGGCTGGTACAAAATGGAAATTCATTAACTGTATTACAGGCCTTGTTGGTAGAGATAAATTGTAGGTTTTAACTACAGTGGCAACAACCCTTGTTCCATTTATGACTCACAATTCAACCTCACCCTTTCTTAAAGGCCTACTTTTTTTAGAGCTGCATATTTGAACATATGTGATATCCACACCTGGTATCCAATACCCATGGTGAAAAAGTAGATAAATTTATATCAATAATGTATATACCTAAAGTAGATTCCTTATCCTCATATTCATTTACCTGAATCCCTTCAAGTACAAAGGACATATTCCTTTTGTACTTTTCTTTCTCCTTATATTGAGTGTTGAAGATCCAAATTTTTTCTCAGTCTTAGAACTCTTCATGGCTTTGCTTTCATCCTTGGACTCAATCCCACTGATCACCATCATGAATTTGTCCTCTTCATTCTTGCTTCATCATTTATCAACATGCCAAATAAATATGACAACACTCTAGTCATGTTATTCAAGTAGTAACTCTCAGTAGGCTGGCTATATGATTCAGGTAATGATTATAGAATCATATCCCTAGCCAACTCTTGGATCAAAGAAAAACTCAGTTCTTCTAGATGTTCTACATGTCTAATCATATTGAGCACATGGGTCTCTACTGGATCTCCCTTTGTCATTTTGCACTCAAAGAGTCCCTTTGAGACATTGTACCTATCTTGCTTTGTAATAATATGGTTCACCTTCTTAAGATATGTTACAATATCAAGAATCCACATGTCTTCACATTGGGCATGAAACTCATAGTTCATACATCTTAGCATAAGGTGCTTTATGTCTGAGGCATCATTGGCATGCTTCCAGTAAGCATCCACCTCAGCCCTAGGTGCATCAAGAGCATTTATTTTCAGCATTAGTTTATCTAGGACATATAGCTTGTTTTCATCATTGAGAACCCTTCTCAAAGTCCAAAACTAGTCATGGAAATTTTTCCCATTAAGTTTGTCCTTCCTAAGGACCAATCCTAATGACAGTTTGATTTCCATTTGATTCTAAAATAGAAAATTTACATTTTTTCAAAACTATTTTTGATTTGATTTGATTAAAGAAAAAAATGAAAATATTCAATTAATCCTTTGATTAAGCCTTTGATTAATTATCGCTCCCACTATTTTGTTCAAATTGACAACCCTCATTATCAATTTGGAATATTGTAGCATACAACCTTCTAGTGAGCCAAGACCCAAAATAACTGAGTTATTACTCAGCCAATGTCGGCGTCCATAATCAATTATTAAGGTAGGAAAAATTTGCCATTCCATCATATGCAATTATTGGATAGATGATATACAACTCTTTGCCATAGTTATCTACATGCTTGTAGGTGCTTAATCTCATTAATATCACCTAGTTAATCCTAACTCAAAAGCCAACACAATAGTAATGCAGCCCGCTTGGCAGGCCCACATAACTACTGTCACACTTCCATGAGATGGATGCTTGGTGTGCCCACGCTTAGTCGATCAAGCATGTCATGTGTGCTACTAATAGACATATTGAGATATTTGTATTTATAAGTGCATATATATACAATCACCACACACATATAGTATGTATCATATACATGCTATATCCCAAAAATGTAAACATGCAATTAAAACATAAGTGATGGTTATGACCATACTAATGCAATTTCTTGAAGCCATAAGGAATTGCCACCACCGAGGTCCACATCACATGAAAAAACCTATGGTTGATGAAGATCCATACTTAAACTAGTCTTGGTTGATCAGTTCAACCCTTGAACCGGTCGGCTCACCTCTTAGTCGATCGGTTGGTTGTTCTGAATGGTGGGCCGATCTTTTGGTCCAAAACCTTCTGGACACCTTCAGATGACCAGTTGGGCCACTAGTCAATCAGTTAAACTCCACCAATTGTTAGTCCTCCTCGGTCCTCTAGTCGATCAGCTCAGGCGACTTGTTTGGTGTTGAATGTTTTCTTTTGCTAAATAAAAAGTAAAGCTATCCTAATCCTATTAATATATTACATGGTAATGGGAATCTTTGAGTTGCATTCAAGGGGAATTAGGAAGAAAAGAATTAAATTATATTTGGATAAAGAAGACAAAGGCTTGATACGCAAACTGAGATATAAATAGGATAAACCAACTACACAATCATGCACAAAGATTTGGGTTATTTTCCATCACCATGATTCACATCCACAATCAAAACCATTTTAGGGTGGTGTGTGCCCATTGCATATATATCATATCAAATATATATTAGCTTGGGATCATATCTAGTCATTAATCAGATATGCCTATTAATTAGTTTAAGTATTCACATCGTGTGCAATAATTAAATGTGAAAACAAAAAATCCAATGACATTGATTAATCCATGTTGTATCCCCCAAGTGAAATCCATAAAAAACGTCATGGAAGCATAAACCATAAATATCACACTCAGGGAACGTCACAAATAACATATATCATTCATTGCAATAATAGAAATAACTTTACACATGATATGATTACATTGATTCTCACATACACATTCTTCTTTTTTCTGATAACAGAGAACATTTGAAATTTTTACACTTTAGAGGATCTCTTGAGGGCATGTGTGCTGTAATTTCTTAGTAGTTGGGATGTACATCTAAATTTGATAGAGTTTGCATATAACAATAGCTATTAGAGAAGTATTGATATGGATCCTTATGAGGCTCTGTATGGGAGACAATGTTGGTCTCCTCTTTGCTGGTATGTGACAGGTGAATATCAACTTTTGGGTCCCGATCTAGTACAACCGACTACAGAAAGATTAAAGTGATATAACAATAGTTGAAATTAGCCCAGGACATGCAAAAATCTTATGCAGATAATTGGCATAGACCACTTGAGTTCCAAGTGGGAGATAGAGTATATATCAAGGTTTCTCCTTGGAAAGGTGTGTTGAGGTTTGGAAAGAAGGGTAAGTTGGTTCATAAATTTATGGGACCATACCCTATACTAGCTTGTGTTGGAAAGGTAGCATACATGTTGGAGATACCACCAAACCTACATAGATTGCATAATGTAATTCACATCTCTATGTTGAGGAAATGCCATTCAGATACCCAACAGACAATCCAACCAGTAGAGGTTGAGTTAGATGAGGATATCTTCTGTGTTGAGGGTCATGTGTTGATCCTAGATAGAAGGGTGAAAAAGTTGAAGAGAAAAGATATAGTACTAGTGAAAGTTTTTTGGCATCACCATGGCATAGAGGAATCTACATGGGAACTAGAGAATGAGATGCATAGAAAGTACCCATATCTTTTTGTGTAGGATTTTAGGGTGAAATCCTTATTAGGGGTTTATAGTGATCAATATGCGGATGAAAATTTGTGTTGAATCTCAACTGCGTTCCCATTGTTGAATGCTGACACTCCCAAAAATGACTTGTAAACTATGGACCTCTGTCATAAGCTATAGTCACTAGAATGCCATGCAGACAAACTATCTCATTAACATATACTTGTGCCAATTTCTCTACTGTAAATGTTGTCTTGTTTGGTAGAAAATGAGCCAATTTAGTCAATCTGTCTACTATCTCCCATATGGAATCATGACCCTTGGTTGTCTTAGGAAGACCAACCACAAAGTCCATAGTAATATGGTCCCATTTCCACCGTGGTATTGAAAAGGGTTGCAATCTCCGTGTAGGCTTTTGGTGTTCAGTCTTCACTTGTTGACAAACTGGACCTCTGACAATGAACTCTGCCACATCACACTTTAGACCCAGCCATCAATACAAGTTTTTCAAGTTTTGATACCAACTTAACTGTGACACCTCATCACACTAAATGATATTACTCAAAACATAAAACACGATCAACTACTAATTTATCACATAATAAAAAATGTGGAATAATTAAAACCAATTTCAACAATATAATTAAACTCTGGAACATTTACATAAAGGTTCATCATTCCATTTTAATATATTGTAACAAGTATTTACATATGGGTCCAAATGCCTCAGTCACATCCTGCATACAAAAGATATTTCACATGTACATGCCATATATTTACAAATATTGGCATACTGCCAAAATCTTGTGTCGATATGAGTATATCATCTAGAAAGCACATTCCATACTCAGACCTGAGAGTATAGGGCTGACACAAGGACTCTACTACTAACATCTACAATAGACCAATCTTCTGAATCTATTGATCACTAGGTTTGTTCTCTTCCACATCACGACCTCGACCTCGTTGCCTGTGGCCACCTAAAAAGATGTGGTGACCCACGGGTGAGACCTAGTCCCAGTGAGAGATATAACTCTCTCCAATATATATTGATTACAAATATTAATTTACAATAAATAAATTGAGTAATTAGGGTTTTGAATAAGCAATATGAACAAATTGAACAGTTTAAGCATACTAAGTAGACAAGTGAATAAGATTTAGCATCAAGTAGAATTACTCAATTTTTATAAGTCTGCATCATGTAACAACTATGTAGTATAAAGACAAGATAAGGGTTAATCAACCAATGTGATACGTATTAAACCCTAGCAATTATACTACACAGCTGGTATTATATCTTTTATTATGCCATGGGGAGTTTGAGTCATACCACTCAAAGTACAACTGACCACTACGAAGTGCTATTCAATTCTGTATAAGATCTAGGAGTGTTGGTATCCTAAGATCTCTCCTCTACCCAATTAGTAAGAGCTAAAAAGGTAGTGACATATCAATTAAGCTACCACTATAGAGGCATATAGTCAAGCTGCTAACAACTAGTCTGCCCTTGGTATAGGTCACATCACTATACTCTAGGGTATGTAAGCAAAACCCTACCACTGAGGTACAATTGTAGTTGTCCTCCAATCACATTCCCCAAATATTGAGATATGACCGCATTCGTTCTCAAAAAGAGTACTAGGCATGACCTTAGTCATCCCCACTAACAATTGAGATCAGGGTGACAAGCACCCCTCATATTCAACAATATACGCTCTGAGTTTCTCTTAGGAATACTCGTTTCACCATCCAGTAAGTTCTGACACAAAGGATGGTTCAACGACATAGGTCACTACATGATTAAGGTTACACTTGATTAATTACTGCCAATGGGGTAAATTAAGGCTTCATCATACAAATCAACATACAAGCCCTAATTCATTTCTAGAAAGAGTATATGTATTACAACTTCAGAAGATATAAAACATTTGAGGTATAAATCTTAATGACATTACCACATACCATTATTCATTTCAATCTAATGGACCACACTTGGTATCATACTATTACAAAATACCAATATCTTATCACAAGTTCTAGAGTTTTAACCCTTATTGGAACATGAAGAGGATTTCACTTCAATTAGGGCTTCAAACACACCCAAAGGTCATTAAGACCATCAAATTATGCATAGTATAGTTATCATCATCATTCCATAAATTAATCAAGGCTCAAAAGATCATTAGCAAATATGTTTTCATAGATATTATCATGGTAAGGCACTATGATATTCAAAATAGTACTACATTGTGGTTTCAACACAAGAAGAGTGTAATACATTTCCACATTAATCATTCAATAGGTTTGATTATAACCAATCAACATCATCTAATTACATTAAACTTAGGTATAATAAGCTATTTTACATGGGAGTTACACATCCACATATTACAGTGATTTATCAAATATAACTATATGATGGAAAAGGTAAGACTACAAAGCAATGGTATTGAACTATCAAATTGTCTTTTTTTTTATCGGCAAAAAAAACTCTGTTGCTATTGTGATTCCAAAACTTTAGGTACATCATATGTGCACCCCCTAACCCTCTGAAGAGGATTACCAAGACAAAAGTAAAAGGAAAAAAACCAAGGTCTTACGCAGAAGACCGAAACAAAGCCAGAAGACCCAGGAACAGAAGACAACACAAACACATACATACAGACAAGACTGGTAGAAACATCACCCTGCACAGTAGAGGAGCTCCACTGTCAATATGCACACCCACAAAAAGTGAAGTCTCTACCGACAGACAGATGACTACCAACTAAAATCAATACTTGTGCTCCTATGATGAGATCCACCTGAGATCAGAATAACAAACACTGAAGAAGAGAATCCATTAGATTGTTCAAGCTTATCAATTGAAGTATAGGTCTAACCATTAGATCAATTGAACCGAGGAACATTGGTTTAGGGTTTTGTCGAATCTACAATTACATTTTTAACTCACCATATGTGGTGATGACCTGATCCACTATTAATTGTGATAATTAAGTCACCGTTGGCTATTAGATCAGCAATATATTCATTTAACACAATCAACATTAAGCTAATGTCATCATTGATTGATAGCATCATTAGAATTCTTAGTGGTTGATCATTAAACTTCCAATTAAGCCAAAACCTGACCTAAGGGGGTGACCATAGGTTGTTGCCATCAATTTTACACCCTTTATTATGACCATCATTTGTCAAAATAGCAACATCATTGGTTGTTGCATGGTATTGCCATCGGTTGTGTGGTAGCGAATGAAATAGCTTGAAAACCTTAATTTGAACCATCGACTGTTTCATGCTTAGCACCATAGGTTGTTGCTATCAACCTGTCTCATATCATATTATACCTTCCAAAGTTTGTACAAATGTTTAAAAGTTCATATAGAATTGAAATAGAATAGGGAACACCATAAAAATCTAAAACCCTAAACAAGCATGATTTCTTTATGCTTAGATCATCACTTTAAAGCATAAACATGAACTAACAAGATTTTAGCAAGCAATATAAGTGAAGGATGTTATATAACTTGAGTCTAGAGAGTGGTTCAGATCCTAAATAGAAATAATCTTGAGCAAATAAGGAAATAAAACCCTAGTTTCAGATCTGAACTTGGCCAAGTAGGCACTTCTCTCCACAAAGAAGAAAAACCCTAGAAGAAGAAGAAGCAAGAAAGGTAGATTCTTGAGTTATAGAGCCACTTCCATCATGGAACATCAAGGTTATGACCTAGATAAAGATAGGAGGAAGAAGAAAAAATAAATAAATGGAGGAAAGAAGGGGATACTTACTCTTTTAGGTTAAGATCACTAGGAAGGAGCTTTAGAAACCCCTAAAGGAAGTCAATTGCAACCCTAGATGCTTTTACCAAGAAGATCCCCACTTTCTTCTTCATTAGATTGGAAATTCATAGAATAATAGAGGGAGAAAAAGGTTTGTAGAAGGAGGGAAGTGCTAGAGATAAAATGGTTTGTTTGGGTGCTTAGGGATAGGTATATAAAACTTTAGGAAAAAGAAAAATTTGAAGTCTTAGTATCTTTCCAAGTGTCCATGGCCTTAAACTATTAAGAATATACAAGCAAACACACAAGCATCTACCCCAAAGAACTTAGAGACCTGCTTATCCATCATTTCTGGAATTTCCAAGAAAAACAAATAAGCCATTAGTTAATAAGTCCTAAAGGTAGCTCATCCATAAAGGAGTAAACCCTAAAATACCCTTGAAGAAAACACCTTCAAACCAAGGTTTACCTAGGAGACCCATGGCCCAAAAAGCTCAAGAATGATAAGATAACATCTAAGGAACATAATGCATGTGACAAATTGCAAAGAAAACCCCTCAATTTAGTAAATGGTAGAAAAGTCCAAAATGTACATAAAATTGCATAACTTGCTCAAACGATGTCCGAATTGGACCAAATTTGAAAATTATGCTTGTATTATGATTTCAAAGCATATAACATGTTTATATTAGGGTTATAAGCACTAAATTATGGTAATTAATATTTTAAAATCTTTAAGAAAGTTTAAGGCCTTACAACATTATACATGATACAACTAGTAAACTACTTAAACCTCCATGGATCTAATAGATGGAACCCCACCAGGTCTTGTACTCATATGTAGATCCTTGATCTAGTCCTTGAATGACATATGTATTGATCCTCTATGCTTGATCCTTACCTGTGAGCATCATGCCCCCAATCATGCATTCGACAAATCAATTGTAAGTGGTTGAGTTTCAATCAATATATATGAACAAAAACTTAAATAAAATTTGAAAATGTTATTAACTTGCATAAACATTAAATATGATTTAAGGATGCATTATGAACATACTTAAACATTATTCATGACCTCAAGATGAATGCCTGACTTGGTTAATCTTTCTTATTAGGGCACCTACTCAATGAACATAAACCTACCGAACACACTGAAAGTGAATAGTCATCGTAACACACTAAAAGTGAACATGAACATAATCATACCAAACACACTAAAATTGAAGAGTATTCTAAACAAAATAAAAGTGAATGGAAACATAAATATATTGAACACAGTGAAAGTGAACAGTCTTCTAAATACACTAAAAGTGAATATGAACATAAACATACCGAACACACTAAAAGTGAATAGTCCTCCTAACACATTGAAAGTGAATAGGATTAAGATTGAACCCAATAATGAAGGGGGATCATGAGGCACTAACCTACCATAAAAGTTCATGAGTAGGGACTAATTATTTGTTCTTAATTTGATTTGACATGATCTTATCTTACATAGGGTTTTCCACCCATAATCACATTGCTGATCTTGAACATGACAAGACATATTCTTTATTTGATTTGATCTTATCTTACTTAGGGTTTTTACCCATAATTGCCTTAATGGTCTTAAACATGAAGATGTATATTCTTCTAACTTATCTAATCCAAGCATATAACATGTATGTAGTAAATCTAATAAGATGTACATATATGAATACCTCTTAAAACATTAAGGTGCGCACATGAACCGAACGACTCAAAACGGCTGCTCTCCCCACTCTCACCCTAGCGCCGCTAGGGTTTCTTCTTGCATAGGCGGCTGGCTGGGGGGAGGGGGTTTGGCCGCCGTAAAGCAGTGCCCCGCTCCCCCTCGGCCTCTTCTCGCCCGTCATCAGCAGGGTCTCTTCTTCGAGAGGTGTGTGGATGTGGTGTATTTGGAGGCAGCGGTCTTCTTCCTCCCTGTCGTTGAGCCCGACTGCGATGAGTTTCCTATCCCTTTCTCTTTTATTGGCTTTATGTTTAGATTGTTTTCTTGTTTTGTCTATCTCGTTGTTAATCAGCGTTGCTTTCTCTTCTTGTGGTAGATTTTTCTTTCTCGATCAATTTTGTTGTGGAATTTGTATGGCAACAAGTGCGGGAAAAATATCCTTTTGGAACACCGATTTGGTGCAGGTACTCTACCACATATACATACTCAAGTTGAAGGTATTTCTCATAGAAAGCTGCTTTAGCCAGCGAAGGAGAAGAGGAATCTATACATCATTGTCCTTATCAGATTCTGATATGAGTTTTTGTGGTGGTTTGTATCTGTTCTTGATCTTTGTGTGGTCTTTAATATGTTTTTTTCCTCATGTAGATGCCATATGGCCCCTCCATAATGAAATTTGTCTGTTTAACTTCAAAAAAAAATTAAGGTGCGCACATGATAACATATATGACATGAACTTAAACATGATTAAGCATGCAGTTAATTGAAACCCAAGGCATGGACCACTTACCTCTATTGTAGAAACTCAATTTCCTAAAACCTTTAAGTCAAGATCCTATTTCCTAAAAATATCATGAAAAATTCATGGATATCCATTAAAACCTTAAACCTATTATTATTTGGTTTATTAAGGTTTCCATAACATATTAGATGTGTGGGAGCATTTATGAAAAATGCTCCACTTATAAGTAGCTACTAATCAAAGAGGCATTTCACACATCTCATATGCTTGATTAAACATATGATGATGTTTAGGGTACATACTTAACATCATGTCATTTCCTTTAATTGGATTAGGGTTACTACCCCTAATTAGTCAGTCAAGTATAAAATATGAGATATTACATCATAGATCATGATCAGATGTAATATATAAAATCTAGACATCATTCGGGGTCTACAAAATTTTTGTGAGATTTAATGACTCATTGTAGCTATTTATCACAAATAACTCATTATTATAAGTATATATGACTTCTAATGAACTATATGCCTATTTCATTAACCAAACTATAAATATAATATTTTTATATAATTGTAGATCTCAAGGGATTTCATTTAGTAGCTTATATGGCCACAATGGACTTAGGGATCACAAGATATATTTTAAACAAATTGTTACCTTTTCAGGGCGATCATAGCCCTCCCATCTTGATCCAGCATCATCGATGTGTCTATTCTCTACTCTTCACACAAGCCATGATCGGGCCAAGGGTAGGATCTATTTTGGGTGTGATCCGCGCAACCCAGTCCTCCCCGTGTCCTAGTGGGTTCCCGAACGGGGCGCGCTCCCCTGTTTCCTCTATTTTACAGAGTGTCAAAGTTGTCTCTAGATGTTTCTCCACATCAAGGTAGAAAAGTTGCTTGATCCCTCCTTCCACCCAAAAAGGATCATGACTTCCTTAGCACCAGCGGAGACACCTTAAGTAGAGTAACAACTGGAGGTGCATGCACCTTCATCGATGGTGCAAAATTGGTACACGGATTGCCTCCTCCAGAACTGAGAGCCACCATGGTTTGATGATAGATAGGACTCCATGAAACACTACCTTGTTTATGATATTGAATCCCCATATGACAGACATAGTTGGTTCATTTTCCCCCTCCCTATGGCCACACAGCTCGTCTGCAACTTGTGCTGGTGAGGGTAGAGAAGTGGGAAATTGGTAATTCTTCCAAATCCTTGATCTTGGGTTCACATTTTCATTTATAGGGATCAGAGTGGAGTCCTGAGTCCAAAGGAACCTTGAGTTCTCAAAATCATTGCCATTATTGTGAGTAATATACTGAGATCAGAATTGAAACACTGAGTCCATGTTCCTCACAGATTCCTCCCTACACTGGAAGAAGGTGATGCACACTAGCCCTCAAATGACCATCTGACCGTCAAAATAGTCTGAGATAGGGAAATGACCAAGCAGAGGATCACGTGATAGTAGAGTGCTGGTTCAGCTAAGTCTGACCTAGATGGAAAGGATATATCAATAATATTGATCACTAGGCTAGAAAATTGGAGAAAATATATGTAATCATTCAACTATTCCTCCTCATATTAAAAAATGATATTTACGATTATGCAAAGCAGGTCAAAATTCAAAAATAGGCTTATTATCTCGTACAAATTATTATTATGGCCTTAGATTCTCAAAAATTTTAGACAAAATGATCAAATAAAATATTTTGGTTTAGACTTTCATAATTCCTAACTATATAGGAATATCTTTATCTTGCCAAGATTGACCATAATCTTATCTGACCATGTACTTTAATTGAAAAATCATTCAATAGCTTATTATACCTTCAAAAGGCATAATTTAACATATTATAAATTCTAATCTAAAATGTTATAAAGTATGTAATACTTCTCATATAAAATTAGAATGTTGGGGATGTGACAATCTCAAAACATAATAGTTGATGTGGCTCTAATACCACTATAGAGAAATATTGCGGTAGAGCTGGCAGGGAAAATAAAAAATTTACTTGCCATATTCCCCATAAATAGTAGATTTCATGAAAAACTATATAATGGGAAGGATGGTTTAACAAGGTTATATTTGGTCCTAGAGAAAGTCCAGCAATAATCCCTCATAATAGTGTGCCTTTCTTCATGTTACACTCGGGCAACATGAGCAGTCGATCCTAGTAGATCACCAAAGACTGCACTTGATCTCATCCTCCTTATGGTAGGCAACATCCTCATCACCTATATAGTAGTCTACACAGACAACTTGGAATTCTTGTCATTCTAGTAGAACAAACAAGAAGGAGTTGTCCCCTTATGTTGGTGTACTAGCACCAACTTGCTCTCTCACAATTGTTTCCCTTGTTGTCCCTCCCTTTATCGGGTAAGATTTGCTTGGGCTCTCTCAATTACCACAACCAGAGAGGACAATAATTGTCATAGCAACTAATGTTGTATCTTGGGAAGCCCCCAATACCCCTCTATTTATAGGAGGGTCAGGGTTCCCAATAAGACTGGGAGTAAAAGGGTCTGTATTTTCCATGAATTTGTGTATCCTGCAATAAGAGAAATGGTCAATTCAAAGGTGAACCAATCAATTGTCATGGTGAGAAGATCAGTTCATCCCATGAACTGGTCATTTCATCATGGCCCCAATTACAATTGAATTGGAAATTAGTTTTCAATTAATGTCCAACATTAATTCTTAAATCAATTGAATTGGTTTGTGTGAAATGAGTAATTGATTTGCCAACCAGGCAAGTCACCAACCTATTAGTTGGCTGACACATGAGCTAATCGGTTCAATTAGTGATCCAGTTGGTTCACTCCCTTGATCAAACTCCCTAGTTCAGCCAATTCAATTTTAGCCAACCTGACACTACAACTGGCCGGTTCAATAGTTTAACCAGTCGATTCAAAGTCTAATCAGTCAATTGTTGTTTAATTGAATATCTAGACACTTTTGGTAATTAATTTAAACATCATTCATGAACAAAACTCCTATTCCAAGGCTATCCTATGTGTGTGACCCTATATGTTCCAAGTTACATTGGCAGTGAATGTCCATAACAATGTATGACATCATAGGCAAAGAATGACATCTAGTAGGACATTATTGCTACCCAAGTAATTGGAAAGTTGGAGAACAACTTCAACCTACAATATTTGATTGGTTTTATAGTGTTTGATAGTTCCTTTATCACTGATATCAAGAATGGACTCAAGTCATGGGATCATCATTGATGTAACCCTATTTTAGGTCTTCATCTTGTGTCTTATTGCACTTTAATCACACCTATACCTGTTAGATTACATGTTATTTCCCTCAATATGCATATTTATATCAAATGCACTTATGGAGTCTTTTTAATGTTTTATACATACTTTGTCCACTACTTGATGTCATGGAAAGAAGATGATGCAATCTAGAGTTTCCTCGGGCTTGGAGGAGCCCAAAATGAGGTCAAAACCACTCCCTGTTGACTCAAGGTCAATTAGGTCAATGTTGACTCACGTCTAAATTGACTAAACATGTGTTTTGATGATGACTAACCATTCCACATATTGGTGTCTAATGCCTCTACTTGAGTGATTTCAGATTAGGTATAGACACACTCTAAATGCCCTAACTTGTGCATCTCAAATTGGAGAAAAGACAAGTCAAAGTCAATACAAGTGCACGTTTTTGTAATATGATGTAAATCCATTAGAATCATGTTGTAAATCACTTGTAATGATTGTATGACTTATAATTAAGCCTAAAAAAAATTAGGAGCACTTAGATCGAATGTTTAAGCACTCAATAGCCATTTTCCAAAATTCACATCAGGTTGTTCATTGGTCAAGTTCTGTGAGGTGAAAACTCGACCGATCCTGATTGGGTCTTGAAAATGACTTTTGATCGGTCGAGTTGTGGTTTCACAGAACTCAACCGATGGAGTAACTGACCAAATCGATTTTCATTGGTCGGTCAAGTTTTCCCAAGACAAACTTGACCGATGGTATGAATATCAGCTTTGTCTTTTACTCTATCGGTCGAGTTACCTTTATAGAAACTCGACCGATTGTACTGTACAAAAAAGTGAAGAAAAGTGCTTCTAGCCATTGTGGAGTTGCAACAAATGAAAATATATCTATTGTAAGCCACAAAATGGCTAGTTTTCATTCTCAAGTGTTCCCAAAGGCTAAGAGGCATCCCTAACTATAAATAGGACCCCTTGGGCTTCATTCCAAGGTTGAACATTCAATGCAAAACTATATGTGAGGTTCCTATTCTATAGTTGAGTGCTTCCTACAGCCTCCTCTCTCTCTCTAGGCTTAATCACTTGCTACATCCATTATAGTGAGTAGGAAATCTGTAAGAGAGCTGGTCCTACATGTATATCTTGTGAGGATCTCACTTCCACCACCTCCCCATCTCTCTTTTCATCAATAAAGATGAAGGTTCTCTCTCTTAGCTAAGAGAGGTAAAGAAGAATAATGGAAGGCATCCCTTGGTGAAGATCAAGGCTGAAGACTTGGAGCTAGAGTGGGTAAGCCCTTTGTGAAGGCAGAAGACTCCTTGCTCAAATTGGGTAAGTCCTTGGTGGAAGCTTCTCCGAGTGAAGGTGAAGTCAAAGGCAGAAGATCTAAGAAGAGTGGGTAATTCCTGCAAGGCTGAAGACTTGTACAAGAGTAGGTAAGTCCTTGGAAGAAGGCGGAAGACTCCTTGCAAAGTGGGTAAGTCCTTGGTAAGGTTGAAGACTCTTTGTATTGGATAGGTAAGTCCTTTGTTTGGTCTTGTATTGTAAGTCTTATGAAGATAAGAATGCAATGGTTTGGAAATCCTAGAGGTTGACCTCTCTAGGTAAGTGGACTGACACACTTCTAGTTTGAAGTGTGGAACCACTCTAAATAGCTTATCTATTAGTGTAAGTTCAATATCTCTCATCCTTGGTATGCATGTTTTAGTTGCACTCAAATTACCTTTTTAGCAACCTTATCTTGTCATATATCTTGAAGGTTTAATGAATTTTTTTAAAGTGCTTTTAGCTCTATTCACCCCCCTCTAGAGCATCTAATCATCCATCTAGGATCCAACAACTGGTATCAGAGCGGGTCCTCTCCAAGCATACTTCCACAAGTAGGAGAAGATGGGTGACTACCAAGGAGGGAGATACTTGATCAGTCTACAAATCTTTGATGGGAGCAATTTCCTCTATTGGAGAAGAAGGCTTCAATTCTACATCCAAGGATCAAGTCTTGAGATGTGGCAAATGGTGAACAACCCATACATGATATCAAAGACAAAGATTGAAGAATGGGATGAAGCTACCTTGAGAAGGCAACCTTGAATGCTAGAGCAATGCACATACTCTATGCCTCCATGACCCCCACTGAGTTCAACTGAATTTCTTCATGTGAAACAACCTATGAGGTATGGATAAAGCTTTGCATCACTTATGAAGAGACATATCAAGTGAAGGAAAGTAAAGTCTACATGCTCAAAGGGCTACTTGAGAACTTCAAGTTGGGAAAGGAGGAGAGTATAGCCAATATGTACTCAAGGCTCAACACCATTGTGAATGGTCTTGCTGTTCTAGGTCATCCTATGTCTAGTGGAGAGATCAACTCAAAGATCCTTAGAACTCTTCCCAAGAGGTGGGAACCCAAGGTGACTTCTATTGAAAAAGCAAGGTCTCTTAAGGATATCCCTATTGAAGAGCTCATTGGAAATCTACAACCACATGAAGCTACACTTGACAAGAGGGAGGAAGTAGAAAGACAAGAGAAGAAAGAGTTAAACAGAATGAAGAAGGCTGAAATGAAGGCTCAAATTGAAGTTATCATGGAACAAGTCTCTCCATCCTCTCAAGTTAAAGAAGATGCCATGTACTCTAAGGGTAGATTCTACAAAGGCAAGTTCTCCTCCATCCGGTGCTTCACATGTGGAAATAAGGGTCACTATAAGGAAGATTTTCCACAAGACAAAAAGACCCATCTTCACAAGAAGAAGAAATGGCACTCAAGCTCAAGTGGCTCCTCCAACTCAAGCTCAAGTGAAGATTCAAGTGAAGGATCAAGCTCAAGCTCTAGTGATGAAGGAGAATGCCATTTTGCTCTTATAGCATCAACAAGTGAAGACTCAAGTGAGGTAAATATAAACTCTTTAGATAAAAAAATCTTTGATTGCTATTGTTCATGATATTTGTTCCTATCTTAAGTCTTCGAAAAGGAAAAAGAAAAAGCTTGCTATAATCATTGATAATTTGAATGTAGAACTAGATGATCTTGCACATGCTAATTCTTGCTTGCTTGATGATAAAAATGCTTGTCTTAGCCAAGTAGACTCTCTTAAACTTGAAAATGCTAGTTTGCTTGATAAGATTAGATTTCTAGAAGCTCAACCTTTCATGCCTAGTTCAAATGAAGAGCATACTTTAATTGTTGATTCTCTCATGCATGATATTGATGTTCTTAAATCTAAAAACAAGGACAAAGATTTTGTTTTGCAAGAATTAGAAACAGAAAATGCCTCCTTGATTGCTAAAATCAATGTTCTTGAATCTTGTTCTAGTTCTACTAGTAGAGAGAATGTTGTTGCTGCTCTTCATATTGATAGAGATTCTTATTTAACTAAAGCTCTTTGCTTAGAAAATGATGTTCTGCATGCTAGAGATAATATCAATCATTTGTCTTCTACTATTACTTCTCTTATGCATGATAATGATAGTTTGAGATCTTCTTTACAAAGATTCTTAGTTGGTAAAAAGAGTCTTAAAGACATCCTACACCATTCTACTAAACAAACTGGTAGACATGGTTTAGGATATGATAGTGGTCAAAGGAACAACCAAGGTAAAGGACCTCCAATATTCCATGGAGAATCCTGTAGTTCCAAGACTATGGGCACATGCAACTATTGCAATGAAATTGGCCAGTATTGTATTTATTGTCCTCTTAGGAAAGTACCCAAGAGAAATAGGATTTGGGTTGCTAAACTAACCCCTCCAGACCCAAAAATATGATTGGGGACCATTTCATCTTTCTTCTTGTAGGTACTTGCAAATGGATTGACTTGAGCCATTGAATTACAAATTGACTTCTCAATCCAAATGAAAGAAGAAAGGTGAGATGTGTAGAGGGTGACAACAAGTGGAAAAGGAATGGTAAGAACAAAGGTAAAGGTTTTATTGCTTATAACCATTTCTAACTTGTTTTTGTCAAGTTAGTGTGCACTATACATATGGTTTTTGAGTCAAAAGTGATATTTTGTGTTTCTCTTCACACTCTTGCTCAAAAGATATTTCAAATGCTTCTATAGTGAATTCATTACTAACTTGCTTAGCATGTTTGGATATGGTTTGTGCTTTTAGCATGCCTTTAAATGTGTTTTTATGATATATATGTACCTTTTGACAGCATCTCTGTCGGTTGAGTTTTCCCTATCTGAAACTTGACCGATAGGCACCTATGGGTGTTGCCAACAGCTGTCATCAGTCGAGTTGTCAATACACAGAACTTGACTGATAACACTGTGCACAGAATATACATCTGGCTTATTGAATGAGAATTTCCCTCTCAACTAGATTTTCTCAACCAATAGCCTTATTCTTTGGCACTCTCATTTGGTACCTTTATATATGCATATTGCCATGTTCTAAATTGACTATCTTTCTTACAACTCTATCTCTCTAATTGCTCTAAATTGGTATATCTATATCTTGTAATTACTTGTTTTGAGTTGTTTTGTAGGTTTTGATGATGATCTCTTTGGATCTCTTGGTTGTGTCTAAAATTGCTTCCATTGTGCTCTAACTTGCTACATCTATCTAGTTGTATATCTTGTTTTGATACAACCTTGATGTTCTTAGGGGTAATCATCTTATGGTAAGGTTGCACATCTAGTGAGTTATATCCTTTCATGCTTCTAAATTTTCTTATCTCTTTGTTTGGATATATCTCTACATCTACTCATAGCTTGATCTATCTTGTGTATCTTTTGGTATCTCTTGCTATGATCTGGATCCTACTAGTAGTCCTAACTTGTGATAACATCTACTAGTAGTTCATATACATGTAGGTCTAACCTTGTTTATAATTGGCATCTTTACTCATCTATATGCTATGCTTGTATCTTGTCTCATACATGCTCAAGCTTGTTCCTTGAATTGCATATCTACTATCTTGAGTTGCTTGCATAACATTGTGATGTATGGTACATAGATCTACATGATATCTAGAAATTGGAGTATTTGTGGATTTTTATGCAGCTTTTGCTCCAGTTTCAACTTTTGATGCAAGAGTAGTGTTTTTCATGCAGAAACAACCTTCTAAGCAAGACTCATTGCTTCACGATGAGCACTGATGGTTTTTGGTCAAATGCCATCATCTTGAGGGTCAAATTGCTTTTTTTTTTCTACAACAATTTATCTTACATTTTGGGTTGTTCAAGTATATGCTTTAACTTGCTTTTCTTTCTATGCTTGGACAAGCCCCTAGCTGTGCTCTTCTACCCTCATTATATAACCTTTTGTTATCTTCTTTCCTTTAACAAGTGGTGTTTCTTATTTCTTCATTACCCCAATTTTTGAAATGACAAAGGGGGAGAAAGGTATGTCTTCTTTTGATAAAAGAGGAAGAAGGCATGTCTTACATGAAGAGGAGAAGCATGTCCATGTAAGGGGGAGAAGGTAAATTGGAGAAGACATATATGTGTAGAAAATATATGAGTAGAAGACATAGTATTGTATAAATGTTATGAAAGCTAACCATGTAGGAGAAATAGCATCAATTGAGGGGGAGTATGAGAACTCCATTAGCATCAATTGAGGGGGAGCATATGAGCTCAATCCTATTGCAACCCTTAGGTTTGTCCAAAGGTATGACTTTACTTAAATGCTTTCAATACATTTATGGAATGGTTTGTCATCTATAAAAAGGGGGAGATTGTTGACTCAAGGTCAATTAGGTCAATGTTGACTCACGTCTAGATTGACTAAACCTGTGTTTTGATGATGACTAACCATTCCACATATTGGTGTCTAATGTCTCTACTCGAGTGATTCTAGATTAGGTATAGACACACTCCAAATGCCCTAACTTGCGCATCTTAAATTGGAGAAAAGACAAGTCAAACTCAATACAAGTGCACATTTTTGTAATATGATGTAAATCCATTAGAATCATATTGTAAATCACTTGTAATGATTGTATGACTTGTAATTAAGCTTAGAAAAAATTAGGAGCACTTATATCGAATGTTTAAGCACTCAAAAGCCATTTTCCAAAATTCACATCAGGTTGTTCATCGGTCGAGTTCTGTGAGGTGCAAACTCGACCATTCCTGATTGGGTCTTGAAAATGACTTTTGATCGGTCGAGTTGTGGTTTCACAGAACTCGATGAATGGAGTAACTGACCAAATCAATTTTCATTGGTCGGTCATGTTTTTCCAGGACAAACTCGACCGATAGTATGAATATCGACTTTGTCTTTTACTCTATCGGTCGAGTTACCTTTATAGAAACTCGACCGATTGCAATGTACGGAAAAGTGCAAAAAAGTGCTTCTAGCCGTTGTGGAGTTGCAACAAGTGAAAATATATCTGTTGCAAGCCACAAAACGGCTAGTTTTCATTCTCAAGTGTTCCCAAACGTTAAGAGGCATCTCCAGCTATAAATAGGACCCCTTGGGCTTCATTCCAAGGTTGAGCATTCAATGCAAAACTCTATGTGAGGTTCCTATTCTATAGTTGAGTTCTTCCTACACCCTCCTCTCTCTCTCTAAGCTTAATCACTTGCTGCATCCATTAGAGTGAGTAGGAAATATGTAAGAGAGCTAGGCCTACATGTATATCTTGTGAGGCTCTCACTCTTACCACCTCCCCATCTCTCTTTTCATCAATGAAGATGAAGGTTCTCTCTCTTGGCTAAGAGAGGTAAAGAAGAACAAGGGAAGGTGTCCCTTAGTGAAGATCAAGGCTGAAGACTTGGAGCTAGAATGGGTAAGCCCTTGGTGAAGGCAGAAGACTCCTTGCTCAAAGTGGGTAAGTCCTTAGTGGAAGCTTCTCTGAGTGAAGGTGAAGTTAAAGGTGGAAGATCCAAGAAGATTGGGTAATTCCTACAAGGCTGAAGACTTGTGCAAGAGTAGGTAAGTCCTTGGAAGAAGGCGGAAGACTCCTTGCAAAGTGGGTAAGTCCTTGGTAAGGTTGAAGACTCTTTGTATTGGATAGGTAAGTCCTTTGTTTGGTCTTGTATTGTAAGTCTTATGAATATAAGAATGCAATGGTTTGGAAATCCTAGAGGTTGACCTCTCTAGGTAAGTGGACTAACACACTTCTAGTTTAAAGTGTGGAACCACTCTAAATAGCTTGTCTATTGGTGTATGTTCAATCTCTCTCATCCTTGCTATGCATGTTTTAGTTGCACTCAAATTACCTTTTTAGCAACCTTATCTAGTCATATATCTTGAAGGTTTAATGAATTTTGTTTAAGTGCTTTCAGATCTATTCAACCCCCTCTAGAGCATCTAATCAACCATCTAGGATCCAACACTCCCAACCTACCCCAAGTGGTCAAAGAATGTTTTGAAGCAATAACCTCCATGGATGATTAAGTTCAAAGCTGAAGTGCATGGGAAGGGTGCCAAAATGGCCATGGTAATTCACCATATCCGTGGTGGACATGCCCCAATCACAAATCACTATAACCTCCAGAAACAGATGAATTTGGCCAAAACGGCCGTGCCACCCTCACTGCACCACAGCCTTGGTGACCACCACGGCTATGGAATTTCATGTACATTTTTTACCAATTCCCTATAATATTTAGCCATTTTTTACCTCACCCATGCCTATACACCATGATCATGTTCCCCTACAACCACCACGGCCATGGTGACTCACCACCCCGTGGTGGGCATCAATCCTAGCCTATTTTTGCACTGCTTTACTTATATTGCTCCTACTTAACCCTAGACCCCTATACAAACCTTGGGGGAGGTTGGAGCCCAAGGTTGGCCACCCCTAGCTACCTTCTACCACCTCCTAGCTCTCCATTTTCTTCCCTTAGACATTCCACTTCATTTCCACCTCCATTCTACTCCATTTCTCCATTTCCACCACCAAAACCCTAGTTTCCTCACATTTCCACCATCATTTCATGCCCCTACACCTTGGAGGAGAGAGGATGCCCTACAACAGCTGAGGTGGAGGAATCCTTCATCTACACCGAGCTCCATGGATTCTTCTACCTCTTTCTCCTTTCTTTTTGTCCTTTGCATTGTTATGAGTAGCTACTCCCCTTGGGTGGGCTGTTTGGGGTGTAAAATGTTACTTTAATACCATGTTGAGGGGAGAAATGATATATAAACCTTGTAATTCCATTTGTTAATGATAATGTTCTATTTCTATCTCATTCTACATGAATTTATTATTGGTTTGTGCTTGAAATCAATTGGGAATTTAGGGAAATTGGTTATATGAGTGGATTTTGGGATTTGCTCCTAGACCCAATTCTTGGATCCCTAGCTAGCTTCCCATCCTCCTACATCATAATAAATTCTCCTAATCCTAGTTGAGAGATGTAAGTAGCTAGTTTAGATGAAATTGGTGTGTTTAGAACGGAGCTTTTTCAAGGTTAGAATGTGGGTAATGGGAGGCCTAAAACCTCACTTCCACCCCCTTTAGTAATCTCAGCCCCTAATCATCCTAAGATCATCTAACCTAGAAACCTAGGATTGATTAGACTCTAATTGAACTACACATAAGCCCTAATCCAATTGAGCCTCACAAGGGTAGTAGGTGGTGTTAGGGACTAGTTCCCCTATACACAACCTAGCATATCCATGGCCAATTAGTACTTAGGTTAATTCATTAGACTGTAACTTGTTGTTTTGTTTGGATAATCTAGATGGAATCATAGTTCATATGTCACCCCCCAATTTAAGTGATAATTGCATCCCCTAAACAACCCACATCTTCATTAATTGCTTTAAAACCCTAGTTTCCATCTTGCTTAGCTAGTGTTAGCTTAATTAGCTCTTTTCTTTCTTAGATAGCTTCTTGCCATGTTCTTGCTTTGTTCTTGCTAGCTTAGGTCTTTAATTGCTCTTTTGCCTTGTCTTTCTTGCCTTAGTGTAGATTGTTCTCAAATTTCCTTTCCATACCTAGTTTAGCATCTCCCTACTTAATAAGTCTTAATCTAGTCTAGGGTTAACTTAGATTTCATTCTCTCCTTTAATTGCTTTCTTGCTCACCTTAGTTTAATAATCAAATCATCTTTAAACCCTTCACTCTAGTCTCCACAGTAGGAACCCAGAAGAACAAACCTAGCTCTAGTGCCCCCTTTTCTCCGTGTGGATTGACCCTACACTTGTCGCCCTCCTATACTACGACATGACCCCCTGCACTTGTAGGATAGTGTTTTAGTAGAAGTACGTCGTTTAATTTTGGTCCATTATAAATTCAAAAGTGAATCCACCCAAATGTGTGGGGTGCATCTAATCAAACATAATTGGTTAGTGTGCAAACCTCTGGCTCAGACGCACCAATCATCCCATGTTCCTTGAACTGGAGCAAACTGTTTGAGATATATGTAAGCTCAATATCACATATTGACTCACATGAACATGGCCATGCATTTCTCAATTTTTCTTATCAAGTAGACAAGATATCATACTCCTATAGGAGGGAAAAATTGCATCTAAATTACTCACAATCATCCCCATGTGTCATAGTGTACGCAATCATCATCTTTATGGCAACCCGATTCAAGGTCACGATGTATGATGTCAAAATACATTGAACGACATGTGATGAGTGTAGTGACTTTAGGTCTAAGAACCACAATCACTACCATCACTATAAAAGATGATCTTGACAACCAATTATGGTTTCCATGTATCACTCTTAAGGTGGGTCTATCTGATACATTGTTCTCTAACAAGTATCTATGTGTTTGGTTTGATATCACATATCAGGAATGATGAGATTATGTCATCAACCAACACACACTCTGGTTTTATGTGTAATTTTTGTCTATTAGCCTTCCACAATAACACATGGCTAGGGACATAGCAAAAATGTAGATACTCTTAGCATACATATGATCTCATTGTCCATATTCTAAATGTGAAGACATATGCCATTGAGTATGATTATTCTTTAGACATTTATTATGTTACATCATTATCTCATAACTGAATAAAATACAATTAGATTAGAAGATTGATTGTTTTTATAATCACATCATTAACAGCTTATGCCATTAATAAATCATATGATTGGCTCTCTAGGCATACATACCAATAATGTGATATCAAACCAAACACATATGTACGTGTTAGAGAACAGTGTACCAGACAGACCCACCTTGAGAAGTTATACATGGGTCATAGTCATAATATCATCTCAAGTGATAGTGGTGATTGTGATTCTTAGACCTAAGATCACTACATATCACATGTTGTTCAATGTATTCTAACATCATCCAATGTGACCTTGAATAAGGGTTGCCATAAATTTAATGCTTGGGTACATTCTGACACATGAGGATTTATTGTGAGTGATGTAGATAGGATTTGTCCCTTTTGTTGGAGTTATATATCTTGGCCACTTGATAAGTGAGATTGAGAAAATGTATGACCATACTCACATGAGTCTATCTGATATTGAGCTCATATGCATCTCTTCATTCTACTACGGTCCAAGGAATATGGATTTAATGATTAATAGGATGATGTTTCCATGCTTCAAGTTTAATCTAGATATATGTGACAAAGGAATTATTCAATCACGATAACACTAATCATGGAACTAGGCTGAAGTTGTTCTCCAACTTTCCAATTACTTGGATAATGATGATGTGTTTCTAGCTACCACTCATTTCCTGTGATGTCATAATTGGTTATGAACATCCACTGCCAATGGAATGTGGGACCTATAGGGTCACACACATAGGATACACCTAAAATAGGAGTTTAATCACGAAGGGTTTAACTTTATTACCAAAATGTTTGGTGATCAAATAAAAAAAATTGGTAAATGAGTCGACTAATTGGTGTGTCAGTTGATCAACTGGAGAGTCCAATCAACCAACTGAATTGGTTAGACATTCTTGATGAAAATATTCAATCAACAGATTGGAATGCCCAATCGATCAAGTTGATATATTTCCAACCAGATTGTCAAAATTTTCTAATCAATCGACTGGACATGCAATGAAGATGATGTAATGATGTGCATTAATCATAGCATTGAAAGCCAGTACAATTGTGAATAGGAAAGTATTCCAATTGACTGACTAGACTGAACAATCAATCGACAATGATGCCAATTGACTAACTGAAAGGTCTAGTCGACAATCTAAGAATTTTTAATAACAATTGGATCATGAAATCTCATCTCTTTGACTCCCAATTTGATCGAGAGACCAGGGCCCTGACCCTCCTATAAATCAGGGTAGGTAGTCAAGGCTTTCATATCACCAACCAACAAGTTTTGTCAAGAGTTATTGATGGAGCTCCCACTTGCATGGAATTGCGTGCACCACTAAAAATCCCAGAGATAAAGAGTCTCTAGGTTTATCCTTGCGTGTGCTATAATAAGTCTCCACCCACGTACGCTAAGGTACGTGGAAGTCTTATTGTAGTACAGTTGAGGGTCGATCCTCGAGACAACGGTCCTATTAGGGATTTAATAGGATGGAAAACATTTTAATTCTATTTACCTACTCGAAAGTTGATGTTTAGATCGAAAGTTGATTTTGGTTTGATTAAAATAAATGCAGGTGAAGTAAAGGCTAGAAAGTAAAAACAAGATTGTAAACAATGATTAAAGACCACCAGGATGTGATCAGTTTTTCACCGCCACTACACATGGATCATAACATGCAAAATAATAACATGGCCTGTAATAAAAGTCTAATCATCTAGTATTCTTGTAGGTATGGTTTCCTTTCAGATAACCAACTACGAGAAGTGTGGAGTATTGCAACGCCAGCCATCCTCGAACGAATGGTCACTTACTTTGCATTACTCCCCCATGAAATGTGTTTCTCGACTTTACTTAGGTTGTACTTTCATATGTCAACTGATTCCATTTCATAGTATGAAAGTACAATGATGGGAGTGAGTTTACTCCACTCCATGGGATCACTTCTAGATACCAAACAAGACATATGGTGATTACATATATCAAGAACCAACATTCAATCGGTAGTCGAACCTAAAAGCACAAACATAGACAATTCACACTAATAGATAAAAGATAACACAAGTTGGTGATCAAGCAACAAGCATTCATTAAGCAATTGATGTTGAACTGAATAAACGATCTATATTGCAAAACATCATGAATTACATTACATGAAATGAAAACATGGGTAGAGGGGCTACTCCCCGCACCCTGGTGTATGAGAGTACTCGCTCATGACAGAAACTAAGAAGGAGGCGAGAAGAGAGAGAGAGAGAGCATCATCTCCACCGAGGAGAAGAAGGTCAACCCCTTGAAGAAGAGAGAGAATGATCTTCACTCGTAGTAGCTTGCTTGATGACGAATCCTTCTCTTCCCACCTTCTTGGTTGATGAGAGAGAAAGCAGCTTCAAGATGGCGTGTGGATCTTAGACCGGCAGCCTTTGGGCGGAGGATGGAAGTTGGAATAGCTCTGGAGTGATAGAGGCAGCCTCTGGGCGTCTGAAAACTTGATGTCCTTTAGAGGACCCTTGGGGTCTTATTTATAGGCCTTAAGTGAAGTACAAATGGTTTGGAGATCGTTTGGACTTCAAGACCGTTTGGACCTCAAGACCGTTTGGACCTCAAGACCGTTTGGACCTCAAGACCGTTTGACTCCATGCGGTCTCGGGACCGGTTGGCTTCATGCGGTCTTGGGACCGGTTGGCTTCATGCTGTCTTGGGACCGTGTGACTCCATGCGGTCTCGGGACCGATTGGCTTCATGCGGTCTTGGGACCGTGTGACTCCATGCGGTCTCGGGACCGATTGGCTTCATGTGGTCTCAGGACCGATTGCCTTCATGCGGTCTCGGGATTGTGTGACTGCATGCGGTCTCGGGACCGATTGGCTTCATACAGTCTCGAGACCGATTGGCTTCATGCGGTCTTGGGACCATTTGACTCCATGCGGTCTTGGGACCGATTGGCTTCATGCGGTCTTGGGACCGTTTGAGTCTGTTATGATTTTTTTGTGTCTTTTTCTGCAAATATAAAGGGGAAAAGTTAGTCTATTAGTATTTTTACAATAAGAGGGAATATTTAGGTATTATGTCTAATTCTAATTAAGAAAGAGTGTGGAAAACTAAAGAAAAGACTAAGATAACAACCCAAAATTGGGGGTTATCACCCCCCCAACTTAGAGTCTAGCTTGTCCTCAAGTTAGATAGAGATGAGGCATGGAATGGCGAGGCGATTTTATTTAGTTAAGATTTCCATACTCTTGTTTCAATTCTCAACCTGAGTTCTCCTAAGGTCATATCAGGTCTTATTGCTTGGCTTGACTCTTTCAGGGTTTTGAGAGTTACTTGGGTCTCAGGTTCCTTCCGTATCTCGTAGCTTGCATTGGGACCACTCTTATTTTGTTCATGTTGTTGACTCTAATCAGCTTTATACCTCTCTAAAAAAACCTACCGGTAACTAGAGTGGGTATGAGGGTTGGCTAAAGGCTTGACGTGTAACTCTCCCTTTTAGTGGGAGAGGGTTTATCTATGCTTTTAGGGACTCACTACCGGGCACGACACATCTGCCTTCATGAGGGCAGCTGAATGTACCGGCCGGGTGAGCCCTTTATCCGCCTTTTCATATATTTGGAGACCTTAGGATCCCACTACCGGGCACGACACATTTGCCTTTGTGAGGGCAGTTGAATGTACCGGCCAGGTGAGACCTTTATTGGCTCTTCTCATAAGTCCTTATGCATGGCACAACTCTCATATTTTTATTCAACACTCTGGATTTTATTCGAAAAACTCACAGGCTTGGGATTTGGAGCGGGAATTTATTTTGGGCGGTCAAGCCTCTTTTATTTGACGAGAGGAAAGCTGTTCTTAGAGTTTTTCAACATGCACTTATTTTGTGGTCCGCTTGCAAGACTTCTTGATTCAGAAGTTGCCTGATACCCCTGTCGTCCTTGAGAGCTCGGCTTATTTCTGCCTTGATATTGACCTGTGGAGAGTCAGATGTAGAAGTGAAACAAAAGCATGAAAACCAATAGTGGAGAGATATTATTAAGTCGCCATTATATGTCTAAGTGCTATTACTTTCGGGGACTAACATGATTCTAAAGTTAGCTGAGGGTGACTTTTATTCCAAAAAATGTGTAAAGGAAACTAAGAAAATTTGTACAAAAATGAAGGAGAAGATGGAGAAAGAAGGATATAGAGATGATACCTCGCCCTTGTCTAATGTACCCCCCTAACTTATCACGCACTCTGTCCTTAGAGTGTCAAAGTGATAGGTGGAGAAGTACGATGACAAGGGATGTAGGCTAAGTTAATCCTGAGCTTGCCCCTGGTGCTTGAAGGAGTTTAGCTGCAAACTGTCCGCGCAGAGCGTGATAATCCACGTCAGTCATATCCTCTACTGGTTTTTGAAGAACCATGATGGTGTACATCCAATAGAGGATGTGGAAGCCGCAGTCGTTTGATTGCCGAATTTGTTGGGGACATTTGTGGCAGAAGGAAGGGCGATGAAAATGTTCTTTGTCATAGGCCCTTGTGTGCTGACTTAGAAAAGCGATTAATTTTTCAGTGCATTCTTTTGCCACTACTTCCGTCGGCGTCTTTGGTGTCACGACATAATTCTTCTGTCGTGGATTGTACTGGCTGTCAGAACTCTTATATATTGTAGTTGTTCCTTCTGGTAGGTTTGTTGCCAGGAGCAACCAGTGCTCATGATAAAGGAAGGGTAGCATGATGAACTTCGGCGTTGTGTGTTGTAGAAAGGAGGTTAGTGCTTCAGTTGTGCCGAATTGCTTTAGCTTTAAAAGATCATCCTTCATGTATGGAGATGCCATATATGTTGTGGGGTTATTTTGGCCGAGGAGAAATTGATAAGCGGTCATTAGGCTTACGGAGAGAGATCCTTTAAACTGTAAAGTTTCCCGAAGCGTGTCTGCCATTATTAGAATGTCACCAGACATGAACACGAGTTCATCCTTCTCGGCGGAAAGCCTCGACATGATGAGGCATAGTTCAGATCCAGAGAGATCTTTGCAAGCACTGAGGTCATAGTCCGGGAAAGTTGGTTCTATGGTAGACAAAGGATTTATGCCACTTTTTCTTTGCTCGGGAGTTGTGTCTGTCTCCTTAGATTTCTATAACTCTTTCAGAGCTTGTCGGTATGGTCGCCTCTGTGGGCATTGTACTGTTGAAAAAAGGTAACGAGGGACGTCATCAGGTGCCATTGTCGGGTCCTTGAAGAACCTTCTATCACAGATGAGCTCCATGGCATAACGCCCTCGTAATGAGTGAAAGTCTTCAGTGACTAAATCAGAAAAAGGGATTTCTTAGTTCAGCGCTTGGATGTAACAGATGGTGCAAAAAGCACAGTCCCCAGATCCCTCAGTAGCTTGAACATGTGGGTTGATTATTTGGAACCAGGGTTGGCTCCAGTCTTGACGGAGGGATGGACGGGCAGCCCAAATTAACTTGAGCAGTCAGAAGGGTATACATCGTGCTTCACCTGTTGCTTCACCTACAAAGTTTATTGTACCGACGGGTAGCTCAGCACTGCAAAAATTAAAAACCTTGGCGTCCCAAGCCTCGGTGTCGAAAATCATGAATAACCAATGATCTGAAACTTGGAAGGGCACAGCAAGATAACGTGCTCGTCGTGTTAAACAGGCACGCAGCCGCTCGATTGACTTTTCTCGGATGTCTTTGTATAAAAGGCCCATAGACAGAGCAGGTGAGGCATTGAAAACAGGCTGCTGCCTCTTAGGACTTCTATATACTTCTATATAGTTGGCGAGAAGGACATGGAAGATTGACATTGGCATCGTGGACCGAGGTCGCAGGATGTTGCAGAAGTCTTCTCGTGTCATCTTGTGCTTCATTTTGGTGTTGTGGTAGATAACTTATTCCATTGCCTTTGCATCGTCCACAATAGTGTTCAGTATAAAATGTCCTGAGCATCTAATGTGGAGATGGCCGCCATATCTAGGTCATGCATTTTGTGCGGTAGAGGTGGTGGCAGGGGAAGCTCCTGTGGAGGGGGGGAGGAGGTTGTTCTAGGACTTCTGCATAGCCCTGTAGGTCGTCATCCGAATCTGAAGCAGAATTGAGCTCTTCATCAGTATCTAAGCGCACTCGTTCTGAGTCATCCTCGTCATGGGGGGAAGGTGCTGACGTGTCGAGCGCGGAGAGAGGTGGGGCAGATGTTGTGGGAGGTCTGATGCTGGTTCCTAGTATACATTGGTGGAACGCAGCAAAATCTACGTCTTTAGCAGCCTCCCCAGTGGATCCCAGAGCGGAATAGTCAAGGAATTGGTCCCCTTATGACATGTGTCATTGTGTGGGGACTTGGGGTGATGTTCACTGTCATGGTGACCCTTGTCGGAACCTTTGTGAGAAGGTTCTGCTACATTGCCTGGGTCCTCTCCGTCATCAGATTTATCACCTGAGGAGGTGTCATCATTGTTTGAGTCAGCAGATGAGTCGGAGTCTTCTTCTTATTCTTCGTCACTATCACCATTCTTGTCGGCCGCTGCCTTGGCTGCTGGCTTTTTATTTGCGGTCTTTTTGCACCACCGATGGGTGGCTTGTAACTCATCAAAAGCCACTTGCAGATGCTCGTGTGTTTCGAGCAGTGCGTTGTGAGATTCTTTGAGCTCATTATATCGGCCCTCGACGGAGAGGAGACGTGCTGTAAGATCTGTAACTTGAGCACGCATCTGTTGGATGTCATTGTTAGTTGACTCCTCTTGGCGATTATGTAGCTGTGTGAGGGTGCTGCTGATGCTGTCCAAGCGCGTGCTCAAAACTGCTTGTTGTTGCTGGAGCTCGCAGAGATTCTCAGGTAGAGGTTGAGTCTGCGTAGAGATCTCATCCACTTGCTTTGCCGTCGCTTCTTGCTGGTGCATTGCTCCAAGGACTAGGTCCGACAAGTTATTGTAGTGGCTGTTGATGTGCTCAACTTGCGTAGCCACCTCATTTTGTCGTTGCTGAAACCCTTGGAGGATGTTGGGCAAGGCTCTATTTTGCTCGTCAATCGTGGCCACTTGTTTTGATATTCCCTGCACACAAGAAAAGATAGAATGTAATATGTTAGAAGGATCTGTGAGGAGGTTTCGGACGGCGTCGAATTGATGGCCGAATTCCTCACCGATATGGGCAAAAGGGACCCCAGAGGCGGAAGGGTGGGGTGGCTGGGGTCTAAGTGGGAGGGTGGTAGTGCCTTGCAGAAGAGACACTGAAGATGCCCCGAACTGCGTGGTGACTATGGATGGAGTCACCAGCGGTGTTGGGGTGGTGATGGATGTGAAGTGTGGTGGTATCTCAGGTGAAAGCGGTGGGAGTGATAGAGATGGGGTAGAGACTGTGGATGGGAATGGGAAAGTGGTAAATTCGAGCATAGGGGTTGAGAAGGGAGAGCCTGAATGAAAAAGGGGTGAAGAAGATGATGTGAATGGTTGCGTGGATGTGGTGAAAAAGGGGGAAGTGGTAGATATTGGAAAGGTGGAAGGTAGAGTGGTGGTGGCGGTTGGCTGGTCATGTAGACTCTGAATGAAAGAGTCGATTGATGAGGTGGTTAAGACTTCTTCATGGAGGGTCTCGACCTCTGGATTTGACTTTGATGTTGGTGTCCCCAACAACTATTGTGCCTGCAACTGCCTTCTGGAAGGTCGTTTGATAGGTATTTTTGATGGTCGATCTGTCGGTGCTATGATACTTAGCTCCGTCTATCCCACTTTTGCTTTCTTGTCGGCTGCTTTAACCGAAGCTAAGAGTTGTGTAATCTCCTCGTCAGAGAAGAGGAGCTTTTCTTTGTCATAATTTGCAAGCTCTGAAAGCGGGAGGAGCGTTCTTGATGACTTGACTGTAGGGAAGAAGACATAATGCAGTTTCACATCCTTTTCCTTGATAATGAAGGAGTTCTTCAAAGTTTGTTCATTGGTAAGGATGCCACCCTTTATTTGTGTGCAACGAGGTAGGGGTCTGTCCATCTTAAGGTATTTTATGATGGATGTGACATGGCCCCCCATGCATATTTCCTTCCCCAGGGCGTAAGTTGATAATTTCTGGATTATTTGTCCAATGTTGACTGGCCTTCCATTTAGAATGGACCAGAGAACAAAGAGATCCGAAATTATGACAGCGGCGGTTAAAGCGAAGGTGACAGCGGCGGTGGACAGAGAAGGCAGAGCCAACGGTGGTAAAATCGTTGATGGCAAAAGAAAAGGAGGTCGGCAGTGCTGTAGACATCAGAGATGACCGGGACGGTGGTGGTGTGCAAGTAAAGGCGATAGAACAGGTGCTCGTAGCGGTGTTTCCAGCATTAGTGATGGTGACGTGCTTACCTTGCTGCTGTGGGTAGGGAAAATGACGGCGAAAGCGTCAGAGGCGGAAGCGAGGTCGACGGACGAGAGTCGCGTGGGAGCAAGGAGACGAAGGTAATGGAACAACACTGCACAGAAGCTCGAGAGTCGAAGAGAGAAAAGTGAGGGCATAGGGTTTATATTTATAGGAAACGGAGGAGTTGACCTGATAAAAACCCTAGGTCAAACGGTTTAGTGACCGTTCGGACTCCAAACGGTTTGGAGACCGTTTGGTCCCAAACGGTTTCGGGACCGTTTGGCTCCAAACGGTTTGAGGACCGTTTGGCTCCAAACGGTTTCAGGACCGTTTGGCTCCAAACGATTTCGAGATCGTTTGGTCTCAAACGGTTTGAAGACCGTTTAGTCCCAAACGATTTCATGACCGTTTGGTAGGGTTAAGGTTGAACGGACTTTTGTTATTTTTATGTTTGTTTTGGTTATATGAATTTTTTTGTATATTTTTGTTTTGTTATTTTTATGTTTGTTTTGGTTATATGAATTTTTATATTTTCAGAAAGTGATTCTATGGTAACGTAGAAGGACAGAAGATAAAAGAAGAAACTCAGATCTTGGGTTGCCTCCCAAGCAGCGCCTGGGTTTTACATCGCTGGCTCGACGAAGCTTTGGTGTTGCTATGCTGATGTTGTGGGATCTTGAATTTCAATGGTCTGTCTCGGCATTTTTATCTGCTGGAGTGTAGTATTTTTTTAATCGATGCCCGTTGACCGTCCTTTCTCCACCGTTATTGTTGATAATTATGACCGCTTCAGTTGGGTAGATATGCTTGATGGTGAAGGGTCCGGACCATTTTGTCTGGAGTTTTCCGGGGAATAATTTGAGCTTGGAATTGAAAAGGAGTACTTTGTCGCCGATGGAGATGTCTTTCATCTTAAGATGACCATCGTGCCACATTTTAGTTTTCTCTTTATAAATTCTGACACTTTGATAAGCGGTCATTCGAAGCTCCTCAAGCTCCTGTAGTTGGAGTTGTCTACTTTCTCCGGCACTTTTAAGATCGAAATTTAGCTGTTTGATGGCCCACCAAGCTTTGTGTTCCAGTTCGACCGTAAGATGATAAGACTTCCCGTATATCAAATGGAATGGGGTAGTCCCAATTGGTGTTTTATAAGCAGTTCGATATGCCCAAAGGGCATTGGGAAGCTTGGTGGACCAGTCAGTGCGGTTTCTGTTGACTATTTTTTCTAAGATCGCCTTTAGTTGTCTATTAGATACCTCAACCTGAACACTGGTCTATGGATGGTAAGGCATTGCTACTTTGTGGTTAACTCCGTACTTTTTCAAAAGTGCTTCAAAAATTCGTTCTAGGAAATGGGTCCCGCCATCTGATATGATAGTTCTGGGGACTCCAAATCTCAGGAAAATGATGTCTTTGAACAATTTAATAACTAGTTTGGAATTGCTGGACACAGTGGGTATAGCTTCGACCCATTTGGAGACATAGTCTACCGCAAATAGGATGTAAGAGAAACCATAGGAAGAAGGGAAGGGGCCCATATAATCTACCCCCCACACGTCGAAAAGTTCAATTTCTTGCCACATTGTGAGGGGTATTTTGTTCCTTTTGGATATGCTGCCAGAAAATTGGCATTTGTTGCAAGATTTCACAAAATCATAGGAGTCGTTTGCTATGGTTGGCCAGAAGAAGCCTGACTACAGAACTTTTATGGTGGTTTTCTTTACGCTCATGTGCCCCCTTGTGGGTCCTGAATGGCAATGCTCTAGGATAGGGGTTCTCTTCTTCCGGCAGGCAGCGACGGAAAAGTTCATCAGCACAAAGGTGAAACAGGTAAGGTTCATCCCAGTAATATTGCTTTATATCATGGAGAAATTTCCTTTTGTCATGGTGGGAAGCGGAGGGGTGAATGATTCCTGTGGCTAGATAATTGACAATATCCGCATACCAAGGGAAACCATGAGTAAACTTCATCAGTTGGTCGTCTGGAGAGAGTCTCGGATAGGGATTTTATCTTCATCTTCAACTTCGATGCAGCTCAGATGATCGGCTACGACATTATCCACTCCGCTTTTATCTTTAATCTCTAAATCGAATTCCTAAAGCATCAACACCCAACGGATGAGTCTGGGTTTGGCATCTTGCTTCTGAATTAGGTATCGAATGGTGGAATGGTCGGTGTAAACCATAACTTTGGATCCAATCAAATAGGAGCGGAATTTCTCAAATGCGTAGATGACAGCCAGGAACTCCTTCTCTGTAGTAGTTTAGTTCTTCTGTGCTTCATCTAGCATTTTAGATGCGTAGTAAATTGCGTAAGGCTTCTTGTCGATCCGCTGTCCTAAAATAGCCCCTATGGCGTAATCACTTGCGTCGCACATAATTTCAAAAGGTAGCGACCAATCTGGGGCTCTTAGAATAGGTGCAGAAATTAGAGATTTTTTGAGGGTGGAGAAACTTTGCGTGCATTCTTGGTTAAAGATGAAATCAGTATCTTTAGTCAGGAGTTGGGTCATGGGTTTTGCTATTTTAGAAAAATCTTTGATAAATCTTCTGTAGAACCCCGCATGTCCTAAGAAAGCCCTTACTCCCTTTATATCTTTTGGTGGCGACAACTTTGAGATAACGTCAATTTTTGCTTTATCGACCTCGATTCCTCTGTCACTCACTTTGTGTCCAAGGACGACACCTTTTGTTACCATGAAATGGTATTTTTCCCAATTCAGTATAAGGTTCGTTTCCTCGCAACGTTGTAAAACTTGCCCAAGGTTGATTAGGCAGTTATCGAAAGAATCTCCGTAAACTGAGAAATCATCCATGAACACTTCCATTATGGATTCTGTTAATCCTGCAAAAATGGCGGGCATACATCTTTGGAAGGTGGCGGGTGCGTTACACAACCCGAAAGGCATTCTTCGAAAAGCATATGTTCCAAAGGGGCAGGTGAAGGTAGTTTTCTCTTGGTCTTCCAGGTGTATGGGTATTTGGTAGAACCCTGAATAACCATCAAGATAGCAGAAGTATTTCTGATGAGCTAATCATTCTAGGAATTCATCGAGAAAGGGTAGAGGGAAGTGATATTTCTGTGTGGCTTTGTTCAGCTTCCTATAATCGATACACATCCTCCAACCTATCACTGTCCTAGTGGGCACTAACTCATTTTTTTCGTTGAGAACTACAATAGTGCCTCCCTTTTTAGGAACTACTTGGATGGGGCTGACCCATTGGGAGTCAGAGATTGGGTAAATTATGCAGGCTTTCAGTAACTTAAGGACTTCAAGGCGAACTACTTCTTTGAGGTTAGGGTTCAGTTTCCTCTGATGTTCGCGTGATGGCTTGCATTCTTCGATCATGGGTAGTTTGTGCATGCATAGGGCTGGATTTATGCCCGTCAGGTCGGTTATCTTATACCCAATGGCCTTTTTGTGTTTTCTTAGCTCATCCATAAGTCTTTCTTCCTAGCCTTCTGTTAGGGTGGAACTGATAATAAATGGACATAATTTTTCCTTGTCTAAAAAAACATGTTTAAGTCCCATGGGTAGAGTCTTCATTTCAGGAGCCTTAGGTGGCTCAGTCGCTTCTATAATGGTGACAGCTTTGAGTTCTTCAAAGGTGGCCATCGGTGTTTCTTCGGCCTTCTCTAGGTGTTGTAGACATTGTTGAACCAGTTCGTTTGCAGAGAATTCAACTTCAGGGTTGGTTAGGACATTCTCTAGCTCGTCCGATGGCTCAGATATTTCCAATTGAGACATTTGATATATAGCATCTAGGAGAAAGACCTCCTCTTGAATGCTAGGGCCTTTCATGCTGTTGAGAACTCGGAATTGAATTGCTTCTTTTCCGAGTCTTAGAATGATGGTACCAGCTTCAACATCGATAAGTGCCCTGGCAGTAGTGAGAAAAGGTCTTCCAAAGATTATCGGGTATCTCAGGTCTTCCTTAATATCCTTGATGACAAAATCACACGGGACATAGGCGTCCTTGCTTATCCTAACAGGAATATCTTCAATAATCCCTAGAGGTGCGGTGATGGTAGAGTCAGCTAACTGGATTGTCATTGCTGTAGGCATTAATTCGGTGAAACCTAATCGTTTGCACATAGAATAGGGCATGATGGATATGCTGGCCCCTAGGTCAGCTAATCCATTTTTGGTTGATGCATTTCCGATGCAGCATTGAATTCTGAAGGAACCTGGGTCCTTCTTCTTCTTTGACATTTTATTGAGGATGATATCAGAGGTGGTCTGGGCAAGCTTGACAGTTTCTTGTTCCTCAGTGATGTACTTCCTTGATAACAAAGTTTTGAGGTATTTTGCCCAAGCCGACACCTCATAGAGAGCATCAAGGAGTGGGATGTTGATGTAAATTTTTTTCATCACCTCCTTGAATCTTTGGAACCTGGTATCCATTTTCATTTCTCACAGTCTTCCCGGATATGGGATCCTTGGTTTATACTGCAGGATTTCTGGATCTGTGGAAATTTGTTTTTTATCTTTATCCTTTGTGTCCTCTATGGGCTTCTTTGTTCCTAGCTGTGGGCTCTCATTCGTCATAAAGGCAGGTGTATCATCATTATCAAGAGAGATCCTCGTAGTTTCACGAAAGGTGCATCCAGATCTTGTAGTAACATCATTCAAATGTTCAGGCCTATTCTGTCCATGTCTAGGGTTTGATTCTGGCTGCCCTGCAAACGTGCCTGCTGGAGGCTTCAGCTGTGCAGCAATCTGGGCAAGTTGAGCTTCTACTGCCTTTTACTGAGCTTGTTGATTAGCGAGCATAGTCTGTTGGGATTGCAACATTTGCCTTATTAAAGTCATTTCATCTTCCGGCTGAGAAGGAGTATTTTTCTGAGGAGGTTGTTGTTGCCCTTGTTGAGGTTGTTGTGGTGGCAGTGCTAGCTGAGGTTGCTGCAACTGAGGATGCAGCTGCGGGTGTAGAGGAGGATGAGTATACTGATAATAGGTAGATTGGTTCCTGGGGTAGTTGGCTCTCGGGAGGTTATTCCTGGGGTTCCCTTGATTTTGATTGAAATTGCTTGGAAATCCAGGTGGTAGCCTACTGGAAGATCCTCCTTGCGTCTGGTGCTGTGGATTTGCGGTCCCAGTGGGATTCCTGTACTGAAATCTTGGGTGGTTCCTTGGCTGATTAGGATTATAGTAAACTTGACCAGGAATAGAATGAATAGAGTTGACTTGTTCTGGTAGTTGCTCTTCAGACTGGTCAGTGATTGGTTCATACTATTGTGGTGGTGGGTGCATATCCATCATCACATTATAGAGCATACCACATGAAAGGGTTGGATGATCGGATGCATGACAGGCTTCACAGGTTCCCGTGGCAGCCTTGACTTTTTGAACCTGAGGATTTTTCTTTTTGTCAAATTCTCCAAGGGAAGTTTCAAGAACTTGTTGCTTATTAGCTATGGTTTTCAAGGCTTCAACAATAGCCTTCATCTCCATTGATTCTTTGGCTTTATAGACTTTGAGGACTCCTTTTCCAGCTGATCGTCCCCAGTTGGACTGATTCTCAGCTCCTAAAGTAACTATATTCCAGGCATCCTCGTAATTCTTTCTCATAAAGTTTCCTCCAGATGAGGAATCCATAAATTGCTTTATGTCATCACTCACTCCCCTATAGAATGTTTCTATTAGTTATTTTTGTGAGATGACATGATGAGAACTTTAACAAAAGCTCTTTGAACCTTTCCCATGCTTCAACTAATGATTCTCTGGGAAGTTGAGAGAAGTGATTAATCTGCCCCCTGATCTCATAGGTCAGCGAAGGGGGAAAGAACTTCTCCAAGAATTTTTCTTCCAGGGGAGCCCATGTGGTGATTTTTGGCTCCCTGTCAAGCGAGTTATACCAGTTGAGAGCTCTCCCAAATAGAGTGAAGTGAAATAGGTGAAGCATTATGGCATCAAAGGCAACTCTGGCCTATGGGACCAGTCGGCACAGGGCCTTGAACCTCTTCAGGTGATCCATGCAGTCATCTCCAGATCCTCCAGAGAAGGAGATGCCCTGCATGATCTGAATCCATTGGGTCCGGATCTCAAAGTTGGGAATGTTGATGATCGAAGGTCGGACCGGATGGTTGTCTTCATAGTTCTTTGGGATAGCATAGTCCCTCAACTGCTTGTTCCTTAGTTCCAACTGAGTAGCTTGGTTTGCTGCCTCATTTTTAGCTCGAATGCGGGCCTGTTCTTTCGCACGAATCTCCGCTTGAATCTGAGCACGGGTGTCAGCGATGAGTTGTGCTCTTTGGGCGGCTATGCCGGCATTAACCCTCTCCAATATTAGCGCAGCTTGACGTTGATCTTCAGCCATTTTCCTAGCTCTTTGGTGATTGAGTCTAATGCGACGGTGGAAGCTTCTCTCTACCTCAGAGTCGTACTCTGGATCAGGGGAGAATCTGAGGTTATGTGATGGTTGCATACACATCTTCTACCTGAGTAGAGGAAGAAACGCACTCGTTAGAAAATGCGGAAAGTGTGATGGAATCAAGAAGATATGGAGTAATGATTAAAGAAAAGTGAAAAACCCTAACCAACTAGCAAGATAGTAAATGAATTAAAAATGTTCCGTTGTCTCCGGCAACGACGCCAATTTTTGATGGAGCTCCCACTTGCGTGGAATTGCGTACACCACTAAAAATCCCAGAGATAAAGAGTCTCTAGGTTTATCCTTGCGTGTGCTAGAATAAGTCTCCACCCACGTACGCTAAGGTACGTGGAAGTCTTATTGTAGTACAGTTGAGGGTTGATCCTCGGGACAATGGTCCTATTAGGGATTTAATAGGATGGAAAACGTTTTAATTCTATTTACCTACTCAAAAGTTGATGTTTAGATTGAAAGTTGATTTTGTTTGATAAAACTAAATGCAGGCGAAGTAAAGGCTAGAAAGTAAAAACAAGATTGTAAACAATGATTAAAGACCACCAGGATGTGATCGGTTTTTCACCGCCACTACACCTGGATCATAACATGCAAAATAATAACATGGCCTGCAATAAAAGTCTAATCAGCTAGTATCCTTGTAGGTATGGTTTCCTTTCAGATAACCAACTATGAGAAGTGTGGAGTATTGCAACGCCATACATCCCCGAACGAATGGTCACTTACTTTGCATTACTCCCCCATGAAATATGTTTCTCAACTTTACTAAGGTTGTACTTTCATACGTTAATTGATTCCATTTCATAGTATGAAAGTACAATGATGGGAGTGAGTTTACTGCACTCCATGGGATCACTTCTAGATACTGAACAAGACATATGGTGATTACATATATCAAGAACCAACATTCAATCGGTAGTCGAACCTAAAAGCACAAACGTAGACAATTCACACTAATAGATAAAAGATAACACAAGTTGGTGATCAAGAAACAAGCATTCATTAAGCGATTGATGTTGAACTGAATAAAAGATCTATATTGCAAAACTTTATGAATTACATTACATGAAATGAAAACATGGGTAGCGGGGCTACTCCCCGCACCCTGGTGTATGAGACTACTCGCTCATGACAAAAACTAAGAAGGAGGCGAGAAGAGAGAGAGAGCATCATCTCCACTGAGGAGAGAAGAAGGTCAACCCCTTGAAGAAGAGAGAGAACGATCTTCACTCGTAGTAGCTTGCTTGATGACGAATCCTTCTCTTCCCACCTTCTTGGTTGATGAGAGAGAAAGCAGCTTCAAGATGGCGTGTGGATCTCAGACCAGCAACCTTTAGGCAGAGGATGGAAGTTGGAATAGCTCTGGAGTGATAGAGGTAGCCTCTGGGCGTCTGAAAACTTGATGTGCTTTGGAGGACCCTTGGGGACTTATTTATAGGCATTAAGTGAAGTCCAAATGGTTTGGAGATCGTTTGGACTTCAAGACCATTTGGACCTCAAGACCGTTTGGACCTCAAGACCGTTTGACTCCATGCGGTCTCGGGACCGGTTGGCTTCATGCGGTCTTGGGACCGGTTGGCTTCATGCGGTCTTGGGACCAGGACCGATTGGCTTCATGCGGTCTTGGGACCGTGTGACTCCATGCGGTCTCGGGACCGATTGGCTTCATGCGGTCTCAGGACCGATTGGCTTCATGCAGTCTTGGGACCGTGTGACTCCATGCGGTCTCAGGACCGATTGGCTTCATGCGGTCTCGGGACCGATTGGCTTCATGCGGTCTTGGGACCGTTTGAGTCTTTTATGATTTTTTGTGTCTTTTTCTACAAATATAAAGGGGAAAAGTTAGTCTATTAGTATTTTTACAATAAGAAGGAATATTTAGGTATTATGTCTAATTATAATTAAGAAAGAGTGTGGAAAACTAAAGAAAAGACTAAGATAACATCCCAAAATTGGGGGTTATCAGTTATCCTGCCATAGTTGTGGTAACGTGAGAGCCCAAGCAAGTCTTATCTGTAAAAGGGAGAGACAATGAGGGACAACAAGTCAGGACTAGCATGCTGACATCATAGGTGAACTCCTTCTTGTTGGCTCAAGAAGTGTGACAAGGAGTTTCAGGTGGTCTGTGTGGACTACTCTATAGGTGTGGAGGCTATTGCCAACACATTAGGAGAATGAAGGAGAATGACATTTGTGGTGTGAGATCAGGAGGTCGTCTAGTCAGTCGTCCAGATTCAGCAACACCAAAATGCAAGGATTGTTGATGGAGTTTCTCTAGGACCAGGTATATATCTCGCATACTTTCTTTCCTAGATACATTATTTTTAGCGTGATATGCTAGTTAGAGAAATAGGAAAACAAATTGTTTCTGCTGCCTTATCTGCTTGCCCCACTCCCCAACAATGGTATTAGAGCCAGGTCAATCACAATGTATCAGTATTTAATCGATATGATCGTATTTTGTTTTATTTCATGCAATGTGAATAATTTAATTGATTAATGTGCATATTCGAATGAAACCACATATGATCTGTATATCTATGATATATATATATATACACACACACACACAGATATATATATATATATATATATATATATATATATATATATATATATATATATATATATATATATATATATATATATATATGCAATTGATACATGTTGCCCTAAAATCAGTTTGATGGTGGATGTATATGCGGTTGTGGCAAAAAAAACCCTAAATGTATGTGTGATTGAATGGTTTTTATTCCTATCATTTATTTGATTTGCATACTAAACCTCTCTATATTTCTGAATGTAAGTTAATGCTTCCCTCTCCTTACTTTCCTTGAATGTAACTCGAGTTTTCTCCTTCATAGAGTAATATGTTAAGAGCATAGTTTTAATTTCTATTCAATGAAAGAGAACGTGTTCTTCCCAGATGAGTTGATCAACATGTGTGACAACATGATTGACCAGATGACTAGAGGAGCAAAGGAGCCAACCGACCAGAGGAGCAAGATGGTTGACTGAAGGCCCAACCAATCAACTAGAGGAGTCTAGTAGATGCTTGATCTGAGTACCAACTAACTAATAGATAAAGACCAGTCGACCGACTGAGGACCAATTGATCGACCAAAAGGTACAGTCAATCGATCATACTAGTTCCAACACATATTTTCTAAAGAACAGGTTGTCATATGCAATGTAGACCTTAGGTGGTAACAAATCTTTGTGGCTCCACATAATTGCATTAGAATGGACATAGGCATTGCTCATATTTTGCAATTACATGTTTTGTTTGTGGTTATAGCCTTTATATGATACATCTATTAACTATGTGGTGATTGAATATGTATATGTATTTATATATAAATCCCTTAATAAAATATTACGTCTTAGATGCTTTCTATAAGAAACACAAATGATAAACTATATTTACTAAGTGTGGGCATGCCCCATCATGGTGCACTATCTATGTTGTGGGCATGCCTCATCATGGTGCATTATCTATGTTGTAGAAGTGTGATGATAGATATGTGGGTCTGCCTCCACTTGGTGCATATTCTATCATGTTGGCTTGTGGGTGAGACTTAACTAGGTAATCGTAGTATGATTAAGCTCCGAGAAGAATAAAGATGGATCATGGAAAAGAGTTGTGCATTCCATCTATTAAGAGTAGCATGTGATGCAATTGATAAGTGTTTCCTACTTAAATAGTCAGGTTGTGGGGGATCAGCCCTAGCTGAGTCATGACTTTGATGAAATTTTGATCTTGGCTCACTAGAAGGTTGTATGCTACAATCTTTTGAACTGATGTTAAAATCAAATCATAAGTATTTTGACAAATGCAATTTTTTTTATAGAAACCAATGGCAACCAACAACACATTTTCACTGTGATTGGTCCTTGAGGAGGAAGAGTTAAATAGGAATAACTTTCACGACATGTTTAGGACATTGAGAATCATTCTCACTCAAGAGTGCAAGCTCTATGTCCTGGAGACACCAGAGCCAGGTGAACCTGCTCCCATTGCACCTAAAGCTAAAAGGGATGCATATAAGAAGCATATTGATGATGTCATGGATGTTAAGTGCTTGATGCAATGCTTGATTAACTATGAGTTGTAGAGACAACACGAGAACATGGATGTTATTGAGATGGTAACTCATCTTAAGAACATGTATCAAGATTAGGAAAGATAAGAGAGATAAGATGTCTCAAATGCATTGCTCAAGTGCAACATGACAGTAGGAGATCTTGTCGATCCCCACGTACTCAAACTGATTGGGTGTATGGAGAACCTTGCTAGACTAATATTTTCCTTGGTTCAAGAGTTGGCCACATATGTGATTCCACAGTCACTACTGGAATCATACAGACAATTTTTCATGAACTACAACTTGAACAACTTTGACAAGTCATTGTTGGAATTACTTGACATGTTGAGAACTATTGACGAGGAATAGAAGAAAGACAATCCCAAATCTGTGATGATGATCAACAAAAGAAAGGGAAAAGCTAAAGCTACTAAGAGTTATAAAGAAGGGTAGAAACCAAAGTCTTCTACACTAAAAGCAAAGGGAGGGGTGACCATGGAAGGCAATTGTCACCATTGTCACCAAGATAGACATTGGAAAAGAAATTGCCCTCCATATCTGGAGGAACTACAGAAGAAGAAGTAGGAGATAGAGATCTCCACTTCAAGTATATATGTTATTGAGATAAAAATTGTCTACTTATTCATCTTGGGTACTAGATATCGGATGTGGATCTCACATATGTTCTAATATACATGATTTGAGAAGAATATACCTTTAAGAAAGGGTGAGGCCGAACTTTGCATTGCAAATGGAACAAGAGTTGATGTTACTACAGTTGGAACCTATCATTTATATCTACCTATTGGTCTTGTAATAGAGTTAGAGAACTGCTATTATGTACCTGCCATTAGTATAAATATCAATTACGTATCTTGTATGTACAAGGATGGATTCAAATTTCACATTAAGAGTGGAAGATATTCTATTTCTAAATATGAGATTTTTTATGGTAAAGCCCCAATGTCTTATGGTCTTTATTTTCTATATCTAGAGACAAATGTTTATAGCATAAATATCATAAGGAGAAAACTTGATAACTCAAACAAAAAATATCTTGGCATTGTCGTCTAGGGAACATTAATGAGAGACACATTTCAAAACTCCATAAGGATGGTTATCTAGACTCTTTTGACTTTGAATCAATAGAGACGTTTGAATCTTATTTATTAGACAAGATGACAAAGACTCCTTTCAGTGGTCATAGTAACAGAGTTGGTGATATGTTAGGACTCATACATACAAATGTTTGTGGCCCTTTCAAAATAAATGCTAGAGGAGGTTACCAATACTTTATAACCTTCACTGATGATCTCAATAGGTTTGGCTGTGTTTACCTGATGAAACATAAGTCAGAAACCCTTAATAAGTTCAAGGATTTCATGAATAGAGCATAGACCTAAATAGGTAAAAGCATTAAAGCACTTCGATCCGATTGAGATGAAGAATACTTAAGCCAAGTGTTTGAGGACCTTCTATGAGCCTGTGGTATTGTATCATAATGGACTCCTCCTAGAACACCACAACATAATGGTGTGTCTAAAAGAAGGAATCACACGTTAATTGGCATGGTATGAGCAATTATGGTTTTTGTTGATATTCTGATTTCAGTCTTGGTATATGCTCTGGAAACTGTCGAGTTTACACTAAACCATGTTCCATCTAAATTGGTCCAAAAGACACCATATGAGATAAGGCAGGGGAAATGCCGATGTGTCTTTTATGAAGATTTGGGGATGTGAAACTTAGATGAGAAAATAGTTTCCCAAAAAATATGGACCCAAATCAAATAAATATATTTGTTGCATACCCCAAGGAAATGAGGGGATACTACTTTTACACTCCATCTGACAACAAGTGTTTGTTGCCAGGTCTATTGTATTCCTAGAGAAGGAATTCATTTCCAAAGGAATCAGTGGGAGAAAAGTAGAACATGAAGAAGTTCAAGACCAAAAAGAAAACAATGAACCTGAAGAGGCACATAAGGAACAAGAAGACTCACAAGTTGTTTTAAAATCTCAAGTTCCTCATATGACACATGAACCTCATAGATCTAGTAGGATACACATTGAGATGAAAATATTTGGATATCTTATGACTCAACAATGCAATGAGTTGGAAACAGATGATAAGCCAAGAACCTACCTAGAAGATACTGATGGACCAGAGTTTGAGAAATGGCTTGAGGTCGTGAGATTAGAAATGGATTCCATGTACACCAACAAGGTATGGACCTTCGTTAATCCATTGAAGGAGTAAAATGTAGGGAAATATATTGGTAGAGTAGGCATCAGAAACAAAAATTTTACTCACTACATTCTCCATGAGAAATTGATCACATCAACAACTAGATAATGGGAATGATGGTTTAGCAAGGTTATACCTAGTTTTAGGGCAAGTCTAGCAACAATACCTCATAGTAGTGTGTGGCCTTCTTCAGGTTGCACCCAGACATCGTTTGCAGTATCTCCTAGTTGATCACCACAGACCGCAGTTGACATTGTCCTCCTAAGCCACAGGCAACGACCTCCTTGCCTCTATAGTAGTCCATACGGACCATCGAGAACTCATGTCATCCTAGTAAAATAGACAAGAAGGAGTTGTCCCCTTTTGTTGGTGTACTAGCACCAACTTTCTCAACCGCAATTATTCTCCCTTATTGTCCCTCCCTTTATCAAGTAGGATTTTCTTGGGCTCTCTTGGTTACCACAACCAAAGAGGACAAAAATTGTCAGAGCAACTGATACTCAATTGTGTGTCTTGGAAAGACTAGGAGGGGTTAGCATTTGGGTTCCCATTCAAAATAGGAGTAGAAGGGTTTGGAGCATCCTGTGACAGGTGAACTGATCAGTTCATTAGTGAACTGACCGGTTGGAAGAGTGAGCTACTCAGCTCACCCAGTGAACCGATCATTTCACAATGTGTCCCAATTGCATCTAAATTTATAATTCATTTCCAATGAATGTCCCACATTAATCCTTGAATCAATTGAATTGAATATCAAGTGAAATGGGCAACTTTTCTCATGAATCGAGCAAGTTACCAATTGCTCAATTTGTCAATAATGAGTTGATCAGTTCACTATTTGAATGAGTCAATTCACTCATAATTAGGTGATTGAATCACCCAGTGAACCAGTCATGGTTGGTGCCCTGAATTCAGCCATATCCAATTTTCAATCAACCTAAAAATCTAACATGTTAGTTCATCACTTGAGTTTGATGTTTTTGAGTCCAGACAGTTAAATGTATGTTTAATTGAATACCCAAATATTTTAGTAATAAATTTAAACTTCATTCATGAATAAACTCCTATTCCAAGTATATCATATGTGTGTGACCCTACATGTTCCAAGTTACGTTGGTAGTGAATGTCCACAACCAATTTATGACACTACAAGCAAAGAGTGGCATCTAGTAGCACATCATTATTACATAAGTAATTGGAAAGTTGGAGAACAACTTCAACCTACAATCTAGTTTTCAAATAGTCAATGATGGCTATAGAGAGCAATCTAAAATTGTGTTTAGCCTGTATAATAGAGCTATAAGCTGGAAGAGTTCCAGCAAGTTGATTCTACAACAAAGGGCAAGTACATTTCTGCATCTAATACAATAAAGGAAGTTGTTTGGATTAAGAAGTTCATTAATAAACTTGGAGTGGCTCAAGCATTAGCGATGCAATATAGTTGTATTGTGACAACAATGAAACTATTGCACAAGCTAAGGAATCAATATTTATCAGCAGTTCAAGCACATACTACAGAGGTTACATCTCATATGAGAGATTGTACAGTGAGGATGTGAATATTTGTAGATTATCAACCAAAAGAAATGTAGTTGATCCACTAACAAAAGCACTTTCTCAGCATAAGCATGATGGACATGTTAGATCACTTAAAATAAGATTCATAAGTGATTGTCTCTAAGTGTAAGTGGAAGGTTGTTGGTATGTATGCCCATAGATCTAGTCATATGATGATTCTAATGACATGCTTTATAATTAATTTGATTATTAATAAAGGCATTTTCCATCTATAAGTTTGTTCACCTATGAGATGATTATATAACATGTTAGATGTCTAAAGAATGATAATACTCAATGACATATGTCTTCGGGTTGAGGACTTGAACAATGAGATCATATGTATGTTAAGAGTATATACATTCTTGTTATGTCCCTGGTCAGATGTTATTGTGGACGCTAAATAGATGACAATAATACCTAAGACTAGAATGTGTATTGGTTGATGACAATGTCTCATTATTCATGATATGTGATATCAAACCAAGCTCATAGGTACTAGTTAGAGAATAATGTACTGGACATACCTATGTTGAGAAGTTAGTCATGGATCATAGTCATAATCACATATCAAGTGACACTGGTGATTGTGATTCTTAGACCTGAAGTCACTACTCTCATCACATGTCGTTTAATGTATTCTAACATCATCCAACATGACAATGAATAAGGGTTGTCATAAAGTTGATTGTGACACATGAGGATTGAATGTGAGTGTTGAAGATGAGATTTGTCCCTCTTGGTGGAGTTAGATATCATGGCCACTTGATAAGTGAGACTGAGAAAATGTATGGTCATACACATGTGAGTCAATATATGATATTGAGATCGTATGCATCTCTTTAGTCTGCTCTAGTTTAAGGAACATGGATTGAATGATTAAAAGGGTGATGTTTCCATGCCTAGATCTTAATATGGATATCTGTGATAAAGTAAATATATAACCATAATAACATTAATCACAGATCTAGGTTGAAGTTGTTATCCAACTTTCCAATTACTTGGGTAGCAATGATGTGTTGCTAGATACCTGTAACATCCCTAACCTGGGTTATACTTTAACCCTAGGTGTTTTGATTAAGAAAGATGATTATATGCTTAATCGTATCTTGTGAAAAGTAATTAGGGCTCATGATAAACTTATGTTTCAATTTTGGTCCTGTTTGAACAATGTTGAAGCAATATTTGCTTATTTTGGACTAAAGTGCAAACTACCCAAGTTGAGGGGTTAAATTGCAAATGTTGCATTATAAGATGTTCCTCATATGTTGAAGCATCATGAGAATGAAGATGATGTAGATGTATGGCTTGTGGTAGCCTGAGTACCAAAGAAGAGCTGATAAAGCAATGTTTGTGCATTAAAACCTAGTTTTGGTGTAAAGTGCAATTTACCCAAAACCTAGGGTTCAATATGCAAATTACCACTTCAATAAGGTCATTAATGTTTCTTGGCATCATATAGAGTAAATAAAATGAGAAGGGAGCCTCTTTTGAATTAAGTTGGAGGAGAGAGAATCTTGATATTAAAATAATCAAGATTTAATCCTAATTGAAACCCTAATTCAAATTTAGGGCAAAAATGAATGTATTAATTAAAGGTATTTCAACCAAAATTAAAATGGTTGAGTTCAGATATGTGTGGTCATCTTTGTGCTTTGTAATAGCCACGAAATATCTCAAGGAGGTGAAATTCCACTCACCATTATTATAAGAAAAAGAAATTCCACTCAAAAATGGATATTAATATTATAAGGGTTAAGGTGCTTAATTTCTTTTCCCTTTATTCTTGGATAATGAAGAGGTTTTGCAAGAACATGAAGATGGATTCGTGGCCAAGAAATGGAGGGGGTTTTGGTGGAAATTATTTTGGGAATTAAAGGAAATAATCCCATTTTCTCTCTCCTTGGGATTTCCTTATACATATCCCTTTTTCCACTCACTTAAGGACTTCTTTTTGGATTTCATTTCTTTCTTTGCCTTGGCCGACCCCAAGAGAAGCTCAGGAACAGGAGGAGGACGACCGCCAACCTATTGGTAAGGTTCTTGACCTCTTTTCCCCTTGATTCCATGGTGGAAATAAAAAATAAATCATTGATTTCTTCTTAATTCGTTCTCGTCTTCAACCCTAGCCAAACTTTTCAATCAAAAGCTTGAGGATGAGCCTAGGGGGAGTTGCAAGAGATTCATACACCATTGTTTCCATGAGATTGGAGCTTTGGAGCTCAATTGGAGGCTGGTTTTATAACTTGAACCCTTGATTTTGATATTGCATTCAATTCTACATCAAATAATGATCTTTTCTACATTTACAATAATCGATTTGGTTATGGATGCAATCACCATGGAAACCACAATAGGTTTCATGAGTTTAGAGGTTGAAGATAATAAGCACACACCTCTGGTATGGGTAAAGGTTGCATTGTACCTGCAGGCTTCTGGTGTTCAGCTTTAACTTGCTGACACACAGGACACCTCAGAACAAATTCTGCAACATCCTTCTTCATCCCAGGCCACCAATACAAATCCTTCAAGTTTCGATACATCTTGGTGCTCCCTGGATGCATAGCATACATGGAAGAATGAGCTTCTTCCAGGACTAACTTCCTTAAGTTGTCCACATTCGGCACTATCATTCTTCCATTATAACAAGCTACTTGGTCCTCTGAGTCATGAAAACCATCTTGCTTCTCATTTCCATACTCAGATCTAATCTGTTGGACTGTAGCATCACCTAGCTGTGCTTCCTTAATCTGCTCTCTTAGGGTAGGTTTAATATGCATCTCAGCTAACAGGCCGGCTAACAATGACACCTTCAACTGTACATTGTCTTGCCTTAAGGAGACAAGCATATCTCTTCTAGAACATACTAAGGAACTTAGTTGTGCTTTATCCATGGTTGATGTTGCTGATTTCCTACTCAAGGCATCTGCAACAACATTGGCCTTGCCTGGATGGTAATCAATTATACAATCGTAGTCCTTGATTAACTCCATCCAGCGACGTTGCCTCATGTTGAGCTCATGCTGAGAAAAGATATACTTAAGGTTTTTGTGGTCTGTGAAAATCTGGAATGTCTCTCCGTAGAGATAATGTCTCCAGATCTTCAAAGCATGGACCACGGAAGCTAACTCCAGATCGTGTGTCGGATAATTCTCCTCTTGTTTCTTAAGCTGTCGGGAAGCAAAAGAAATCACTTGTTTATCCTGCATTAGCACACATCCTAGTCCATTCTTGGAAGCATCACAGAAGACTACATATCCTTTTCCTTGTTCCGGTAGCACTAACACAGGTGCACTGGTCAATCTCTCCTTCAACAACTGGAAGGACTGTTGACACTTATTACTTCAAGAAAAAGGAACATCTTTCCGGGTTAACTTAGTCAAAGGTAAGGCTATAGAGCTGAAGTTCTTAATGAACCTTCGATAGTAGCCAACTAACCCTAAGAAACTTCAAATCTCTGTCGGTGTCTTCGGTTGTTCCCACTGTAGAACAGATTCTACTTTTGTAGGGACAACACGAATTCCGGAGGCAGATATCACATGCCCAAGAAAAGATACTTCCGGCAACCAGAACTCACACTTGCTAAACTTAGCATACAGCTTGTGTTCCCTTAGCAAGGTCAAAGCTTGGCAAAGATGCTTCTCATGCTGTTGAGCATCCTTACTATAGATCAGAATGTCATCTATGAAGACGACAACACACTGATCAAGGAAAGGTCGGAAAACTCTATTCATAAGTTCCATAAATGCAGCCGGTGCATTGGTTAGTCCAAACGACATAACCGTGAACTCATAGTGACCATACCTTGTCCTAAAGGCAGACTTGGGTATGTCACTATCCTTAATACGAAGTTGATGATATCCAGACCTCAAGTCTATTTTTGAAAAGACTGTTGCACCACGCAACTGGTCAAAGAGATCATCAATCCTCGGCAGAGGGTACTTATTCTTTATTGTTACTTTATTGAGTTGTCTGTAATCGATGCACAACCGCATTGACCCATCTTTCTTTTTAACAAACAAGACCGGAGCACCCCAAGGTGAAGTGCTCGGTCGGATAAAACCTCTCTCAAGTAACTCTTGAAGTTGTTTCTTGAGTTCTGCCATCTCGGCAGGCGCCATTCTATACGGTGTCTGAGCTATGGGTTTCGTATCTGGAACTAAATTGATCTCAAAATCAATTTCCCGAGGTGGTGGCACACCTGGAAGTTCTTCAGGGAATACATCTTCGAATTCCCTGACTATAGGAACTTCCGCAGGATTGGGATTCTCCTTGGTAACATCTACTACATGGGCTAAGAATGCATGACATCCTTGCCTCAACAACTTATCAGCAACCATAGCTGATACAAGACAGGTAGGCAGAATCTTTCTTTCACCTTGAAAGATCCATGTGCTGCTTTCATCAGCAAACACAGCCAACTTGGATTCACAATCCAAGACAACTCTATACCTTTCCAAGGTATCCATCCCAAGGATTATATCAAACCCTTGCATATCAAGTGGTATAAGATCCACTTGAATGCGATGATTAGAAAAGAAGAGGATGCAAGGAGAACATACCTCCTGCAAAATGGCAGACCCACTCAACGGAGTCTCCAAAAACAAACTATCCTTCCTATGACTAGTTGTCATATTACAATTACGTATTACTCTACGAGTGATAAAAGAGTGCGTAGCACCCGGGTCAATCAGAACAGATACAACACAGGATGTAGACATATCAGAATATAACAGCTCCATCTGACCTGCCACTACCCGTGGATTGACCACTGCCTCAGGTGGGTTCATAGCATAGAACCTTGCTGTTGCCTGATGTTGTGGTGGTGTTGATGATCCAGCTTGAGATGCCTGTCCATGTCCTCGAGCTGCTCCTTGAGTCTGTCTTCTCTGTGATCCTTGTTGACTCTGTCTCGGAGGTTGTGTCCCACTAACATGTCTAGATCTGCAGTCCTTCATCAAATGTCCCACCTTTCCACAGTTGTAGCAGCTTCTCTCCAGTTGTTGTGGTCTTGGTGGTCCAGTAACTGACATTGATGTTGAACTATGAGTCCCTTGTTGAGGTAGGCTTCGTCCCCTGCCTCTACTAGGTGACCATTGAGTTTGAGAACTCGATCTGGGTGGTGGAGGGTTAGGTGCAGAGAATCTAGGTTTCTTGGAATCCCTAGATGAAGAACCCTGGAATTGTGGATATCTTTTATGGGTTTGTCTTTTCTCAACCACATATCTCTCTATCCTTCGGACTGACTCAACGAAGGTAGAGAATCTCTCTCGGTTCTCTAAGGCAGATACAGGGGTTGTCATATCAGCATTCAAACCCTTCTCGAATCTTCTGATTCTTTCCTCATCCGTAGCAGCCATATGCGGACAAAACCGCAACAACTCCATGAACTTAGCTTCATACTCACTAATGTTCATCATACCCTGCCTTAGTTTCTCAAACTGAGAGATCTTCTCATCTAGGAAGGTCTTGGGAAAATATCTATTGATAAATTCCCGACGAAACGCTTCCCATGAGAACTCTATTCCGGGTCTCTTCTGCTCTTCCATGTTCCACCAGTGACCAACAATTCCCTTGAGAAGATAGACTGCATGTCTAACCTTCTCAACTTCTGGGATGTTCAGGATTCTAAAGGCCTTTTCTAGCTCTGTTAACCACAGATCTGCATCTGCGGGGTCGGCTGTCCCAAAGTACTCGGTAGCTCTGACACGACGAAGTCGCTCGAACGTCTTACTGATACCTTGTCCTTCAGGTTGAGCAGGTGCCCTGGGTGCAGGCATGGGCATCCTGTCGGTTATGTGTGTCATGGCAGTCATAAACTACCCGAACATGGTTTGAACAGCTGGGTTTCCCATGTCAGCTGGGTCAAACTGAGGTGGCTCCCTTGGTGGCTCGGGTACAGGCTGTTCTATTCTCAGAACTCTTTCACCGCCTTGAGGTGCACTAGCACTACTCTCTGCCACGTACTCATCATGATGTTCTGACATTCTTATGTATCTTCTTCTCCTGAGGAGCAGAAGATTCTATTAGATAAGGAAGGAGTACTAAAGATAGACTCGACATCCTAAATCCTATGCCTCTGTAGACTCAACTGACCTAGAGCTCTGATACCACTAATTGTGGGCTCTGATATCCAAACCATGACATAAACACGATTAAAACTAAGCGGAAGCGAATCGGTAATCAGCGGAAGGCAAAAATCACGGGAAATTAAAACTTTTCGAGACAAGAGTTTGGATCCATAAAACTTCTTTCATAAAGAGAGATAAACTGTTTACATCTCAGGATAATTACTTCTTGAGTAATTATATACATCAAGATACAAAATCTCAAGATCACATAACACAAGACTCCAAGACCTGAGAGTACAGAGGACACATAGGACTGACTCTAACTACACCACATGGCAGGACAATCTCCACCTGAATGGTTTACTGCTGCCCCTGGTGCTGCTGCTGCTGAGACTGATCACCTGTAGACTGGTTCCTTCGTCTCCGACGTCCACCTAAAAAGTTGAAGTCTACGGGGTGATACAATTATACATAATTGTCCCAGCGAGAGTTATAACTCTTCGCCAGAAGCTTTATTATAACATCAAAGAATATCTTAAGCAGTAAAGCCATCAAAGTATTCTATAACCGTTGCAGGTATAACAAGATATCTACAATTTAGAAGATATGAAGAGTATAAACACTATTGCAATGTAACATCAATCAACTAACTTGGAGTTATCTCTAACAAGTTATACTACATGGTTGATTATGTTTTATAAATAACATTATGCCCTGTGGAGATGAGGCTTACCACTCATACCCCAACTGATCGCTGAGAAGTCACATCAGTATCATACATAGGTCATTAAGAGAGCCGGATTCTCATGACCTTCACCTTCCTCAGTCAGTAAGAGGATTACTTGTAGGACACCTTGTGTCTCTACTACTATAGCTCACCAGGGTAAACTGGTCCTTCGCTATTCCAGAGTCACAGTGGCGTTCTGTACTCTCTTCGTCATCAGGAGGTTTCATATTTACCTACCACTGATACGGATATCTGTGCTTTCTTCGTCATCAGGAGGTTTCATGTTTACCTACCACTGATACGGTATGGAATTATAGTGAAGGATGGATGGATTACACATCTACATCACTTTCCTACACTAGGATGTAAGGTTCTACACATCCATGTACCCCACATACTCAAAAGTATGTGCTCCAGGAGTTCCCTGAGGAAAACCTGTTTCACCATCACTTAATCTCTGACAATGATGGATCTATGATCAGGGCTCTACATTATACTTGATTAGTTAGGTACATTCAGAATTCTTTAACAACATTCATTGTTCTTCAAACAATAAAAGTAGCATAGCAGCTATAAAAGAAGAATACTAAATGTAACAGGCCTAACTCATATCAATCATCATTACTCATTATCCTCATCACAAGTCATCTCTAAAGCATGACCTTGATGGTATTCATGGCTCTCACAGCCCATTATCATCATAAGATGTCACTGACAAGACATCAAGATATTTACTTATTCATAAGGCTAACAACATGCCTTTAATGAATATAATATCATCATCGATACCTGGATATGATTACCTTCATATCAGGACCTGCATGGTTAATACAACTGATAAAGGTAATACAAAAATAAAGAATATACTTCCTACTCTTGTCATAAGAGTCAAATCTTTAATTCATATCAAATAGAGTTTAATACTCAAAAACATGCCATCACCCTTGAATTAGGGTTCACTATTCACATTTCATGTCATCACCCTTGAATTAGGGTTTACTATTCACATTACATGTCATCACCCTTGAATTAGGGTTTACTATTCACATTACATGTCATCACCCTTGAATTAGGGTTTACTATTCACATTACATGTCATCACCCTTGAATTAGGGTTTACTATTCACATTACAGTGAACTAAACTCATAACATCATCATGTATGAGTAACATCATCATTGATGCTCTTAGATCAGTTAAAGGTTCATCATTTATCATAATTAGGGTCTCTATGATCTCACACATGTGGATCATACCCTAATTATGCTCACTCATGTGCATTGGTGATGCTTTAATTAAGTTTTCACCTAAAAAGGGTACTTTCTCTCTCTAGAGGTACTTTCTCTCTCTAGAAGTACTTTCTCTCTCATCATACTGTTAGGCGATGTCAACATCACTCTAGATCAGGTTGGATTAGATCATCATAGGCTAACATAGCCCAAAATATCACCATCATGTGATTAGGGTTTGATTTGATCAAGGTATTGCTTGATTTACCCTTCAGGGGTATTTTGGTAATTCTCCTCATTGATCATCATCGTGGTCAACTCCTTAGTCAATTAATCTCTTAATACCCTAGATTGTCATTAGGGTTTGATTTGGGCAACATTGGGCCATTTATATTATGAATTGATTGAAAGGGATCAATTTGAAATCACATTGATTGATTTCAATCATTAATCATCAATTGGGTTGAGATCGGTTGAAAGTGTTGACCGTTTGCCCACTTTGACCCTCCAAGATCACGAGCCTCTTTCTAACTCCAAGACCGCGATCCCCCTTAGGCTTCAAGACCGCGAGCCTCTTCAAGTGGTTCAAGACCGCGAGCCCTATCATTGGTTCAATTGATGTTGAGACCGCGAAGATCAAATTGGAGTTGAGTCCGCGAAGAGGGGTTGACCGTTTGGCCAGTTTGACCTCAGGACCACGAGACCCTTCGCGGTCTTGAGACCGTGAGCCTCCTCTCGGTCTTGAGACCATGAGCCCCCTCACGGTCTTGAGACCGCGAGCCCTCTCACGGTCTTGAGACCGCGAGGCTCACATGGTCTCAGCCGCTTGGTCCATCAACAAAATCAACAAAGTAATCGATGATGTCAACCGATGTTGAAGCCCTCAAAAGGTCAAATCTATGTTGACCACTTATGGATTGAGTCAATTAAGATTATTCTTGATCACTTGGTCATTCAATTGACCCATAATGGTTGACCAATTATGGTTGAAGTCGATTTAATTAGGGTCTATCAATGTTCACCCATTAACACTCAACAATGTGCATCAACACAAGGTTGAACCCTTCAATTGAGCTCCAATTGGGCCCAAACTTGGCCCAAACGGTCTTGAGGTCATGTGGGTGGACCCCACATGGTCTTGAGACCGTTTGCCCAAGATTTCATCAAAATCTAAGGTGATTTGATAGAGGTTGAACCATGATTGGGTCACAAAAATCAGAATTTTGATTTACTTGATAACTATTTGCAATTGGGTCCTCAATTGGTCAAATTACTTAACCCTAGACCTTCAAACGGTCTTGGGTGAGTGTCCTCTCGGTCTTGAGACCGTTTGGATGAGTTCCAAACGGTCTTGAGACCGTTTGCCCATCCAATTTTGGATTCTAGTGCAAATTCATCAAGGGCTGACCTATTGAGTTGATGATTATATCAATATTTAATTGCAATGTAAATTGGTGTTATTGTACCTTCAATTGGTCAACAAATCTTGACCCCAGACCTTCAAACGGTCTTGGTTGATTGCCCTCACGGTCTTGAGACGGTTTGGTGACCCCCAAACGGTCTTGAGACCGTTTAGGTCAATCAACCCTAAAAACCCTAATTAGGTCACCATAATTTCAGTACTGAATTCATCTAGGGTTAGCCCTAGTAATCACCCTTCAACTCTTAGCTCGTTTGGAATTAGACCATAAACCTTGGTGAGTTGTTAATTAACATACTTTTGAACAGTAATTTCATATGGTCAACGCTTGGTCAACGACCTTACACGGTCTTGAGACCGTTTGCCCAAAAAGGCAATTTCAGACCGTTTGAAAATCAGGAATAAATTCATTTAAAGTTGTCACTTAAAAAGGTCATATCTCCCGATTCCTTTGGAGTTAGTCTCCCAAATTTTGAGGGTAATTAGCCTATATAATTACGAACAGATTTATTATACGGTCTATGGTCGGTCAACGGTGGAGACCGTTTGCCCTGTCGCGGTCTCAAGACCGTTTGCTGACCTCGCGGTCTTGAGTCCGAGAGAGAAAACTTTTGGGACCGTTTAAGGGAGTGAAAAGCGGTGGGTTTTTCTTGGAAATCACGCCTTCATCTCCTAGCTCAAGAACAGCACGAAAATCCCATGGATTTGCTCGCAAAATAACAGGGAAAAGTAGGGAAACACTAAGAACTATCATCAAACCGCATATAAAGATGCACATAGTAAACATGGGTTTAGAGTTATAAAACCCACCTAAAGCTTGCTCCTTGAGCTCCAAGCTTTCAAGCTCCAAGCTCTAATGACGTCCTTGAGTTCCCACAGGTTGGCCAAGGTGAAAACTCCAAGGAAGGATGTAAAGAGACGGCTAGAAAGGTAGGGTTTCAAGAGTTAGCCATGAAGATGACCTTGAATTCGAGTTCTAACCATGGAATTAGGCAAGAAGAGGGGTTCAAACCTACCTTGCACCCTTGGTCATTCATCTTGAGCTCCAAGATAGTCCTTAGTCGGCCAAGCAAAGAGGAAACAGTGAAAAGAAAGAAGGATGCGTTCCTTTGTTAAGTGAAGTGAGGGGTATATATACTTGGGGTGGGATTTTCAACATTAGCTCATGAGTTTTTCTATAATGTCAACCAAGTCCCTCCATATTTACTTGCTCGTCCCTTCCTCTTAATTCTAAGGACAAACCTTCTCTCAAGGTCAAGAAAATGAGGGCAAAGAAGAGCAATCTAATACTAAGGTACATACATAAAGAGCTTTTGCACATACACCCTGATTATTCAATCACTAGGCATATATCATAACCTGATAACTCAAATGAGGTGACTTCCTCATCATTTCTTCTTTAAATGATGGAAAGAGTCTAAAAGGTACTTTAGATGACATATTTTATAATTTGCATCCCTCAATTTGGGTAAATTGCATTTTACCCCAAATTAGGGTTTCAAGCACCGGGATTGCTTCCACAGCTGCACCTTGGTGCTCAAGCTTGGGAAATCCCTCAAACTTCACCAAAATGATTCTCATGATGTCTCTACATCAGAGGAACACCTCATCATGTGCAAATTGCAAGTTAACCCTTTCAATTGGGTAAATTGCACATAGGTTCCTGTGTACAAAACAGTGCTACAACTTTATATAAAAAGGAGCAAAAACTGAAATATATGTTTATGAGAAACTTAATTACATGCCCAAAGTTAATCACAAGGATTTAATTACATAATCAGGCAAAACACCTAGGGTTAACTCATAACCCAGGTCAGGGATGTTACAAATTATCCACCCCTTACAAGGATTTCGTCCCCGAAATCGATAAGACATATTAAGAGAAAAGGGAAGGATACTTCCTTCTCATCTCATCCTCTAGTTCCCAAGTGGCTTCTTCAACACCACGGTGGTTCCAGAGGATTTTCACAAGACTTATATCTTTCTTCTTTAACTTTTTAATTCTGTTATCAAGGATTGACACTGGTCCCTCCTCATAGGATATATCATCATTCAATTCTACCTCCATAGGTTGTAGAACTGACTCGGTATCTGGGTGACATTTCTTCAGCATAGAAATGTGAAACACAGGATGTAACCTCTGTAACTCTGGGGGCAGCTCTAGTTTATATGCTACCTTTCTAATTCGCTCAATGATTGGATAAGGTCCCATAAATCTAGGAGCTAACTTTCCTTTCTTTCCAAAACGAAGGACCCCTTTCCAAGGCGAGACCTTGAGATACACTCTGTCTCCAACCTGGAACTCTAAGGGTCTACGACGCTTGTCAGCATAAGATTTCTGCCTATCCTGTGCAGTCTTAATCTTTCGTTGTATTACTTTAATCTTTTCTGTAGTCTGCTGCACAAGATCAGGACCCAACAACTGATGTTCACCAGTTTCAAACCAACATAAAGGTGATCTACAACGTCTACCATACAAAGCTTCATAAGGTGCCATATCAATACTATGCTAATAGCTATTGTTATAGGCAAACTCTATTAAGCTTAGGTGTAGATCCCAACTTCCGGTAAACTGGAGAGCACATGCTCTCAACAAGTCTTCTAAGGTCTGTATGGTTCGTTCCGACTGTCCATCAGTCTGCGGATGAAAGGCCGTACTAAACTTTAGCTTGGTGCCTAGGGATTTGTGTAACTGTTCCCAAAAACGACTTGTAAACTGAGGACCTCTGTCAGAAACTATTGTGACAGGAACTCCGTGCAAACGCACTATCTCTTGCACATATAACTCAGATAACCTTTCAGCAGAATAGGTTGTTTTGACAGGTAAGAAATGCGCTGTCTTTGTCAACCTATCAACAACTACCCAAATGGAATCATGTCCTTTGCTTGTCCTGGGTAGACCAACAACAAAGTCCATGGTCACATGGTCCCACTTCCACTGTGGTATGGGTAAAGGTTGCATTGTACCTGCAGGCTTCTGGTGTTCAGCTTTAACTTGCTGACACACAGGACACCTCAGAACAAATTCTGCAACATCCTTCTTCATCCCAGGCCACCAATACAAATCCTTCAAGTTTTGATACATCTTGGTGCTCCCTGGATGCATATCATACATGGAAGAATGAGCTTCTTCCAGGACTAACTTCCTTAAGTTGTCCACATTCGGCACTATCATTCTTCCATTATAACAAGCTACTTGGTCCTCTGAGTCATGAAAACCATCTTGCTTCTCATTTCCATACTCAGATCTAATCTGTTGGACTGTAGCATCACCTAGCTGTGCTTCCTTAATCTGCTCTCTTAGGGTAGGTTTAATATGCATCTCAGCTAACAGGCCGGCTAACAATGACACCTTCAACTGTACATTGTCTTGCCTTAAGGAGATAAGAATATCTCTTCTAGAACATACTAAGGAACTTAGTTGTGCTTTATCCATGGTTGATGTTGCTGATTTCCTACTCAAGGCATCTGCAACAACATTGGCCTTGCCTGGATGGTAATCAATTGTACAATCGTAGTCCTTGATTAACTCCATCCAGCGACGTTGCCTCATGTTGAGCTCATGCTGAGAAAAGATATACTTAAGGTTTTTGTGGTCTGTGAAAATCTGGAATGTCTCTCCGTAGAGATAATGTCTCCAGATCTTCAAAGCATGGACCACGGAAGCTAACTCCAGATCGTGTGTCGGATAATTCTCCTCGTGTTTCTTAAGATGTCGGGAAGCAAAAGAAATCACTTGTTTATCCTGCATCAGCACACATCCTAGTCCATTCTTGGAAGCATCACAGAAGACTACATATCCTTTTCCTTGTTCCGGTAGCACTAACACAGGTGCACTGGTCAATCTCTCCTTCAACAACTGGAAGGACTGTTGACACTTATTACTCCAAGAAAAAGGAACATCTTTCCGGGTTAACTTAGTCAAAGGTAAGGCTATAGAGCTGAAGTTCTTAATGAACCTTCGATAGTAGCCAGCTAACCCTAAGAAACTTCGAATCTCTATCGGTGTCTTCGGTTGTTCCCACTGTAGAACAGATTCTACTTTTGTAGGGTCAACATGAATTCCGGAGGCAGATATCACATGCCCAAGAAAAGATACTTCCGGCAACCAGAACTCACACTTGCTAAACTTAGCATACAGCTTGTGTTCCCTTAGCAAGGTCAAAGCTTGGCAAAGATGCTTCTCATGCTGTTGAGCATCCTTACTATAGATCAGAATGTCATCTATGAAGACGACAACACACTGATCAAGGAAAGGTCAGAAAACTCTATTCATAAGTTCCATAAATGCAGCCGGTGCATTGGTTAGTCCAAACGACATAACCGTGAACTCATAGTGACCATACCTTGTCCTAAAGGCAGACTTGGGTATGTCACTATCCTTAATACGAAGTTGATGATATCCAGACCTCAAGTCTATTTTTGAAAAGACTGTTGCACCACGCAACTGGTCAAAGAGATCATCAATCCTCGGCAGAGGGTACTTATTCTTTATTGTTACTTTATTGAGTTGTCTGTAATCGATGCACAACCGCATTGACCCATCTTTCTTTTTAACAAACAAGACCGGAGCACCCCAAGGTGAAGTGCTCGGTCGGATAAAACCTCTCTCAAGTAACTCTTGAAGTTGTTTCTTGAGTTCTGCCATCTCGGCAGGCGCCATTCTATACGGTGTCTGAGCTATGGGTTTCGTATATGGAACTAAATTGATCTCAAAATCAATTTCCCGAGGTGGTGGCACACCTGGAAGTTCTTCAGGGAATACATCTTCGAATTCCCTGACTATAGGAACTTCCGCAGGATTGGGATTCTCCTTGGTAACATCTACTACATGGGCTAAGAATGCATGACATCCTTGCCTCAACAACTTATCAACAACCATAGCTGATACAAGACAGGTAGGCAGAATCTTTCTTTCACCTTGAAAGATCCATGTGCTGCTTTCATCAGCAAACACAACCAACTTGGATTCACAATCCAAGACAACTCTATACCTTTCCAAGGTATCCATCCCAAGGATTATATCAAACCCTTGCATATCAAGTGGTATAAGATCCACTTGAATGCGATGATTAGAAAAGAAGAGGATGCAAGGAGAACATACCTCCTGCAAAACGGCAGACCCACTCAACGGAGTCTCCAAAAACAAACTATCCTTCCTATGACTAGTTGTCATATTACAGTTACGTATTACTCTACGAGTGATAAAAGAGTGCGTAGCACCCGGGTCAATCAGAACAGATACAACACAGGATGTAGACATATCAGAATATAAAAGCTCCATCTGACCTGCCACTACCCGTGGATTGACCACTGCCTCAGGTGGGTTCATAGCATAGAACCTTGCTGTTGCCTGATGTTGAGGTGGTGTTGATGATCCAGCTTGAGACGCCTGTCCACGTCCTCGAGCTGCTCCTTGAGACTGTCTTCTCTGTGATCCTTGTTGACTCTGTCTCGGAGGTTGTGTCCCACTAACAGGTCTAGATCTGCAGTCCTTCATCAAATGTCCCACCTTTCCACAGTTGTAGCAGCTTCTCTCCAGTTGTTGTGGTCTTGGTGGTCCAGTAACTGACATTGATGTTGAACTATGAGTCCCTTGTTGAGGTAGGCTTCGTCCCCTGCCTCTACTAGGTGACCATTGAGTTTGAGAACTCGATCTGGGTGGTGGAGGGTTAGGTGCAGAGAATCTAGGTTTCTTGGAATCCCTAGATGAAGAACCCTGGAATTGTGGATATCTTTTATGGGTTTGTCTTTTCTCAACCACATATCTCTCTATCCTTCGGACTGACTCAACGAAGGTAGAGAATCTCTCTCGGTTCTCTAAGGCAGATACAGGGGTTGTCATATCAACATTCAAACCCTTCTCGAATCTTCTGATTCTTTCCTCATCCGTAGCAGCCATATGCGGACAAAACCGCAACAACTCCATGAACTTAGCTTCATACTCGCTAATGTTCATCATACCCTGCCTTAGTTTCTCAAACTGAGAGATCTTCTCATCTAGGAAGGTCTTGGGAAAATATCTATTGATAAATTCCCGACGAAACTCTTCCCATGAGAACTCTATTCCGGGTCTCTTCTGCTCTTCCATGTTCCACCAGTGACCAGCACTTCCCTTGAGAAGATAGACTGCATGTCTAACCTTCTCAACTTCCGGGATGTTTAGGATTCTAAAGGCCTTTTCTAGCTCTGTTAACCAAAGATATGCATCTGTGGGGTCGGCTGTCCCAAAGTACTCGGTAGCTCTGACACGACAAAGTCGCTCGAACGTCTTACCGATACCTTGTCCTTCAGGCTGAGCAGGTGCCCTGGGTGCAGGCATGGGCATCCTGTCGGTTATGTGTGTCATGGCAGTCATAAACTGCCCGAACATGGTTTGAACAGCTGGGTTTCCCATGTCAGCTGGGTCAAACTGAGGTGGCTCCCTTGGTGGCTGGGGTACAGGCTGTTCTATTCTCGGAACTCTTGCACCGCCTCGAGGTGCACTAGCACTACTCTCTGCCACGTACTCATCATGATGTTCTGACATTCTTATGTATCTTCTTCTCCTGAGGAGCAGAAGATTCTATTAGATAAAGAAGGAGTACTAAAGATAGACTCGACATCCTAAATCCTATGCCTCTGTAGACTTATCTGACCTAGAGCTCTGATACCACTAATTGTGGGCTCTGATCTCCAAACCATGACATAAACATGATTAAAACTAAGCGGAAGCGAATCGGTAATCAGCGGAAGGCAAAAATCACGGGAAATTAAAACTTTTCGAGACAAGAGCTTGGATCCATAAAACTTCTTTCATAAAGAGAGATAAACTGTTTACATCTCAGGATAATTACTTCTTGAGTAATTATATACATCAAGATACAAAATCTCAAGATCACATAACACAAGACTCCAAGACCTGAGAGTACAGAGGACACATAGGACTGACTCTAACTACACCACATGGCAGGACAATCTCCACCTGAATGGTTTACTGCTGCCCCTGGTGCTGCTGCTGCTGAGACTGATCACCTGTAGACTGGTTCCTTCGTCTCCGATGTCCACCTAAAAAGTTGAAGTCTACGGGGTGAGACAATTATACATAATTGTCCCAACGAGAGTTATAACTCTTCGCCAGAAGCTTTATTATAACATCAAAGAATATCTTAAGCAGTAAAGCCATCAAAGTATTCTATAACCGTTGCAGGTATAACAAGATATCTACAATTTAGAAGATATGAAGAGTATAAACACTATTGCAATGTAACATCAATCAACTAACTTGGAGTTATCTCTAACAAGTTATACTACATGGTTGATTATGTTTTATAAACAACATTATGCCCTGTGGAGATGAGGCTTACCACTCATACCCCAACTGATCGCTGAGAAGTCACATCAGTATCATACATAGGTCATTAAGAGAGCCGGATTCTCATGACCTTCACCTTCCTCAATCAGTAAGAGGATTACTTGTAGGACACCTTGTGTCTCTACTACTATAGCTCACCAAGGTAAACTGGTCCTTCGCTATTCCAGAGTCACAGTGGCGTTCTGTACTCTCTTCGTCATCAGGAGGTTTCATATATACCTACCACTGATACGGATATCTGTGCTTTCTTCGTCATCAGGAGGTTTCATGTTTACCTACCACTGATACGGTATGGAATTATAGTGAAGGATGGATGGATTACACATCTACATCACTTTCCTACACTAGGATGTAAGGTTCTACACATCCATGTACCCCACATACTCAAAAGTATGTGCTCTAGGAGTTCCCTGAGGAAAACCTGTTTCACCATCACTTAATCTCTGACAATGATGGATCTATGATCAAGGCTCTACATTATACTTGATTAGTTAGGTACATTCAGAATTCTTTAACAACATTCATTGTTCTTCAAACAATAACAGTAGCATAGCAGCTATAAAAGAAGAATACTAAATGTAACAGGCCTAACTCATATCAATCATCATTACTCATTATCCTCATCACAAGTCATCTCTAAAGCATGACCTTGATGGTATTCATGGCTCTCACAGCCCATTATCATCATAAGATGTCACTGACAAGACATCAAGATATTTACTTATTCATAAGGCTAACAACATGCCTTTAATGAATATAATATCATCATCCATACCTGGATATGATTACCTTCATATCAGGACCTGCATGGTTAATACAACTGATAAAGGTAATACAAAAATAAAGAATATACTTCCTACTCTTGTCATAAGAGTCAAATCTTTAATTCATATCAAATAGAGTTTAATACTTAAAAACATGCCATCACCCTTGAATTAGGGTTCACTATTCACATTTCATGTCATCACCCTTGAATTAGGGTTTACTATTCACATTACATGTCATCACCCTTGAATTAGGGTTTACTATTCACATTACATGTCATCACCCTTGAATTAGGGTTTACTATTCACATTACATGTCATCACCCTTGAATTAGGGTTTACTATTCACATTACAGTGAACTAAACTCATAACATCATCATGTATGAGTAACATCATCATTGATGCTCTTAGATCAGTTAAAGGTTCATCATTTATCATAATTAGGGTCTCTATGATCTCACACATGTGGATCATACCCTAATTATGCTCACTCATGTGCATTGGTGATGCTTTAATTAAGTTTTCACCTAAAAAGGGTACTTTCTCTCTCTAGAGGTACTTTCTCTCTCTAGAAGTACTTTCTCTCTCATCATACTGTTAGGTGATGTCAACATCACTCTAGATCAGGTTGGATTAGATCATCATAGGCTAACATAGCCCAAAATATCACCATCATGTGATTAGGGTTTGATTTGATCAAGGTATTACTTGATTTACCCTTCAGGGGTATTTTGGTAATTCTCCTCATTGATCATCATCGTGGTCAACTCCTTAGTCAATTAATATCTTAATACCCTAGATTGTCATTAGGGTTTTATTAGGGCAACATTGGGCCATTTATATTATGAATTGATTGAAATGGATCAATTTGAAATCACATTGATTGATTTCAATCATTAATCATCAATTGGGTTGAGATCGGTTGAAAGTGTTGACCGTTTGCCCACTTTGACCCTCCAAGACCGCGAGCCTCTTTCTAACTCCAAGACTGCGAGCCCCCTTAGGCTTCAAGACCACGAGCCTCTTCAAGTGGTTCAAGACCGCGAGCCCTATCATTGGTTCAATTGATGTTGAGACCGCGAAGATCAAATTGGAGTTGAGTCCGCGAAGAGGGGTTGACCGTTTGGCCAGTTTGACCTCAGGACCGCGAGGCCCTTCGCGGTCTTGAGACCGCGAGCCTCCTCTCGGTCTTGAGACCGTGAGCCCCCTCACGGTCTTGAGACCTCGAGCCCTCTCACGGTCTTGAGACCGCGAGGCTCACATGGTCTTAGCCGCTTGGTCCATCAACAAAATCAACAAAGTAATCGATGATGTCAACCGATGTTGAAGCCCTCAAAAGGTCAAATCTATGTTGACCACTTATGGATTGAGTCAATTAAGATTATTCTTGATCACTTGGTCATTCAATTGACCCATAATGGTTGACCAATTATGGTTGAAGTCGATTTAATTAGGGTCTATCAATGTTCACCCATTAACACTCAACAATGTGCATCAACACAAGGTTGAACCCTTCAATTGAGCTCCAATTGGGCCCAAACTTGGCCCAAACGGTCTTGAGGTCATGTGGGTGGACCACACATGCTCTTGAGACCGTTTGCCCAAGATTTCATCAAAATCTAAGGTGATTTGATAGAGGTTGAACCATGATTGGGTCACAAAAATCAGAATTTTGATTTACTTGATAACTATTTGCAATTGGGTCCTCAATTGGTCAAATTACTTAACCCTAGACCTTCAAACGGTCTTGGGTGAGTGTCCTCTCGGTCTTGAGACCGTTTGGATGAGTTCCAAACGGTCTTGAGACCGTTTTCCCATCCAATTTTGGATTCTAGTGCAAATTCATCAAGGGCTGACCTATTGAGTTGATGATTATATCAATATTTAATTGCAATGTAAATTGGTGTTATTGTACCTTCAATTGGTCAACAAATCTTGACCCCAGACCTTCAAACGGTCTTGGTTGATTTCCCTCACGGTCTTGAGACCGTTTGGTGACCCCCAAACGGTCTTGAGACCGTTTAGGTCAATCAACCCTAAAAACCCTAATTAGGTCACCATAATTTCAGTACTGAATTCATCTAGGGTTAGCCCTAGTAATCACCCTTCAACTCTTAGCTCGTTTGGAATTAGACCATCAAACTTGGTGAGTTGTTAATTAACATACTTTTGAACAGTAATTTCATATGGTCAACGGTCAACGACCTTACACGGTCTTGAGACCGTTTGCCCAAAAAGGCAATTTCAGACCGTTTGAAAATCAGGAATAAATTCATTTACAGTTGTCACTTAAAAAGGTCATATCTCCCGATTCCTTTGGAGTTAGTCTCCCAAATTTTGAGGGTAATTAGCCTATATAATTAGGAACAGATTTATTATACGGTCCACGGTCTGTCAACGGGGCCAAACGGTCTTGGAGACCGTTTTCCCTGTCGCGGTCTCAAGACCGTTTGCTGACCTCGCGGTCTTGAGTCCGAGAGAGCAAACTTTTGGGACCGTTTAAGGGAGTGAAAAGCGGTGGGTTTTTCTTGGAAATCACGCCTTCATCTCCTAGACCATGAACAGCACGAAAATACCATGGATTTGCTCGCAAAATAGCAGGGAAAAGTAGGGAAACACTAAGAGCTATCATCAAACCGCATATAAAGATGCACATAGTAAAGCATGGGTTTAGAGTTATAAAACCCACCTAAAGCTTGCTCCTTGAGCTCCAAGCTTTCAAGCGCCAAGCTCTAATGGCGTCCTTGAGTTCCCACAGGTTTGCCAAGGTGAAAACTCCAAGGAAGGATGAAAAGAGACGGCTAGAAAGGTAGGGTTTCAAGAGTTAGCCATGAAGATGACCTTGAATTTGAGTTCTAACCATGGAATTAGGCAAGAAGAGGGGTTCAAACCTACCTTGCACCCTTGGTCGTTCCTCTTGAGCTCCAAGATAGTCCTTAGTCGGCCAAGCAAAGAGGAAACAGTGAAAAGAAAGAAGGATGCATTCCTTTGTTAAGTGAAGTGAGGGGTATATATACTTGGGGTGGGATTTTTAACATTAGCTCATGAGTTTTTCTATAATGTCAACCAAGTCCCTCCATCTTTACTTGCTCGTCCCTTCCTCTTAATTCTAAGGACAAACCTTCTCTCAAGGTCAAGAAAATGAGGGCAAAGAAGAGCAATCTAATACTAAGGTACATACATAACGAGCTTTTGCACATACACCCTGATTATTCAATCACTAGGCATATATCATAACCTGATAACTCAAATGAGGTGACTTCCTCATCATTTCTTCTCTAAATGATGGAAAGAGTCTAAAAGGTACTTTATATGGCATATTTTACAATTTGCATCCCTCAATTTGGGTAAATTGCATTTTACCCCAAATTAGGGTTTCAAGCACCGGGATTGCTTCCACAACTGCACCTTGGTGCTCAAGCTTGGGAAATCCCTCAAACTTCACCAAAATGATTCTCATGATGTCTCTACATCAGAGGAACACCTCATCATGTGCAAATTGCAAGTTAGCCCTTTCAACTGGGTAAATTGCACATAGGTCCCTGTATACAAAACAGTGCTACAACTTTATATAAAAGGAGCAAAAACTAAAATATATGTTTCTGAGAAACTTAATTACATGCCCAAAGTTAATCACAAGGATTTAATTACATAATCAGGCAAAACACCTAGGGTTAACTCATAACCCAGGTCAGGGATGTTACAATTTGTGTTTATGTAATTGAAGGCTCAAATGATTAATCAAATTGAGAACCTATTGCAATTGAAGGATCAATTGATTAACCCAAGTGAGTACCTATTGCAATTGAAGGTTCAATTGATCAATTCAATTGGATACCTTATGTAATGGAGGTCCAATATGATTGAATCTCTTGAGAATTAAGATGATGAATGATCCATTGATCCAATGATGATTAGTAATGATAATCAATGAAGTTACAAAGGTTGAAATCCTAATAGTACCTAAGTGATTAGTGCCAATTAAGGGATGAACCCTAATTGCTTATAAGAATAATGACTTGGTACACTATGTTAATCATAGTTGTATGTACTTGATTGAGGATTGATGTAACCTAATCAAGTTAAGAAGATGATAGCATGAAATTCATACATGAATATGATTCATGAGGTGATTAAGGGTATGATCCTTAAGTAAACAAATCATGAAACCCTAATCAGGAACATAAACCCTATTTGACAGGGCTATTGAACTCTAACCCTAATTGGGATGAATAGTGAATCTTTAATTATGGATAATTGAATAAAATCCTAATGGAGATGAATAGTAGATCCAAGTTGGGGGTAACCATAGTGGAAACCCTAGTTGAGGGTGATTCCATGTGAAACCCTAAATGAGGGTGATGCCATGAGAAACCCTTGTTGGGATGAATGGTAAACCCTAATTTTAGGCAATATGATGAGAAAGCCCAATGAAGGATGTTGTTATATGCAATCCTCACCCTAATGAAGTATGATAGTATGGGAAACCCTAATCCTAATAATGGAATGGTAACTAATATATTGATGGGGGAAATGCCTAAAGTGATTGATTGTAAATACCCTTATAGCAGGCAATGCTTTAACTTGAAATGAGTCCATATCATTAAATATAGATGGACCATTCTTATGTGTAACCTATGCACTTCAGGGTAAGAGTGATAGGTTAGTGAATGAAAGGATAAGGATGGGAAATACCTAAATCCAAGGTAAATTGATAACTTAAGAAAGATGGAAGTAATGAGGAAAGTGATACATCAAGATATGAAAGACTTCCCAATTAGCATCTCAAAGTTGATATACTTGAACAACTATGAAATCCTAATGTGAGATGGAAAACCTTAACCCTAAATTGGGTAATGGGACATGAGAAATCATAATATGATATGAATAGTAAGCCCTAACCCTATTGAGGGAATAGAGGTGTTACTATTTTATTACATGAAGTAATATGTTATTGTTACCTAGTGAGAGGTGACAAGATGCTTTATGGGCCTTGTGAGCCATAAGAGCAATTATGGCATAGTGTGAGGTACCAAAATGATTATAAAAGTTTATTATAAGAAAGGATAATGTTTTGATAAACTTAATAAGAGTAACAACTGTATTCAATAAATAATGAGTAAAGTTATGCAGGCTAACCTTAGGGTTCAGAGCCTAAAGTAGTATGTGATGATCAATGATGAGTTAAAGGAATTAAATTCTACGAACTGTGTAATTAGGAGTGGTTAGAGTCCACTTCTTGGTTGTGTAATTAGGAGTGGTTAGAGTCCACTGCCTGGCTGTGTAATTAGGAGTGGTTAGAGTCTACTGCCTGGCTGTGTAACCAGGAGTGGTTAGAGTCCACTACCTGGCTGTGAAATCAGGAGTGGTTAGAGTCCACTGCCTAGTTGTGTAATCAGGAGTGGTTAGAGTCCACTGCCTAGCTGTGAAATCGGGAGTGGTTAGAGTCCACTGCCTGGCTGTATAATCAGGAGTGGTTAGAGTCCACTACCTGACTGTGAAATCAGGGGTGGTTAGAGTCCATTGCCTGGCTGTGTAATCAGGATTGGTAGCGTCCAATGTCTGGCGGTGTAATCAGGTTTGGTTAAAGTCCAATACCTAGCAGAGGCTCAATGCATGTAATCAGGGTTGGTTAAAGTCCAATGCCTGGCTGTGAAATCAGGATTGGTAGTGTTCAATGCTTGGCGGTGTAATCAGGTTTGGAAGAGTCCAATACCTGGCAGAGGCTCAAATGCCTGTAATAATGACACAAGAGTAATAATAACCCAATACCTGTAATGATAACATAGGATTGGTAATAACCCAATGCCTGTGTTGATGATATATGAGTACATGGTAAATGTAATTCCATATCCGGTTATCAGATTGGCTAAGGCCAACGGAATGAAACAAGAATGTTTCATGGATGACATAACAAGATGATGAGTGTCACAAGAAAAGTTTGATATGATGGTATTACATATTGGGTAAATGATATACATGTCATTCCTATTCCTTACTAAAAGCATAGATGATATAAATTGCTCTATCATAAATAGTTGCGATGCTTACAAAGTTGAGAATGCTTTAAACTGCTTAACCTCTGCTCAGTTTCATATCTTTAAATTGCAATACAATGTTTTGGAGGAGAGTTATATCTCCCGCTGGGGCAATTTACAATTGTCTCACCCCCGTGGGATCCAATATTTTTAGGTGGACGCGGACAAGAGGAAGGAAACCTTTAGTAGAGAAGGAACAACAACATCATCGAGGACAACAGTAATATCTCAGGTGGAGATACTACCTGTCTAGTTGTATAGATAGTAGTCCTATGTGTCGTCTCTACACTCGCAGGTCCTTGGGATTTATAGATAGTGCTTTCATCATCGACTCGAGATTTTGGCTTGATGCCTCGAGGTTTTATGCTGTCTGTACATAATGTTGTATATGACAGATGAGGTTGTAATCCTCGAGAAGAGATAGTACATGTTGTGTACTTATGAAACATAATGTAAATATTATATTTTGATTCTTTATGAAAAAGATTTCCTATGTGTGGATCTCCTTGCAAAAATTTTTAATTTTAGTGATTTTCAGTAATCCGCTGCAAATGATTCGCTTCCGCTTAATTAATCTTGTGTTTTATAAGTTGGATGCCACAATACCACTCATTGCTTGTGATGTCATGAGTAGTTATGGACATTCACTGCCAACATGATATGGAACCTATAGGAACATACACATAGGATACACCTAGAATAGGAGTTTAATCATGAAGGGTTCAACTTGATTGCCAAAATATTTGGTGATCAAATTAAATAACACTGGAAAATGAGTTGACCGACTGGTGTGTTAGTCGATCAACTAGAGAGTCTAATTTACCGACTGAACTGTTTAGACATTCTTTATGAAAATGTTGACTCGATTCTTTGGAATGTTTAATAGAGCAAGTTGATACATTTCCATTCAGATTGTCAAAAGATGCCAATCAATCGACAGGTCATGCGATGAAGTTGATGTAATGACGTACATTAATCATCACATTGAAAGCCAGTACAATTGTGAATAGGAAAGTATTCCAATTGACTGACTGGAAGGACTAGTCAATCGACTTGGACGTCAATCAACCAACTAGAAGGTCCAGTTGACCGATTCAGAATTCACATTACCAATTGGATCATTAAATCATATCCCTTCGACTCCCAGTTTGATCTAGACCAGGGCTCTGACTCTCCTATAAAATAAGGGGGGTAGTCAAGGCTTTTAGATCATCACATAATAAGCTTGGACAAGTGTTGTCCTCTCATGGTTGTGGTAACGTGATAGCCTGGGCAAGTCTTACCAATAAAAGGGAGAGACATCAATGGAGAACAAAGTCAGTGCTAGCATGTTGACATCATACAACAACTCCTTCTTGATGTCTTGAAAAGTGTGACAAGGAGTTTTGGGTGGTCAGCATGGACTACTCCATAGGTGTAGAGGATGTTGCCAACACACTAGGAAGACGACAGAAACTAGCGTCTATGGTGTCAGATCAGGAGGCCTTCCAGTCAGCCATCCAGATTCAAAAACACCAACTTGTGAGGATTGTCATTGGACTTGCTCCAAGACCATGCATATATTTTGCATTCCCTCTTTCTTAGATACATTGTTGTTGATGCCATCTGCTAGTTAGGAAAATGGGCAGAATTTTTTTGTATCCGACTGCCCCATTTTTCAACATGGTTATTTGCTAAACCTATATTCTGGAAAGTTGATAGTGGCTCTTACCTTCTTGGTCCACCTTAGTTTGTGATAGCATAGGGAAGAGGTCATTACATTTGGCATCAAAGTCAGGTTTTCCATTTAATCTTAAATAATTAGTAATTTTAAGTATTCTTTAAAGCTAAAGGGAATCATTAGGGCATTACCAAGGGTGATGGTGTCTAGAAAGGATCACAGCCTGGGGCTAGAAAAAAAATTCTCCCCATTTCTAGTCGGCTTAGGAGGAGTCACTGACCACCATGAATCCCACCTGGCTATAGCCTAAGGATTTTTCCTGAAGTAAAATACCTCTAGGTTTCTCTCATCTCAATTTTTATGTAAAAGTGCCCACTCTCTTACATATTTTTATAATGAGGTATATAAATCAATATCTATTACAATTAACTGATCAGTGTCAAATAAGGGAAGTATGGGAAGAAAATGTTAAACAAGAGATAATTGTCCTTAAAACATAAAATAACCAAAATGGAAGACAAGATAAAAACTTAGAGAAATTAATCAAGAAGCAATCTAGAGACATATCTTCTAATTTGTCCCCAAAGAATCTTCATTGGAAATGCTTTTCCTTCGTGGATTCAAAAAATTTCTCTCCCTTCATAGATAATACATAATAGAAGGAGAACAGAGATGAGATTTCCTATTATTATTTTTAGGTAGATCCATAGCATTTGATTGAATGCCAAAGAAAAAATATTTTAGGTTAAACACCAGATTTTAGAAGAAAAATTATAATTAAACATGGCATGATCAGTGTCCTCATACCCAGATATATAATGAAAACAAACATAAGTGGTAATTATACACATCCTTCTAACATAGTATTAAGTTAACATTTTTTTTTGTACAACTTTCCATACGTGGATATGAAATCTTCTAGGGCAGCAAAACATCCAAATCCACATGAGAAGAGGGTGTTTCTGCTTCATTCCACAAATCTCTACGACAGATTTTAAATTAACATACAAAGATTATCTATTCTCTCCTCTAGATGGAGCATGCTCAAAAAACACGCAAAGATAATCTATTCTCATACGAGTGAGCTGATTAAAGAACCAAAGGATCATCTAACTCGTCTCCACTCTTCAAGTAGAAGATCCGTAAGTACTTCTTGTGAATCTATCTTACCAATAGGCTATATATCTTTATTGGTACATTTCAAAGGTTGAACAAAGTATCAACTTTAATGGCGAAACCTAGGGGGCGCACGGGCTCTGGCGGCGGCGATCGAGGGATTCCCTCGAGACTGAACCCTGGATCTGCAAACTCCTCTGATGCACAGTAAGCGAACGATGAATCATGCACGGAGATGGTGGATTGAAACAGATTGGAAGCAAGGACGGATATAGGAGACGGAATAGGTATTTCGGTCCCCGAGGCTGGTCTACTACTCCAGTACTCAGGGATGTGCGGCAACCAAAATGGCAATCATGCGGAAATTGAGAAAGGGCAGGCAGATGGCTGGGTAGACACGTTCGCTGAGAAAACACCACACAACAAGGCTGACCAAGTGGCCAATCGATCGAGCAGTGAACCATCGTTCAGGATCTGTGTTCAATGACAACATCTGGCAAGTAACAGACTTATCCTCGAGTAATAACGGGTCCTATTCATATGTGAACGTAGTGATGAGGGATAAGCCGACGGAGGAAGAATTAATTTCTCTGGAAAAAAAATTCGAAGAGAGGTTGTAGCTAGACGATGTTCCACTGAAGGAAATAGATGGCATACCAGCTTTAATAATCAATCCAGATGCGGAGGAGAGGCTAGCATCACCGTGGATATACGTAGTGGTAGTCAGACTCATTGGGGCAGAAGTGGGGTATATGACCTTGAAGGATACAGACTAAAACCTCTTTGGGGAATATTCAATCGTTACAATGTATATGAACTGGAATGGGCACTTTGTAGAACAATTGTCCTTCCTGCAGGAAAGACTTCGAGAACGCCCTGACCGGAGGCCTGTGGAAACTTTTCGGCTGTAGCACGGTTGTGTGGGAATGGACGCCATCTTTATACCCACGGACGACCTCCCAGAATTCATAGTGACCTTTATGTGCCTATGATCTTCGAGTACATAGGCCTTGCATTAGGAGGATTGGTGAAGGTGGATACCCACACAGCTAACCGAACTCAGAGCAGGTTTGCAAGACTAGTCGGGGAGGTTAACACACGAAAGAACCTTATACCATCTATCTTCATCAAGGACATGGAATACAACATCGAGTACATGAAGGGTTCCCCTTTGCTTGTAAACTCTGTGGGAAAGAGGGCCACACTTCGAAGTACTACAGGGAGAAATTTAATCAGGAGGAGAGGAATGATGGACCACCGAGACAAGAGACAAACTTCCCACCCACCACCGAGCCAAGGGCAGAAGCTAGTGAATGGCTGACACAACGTACCAAGAAAAAGAATAGGTACTCGCAAGAGCAGGAGGTAGGTAAACCCCTAGACTCAGGCCGAAGGTCCAACAGATTCGCAAGTCTGTTTGAGGAGGAGGAAACTGGTAGTCAAGAAGTGAGAGGCGAGACAGAACTATTTCATGTGAGGCACAGGGAGATGCCTACAAAGCCAACTAAGGTGAGGCAGAAAAAAAGGACCACTGTCCCAGTTGACACTGCTGACCAGAAAAGAGAAGTACTCAAAGAGATATCAGGCAACAATTATATTGTTCCACATACGAAGGAGGCTATGGTAGTAGAGCAGGCAGAGATCTCAACCACTGTGAACCCAGATGTGGACGAGGTAATCGAAGTCATAATTGTCCACGACAACGTTGAGAAAGATATCCTACATACCAATCAACCCCCCTCCAAATCCTGAAAAGCAATGACACCCAGGTAGCAAAACTAACAGGCACGCCCAAGCCATCTGCAGGTAGAACTAAGCCATCTGCAGGTAGAACTATCAAAGGTAGCGGCAAGAAGATGAAGAGAAGTGGCATCACTAGAACCATCAATGAAACCAGAAGGCGTAGCCCAAGGTTATATTGTTGTTAGTTATAATATCTTTGTTAATACTTGATGAGAAAGAAGGCAAGCACCTACTGGGATGAATCAAATAAAAGACAGAATTGTAGTGGCACCCAAGTGGTGAAGCTTATGTTGTATGAGATTTCTTAAAAAAAAAGTATCAACTTTGATGATGTTCATGATAGACTTAATACCAAGGCCCCTTCAGTTTCCTGTGCAGTGATCTTACTCCACCTAACAAGATGAACACTGCTTTGCTTCTCAGTACAACCCCATAGAAAATCTCTACAGAATGCTCAAAATCATTGGCACTAAACAAGGTAAAGGAAATGTGGATCACCAAAATAGTTACATAGAAGAAATGGTGGATTGAATTAACTCAAGTGTTTCAGCCATAGAGAGCATATTAGATTTCCTACCCTCCAGTCTAGAATTAATTCTATCAAGTAAAGGATCACATAAATCCTTTTTTAGTTTGCCAACAAAAAGCAAAATCCCCAAATACCTTTGAAGAAGCTTACCCTCTTCGATCTTCAAAATATATGAAATGGCAGTCGTCTCAACATCACAACTGCAGAAAACTAAAATCTTAGATGGATTCAAAGATAAACCCATCATCTTTTGAAGACTGTCGAAGATGTCTATAAGTTGATGGGCATTACTATCATTTTCTTCAGCAAAAACCATACGGTCATCAACAAAGATCGAGTGACAAATCTCCAACTTACTGGAATCCCTAAGAGGAACTAGACCTTCTTCCTTCACACTTCTATTCATAAGGAGAGTAAACCATTGCATAATAATAATGAGTAAGTATGGGGACAAAGGGTCCCCTTGCCTCACTCCATTGCTAGGAGTGAAAGAATCCAAGCGCTCACCATCGAGCAAAATATGATAAGTAGTATTGAAGATCTATCTTAACCAAACCAACCAGCAACCTAGAAAATTCATCTTTTTTAAAATAAGAAAAAGAGACTCCCACGAGATGGATTCATATGCCTTAGTTAAGTAATACTTGACGAACATACAGGGAGAACTAGTGTAACATCCCACTTTTCAAAACATATACATATCACTAAGAGGAAGCAATTTGCGCAAGGGGGGTATCACAAAATGCTAATTATGCTATTCTAGTAAATGAAACACCATGCATTGATTTAATATAGATTCATACATAGTTCATGGACATGACATCTAAAACGTGTTCATCATTAATCTAAATCTACTGGGCTAATAAATGGCTAACAAAAATTAAGGCATGACATAAAAGATTGGATCAACTTGGTAAATGGAACCCCACCAGGATAAGCTTGAAAATCTCATAGTTCTTGATTGTCATTATTATTCTTCAATTGTTCCAAGTCCTGCAGACATCGTGTCCCCAACCATGCAAAATAAACATTGTTCATTAAGTGGTACTTGGAATTTTGTACAATAGATGATAATAATAATTTGACATGAAGTAACTTAACATGAAATAAAATTGACATGAACATGATCATGGATTATCTTAAGCATTCTTTGAATAACTTTGAACATGATGAACTAGATAAGTGAATATATGCCACCTCTCTTAATGCCTCGTGGGATCCATAATTGCTAGTAGTCCCACACCTAACTCTTGAGGTCCATGAACGAGGTGAATATAAGAACTTAACTACTTCATTGGTTTTCATCAATAACTTAGATCTTGACTTAACCATTAAATTTCCTTAATTTTAATCTTGACCATAATGGGATTGATCCCTCGTAATGCCATGATGGGATTTATTCCCAAGAAACAATAATAGGGATTTCTCTGTTCTTGAGCATTTTTCATTAATCATAATGTATAGCCATAATTAGGGTTTTACAATAGACCAAAATAAGCAATCAATCATGCAGTGATATCTATACTTCATTTCAATTAAGAAAGCATTCATAATTTCATGAGATTTAATAGTGAGCATAATCGTAAACATAACATCCAATAAAACCAAATTTAGTTATGCCAATAGTGCATGTCATGCATACCTATAACAAAACACCTTATGACAAGTCCTCTGACTTGATTAAGTCTTTAGTCACTTGCATTTCAATTAATATCTAAAATCAGTAAGTGTTAATTTTTCATTCAAATATTGAAGAATTTGAGTATGGAAAATAGAGTTCGAAAATAGCATAAATTGATAGAGAATCAAAATATCCTTCAGACATATATTTTTCCATACTTTTATGAGGTCATATGCAATAGTTATGAATTTTTATTATCAACCAGTCAGAAAACTGGAAACCATAGTGTGACATCATTTAAACTGGAAAAATACGTCTGATGTAAATAAAATGCAAAAAAGTAGAAAAGACCAGCGCATGTGATACATTGATCAAGTGTGTGGGGGCAAGAATGTCATTCAAACACTAAGCATGATCCATGCCTTGAAAAATCAAAAGTGTGCCAAAAAGTCTTAATTGCCCATATGGATATAATCATTTGATTGAAATGGTAGGGATACCATGGTCATCCCAGGACCATATTTCTTCTCCCTTCGCATTGGTGCGAGGCATGAAATCAGAGGATGCAAAATCCGATCAAACTTGACAGTATAGCTTGTATCTTTACTAGAAAATAATATGAGATTATTCCTTGAAGCTATTCCACCATAATGATCCCCAAAGTGGACAATATGATGGTCAAGATCTCAAGAACGAGTCCCCTCCATGGTTGGAAATTGGAGGAAGTTCAAGCAATTGAAACTAGCAAAGAATGGTAACAAAACAAATCTGCTAACTTGTTAAAAAGAATTGTGAGGCCAAGGCAGAGATAAGAGAAGAATTTTCATGGTTGGAGGGGCACTGAGTGGACATGGTGACTAAAGTGGACAAGGTCCTCAAATCGGACCAAAGGGTATGGCGATTGAGATAATCATGGAGTAAACTAGAGACTGGAAAATGAAAAATGAGTGTGGATTATGCTTACATGATAAACAATTGAACCAAATGAGGTGGAGAATGTTGGGATGAGGTTGTAGTTTCCAGAGGAGAAGAAGAAGTAGGGTGACGAACTCAAGGGTACTAGGAGTCCAAACTAAGGGTGGAGGAGAAACTTGGGTAGGGTGGCAAAGTTGTAAGTGTCCTTAAGTAGTAAGAGGAAGGATAAGAGGGTGTTTGTGGTTTGGGGGTGGCGAGGAAAGGGAAGCCCTAATTGGGTGTTTTTCCAATAGAGAGAGGGAGGAGGTGCAATGGCTCATTCAGTCTAGGAAAGAGAGAGAAAGACAACAAAGGAAAAATCTCATGGAAAGGATGAGGGATGAGAGTGAACAGAACCCTAGAAGGGAACATAGTAAAATCAATTTCTAACCACGACATAACTAGAGGTAGGTGAAGATAAGTTAGTCGTTGGATACGGAATGGACAGTCACACACGTGAGTGAAAAGGGAAGTAAAGAAAAAGAGGTGTGTGAAATGTGAAATTCTTAGAACTTTGGTGTATTGATGCATTAAATCATAATTTCAATTAAACATTCAAATCTATATATAGCTCTTTCCTAATTAGCTTGGAGGGTCAAACATAGTCAAAATGATCCCAAATTTGGACCATAGGCTAATTAGGTAGTCTAGATTCTTCCTATCCAATTAGATTTAGGTTTGGCATATATTTTACCCATAATTTCCATAAGGGTCGTTTAATTTAATTTTTTATGTATTAAAGGATGAGATAATGTAACAATACTTTGAGAGTCTTTGGGTCAATTTTTGAGATGAACACTTATTCCTTCCTCAAAAGTTATTTTGTATGCCTTTGAAGCCTTTTGGATATATTCTCTTGGAGGAGAGAGGAAGAGAGAATAAAGACACTTTCCTCTTGTATTAAAACTAATAAAGGAAAAAGGAAAACTTCTTTTCCAAGTTAATTATTCCATATTTTTGAAGTTTAATCCTTTTACCTTCCTCTTTTATTTCTTTTAAACATCCTCAATGCTAGGAGAGAGAAAAAGGGAAAATGAAAACTAATATTCATCAATTTGAGTTAATTGCAATAGTATGGCATGTATGAAAGAGGAAATGTATTTTGAGTCTCATTTTTTTTTCATTTCATTATCCTATATGAAATACCATTTCATGGTCTTTTAACATTAAGCCCCTCAATTATCATTATTTAAGAAAAACCACAACTAAGGTTTAAGTTAGTTTTGAAAACTTGGGATGTTACAACTAGTTTTCTTATTGAAATCGTGGATGACTTCATTAGAAAGAAAGATTGCATCTTTAATACTACGACCTTTAAGGAAAGAATGTTGATTGTGACTAACAAGAGAAGGTAAGACATGTTTCTATCGATTAGCCAAATTTTCAAAATCACCTTATAAAGGCCATTATAGAGAGTAATCGACCTCTAGTTCCTTAACTCACAAGTGCCCTTAATCTTGGGTATAAGAGAGATAAAATGCTTGTTTGCTTCCTTAAGAAATATACCTATTTTGAAAAACTCAAGAATAGAACATGTAACATCCTCTTTCATACTAATCCAACATTCCTTATAGAACTTTCTATTGAAACCATCAGGACCTAAACATTTATCGATATCTAGGCTAAGAAAAACCGCATGCACCTCTTTAGTAGTGATAAGTTTATCAAGGTAAAGACATTAAACATCATCCAATCGACAAAAACGAAGCTCATTAATCAAGTTAATACAAGTCAAGGAGTTCTTATTAAAAAGTGTAATGTAGTAACTGCTCACATAGATTTTGACCATATAAACATCATTGTTTAATGAACCATCAATGATCAAATTAATAATATGATTTCTTAGAGACTTTAAGTGAAGAATTAAAAAACTTTGAATTAGAATCTCACTCCTTGAGCCAATGAATATGAGATTTTTTCCTTAAGAAATATCCTTCCTGTAATAGAGACAAGCAAGCAGCCTTACGAATCCCAACAACTTTTTGAATATTCTATTATTTAAGTGGATTAAGATCATCATTTTTTAGGTCTTCAATAGCTTCCACCTCTTAGATTAAAGAAAGATTAGAAAAACCACCATTCAGTTGTTTCGTGCAATAGGATCTACTTTAAAATATCTTAGCTTCTTGTAGACTTTAAAAATCAAATGTCCTTTACATTAAGACTCCAACCTTTAGAAGCACAATTTTGAGCCCTTCTTTCAATGTCCAGGCATTAATAAACCAAAAAGGGCCCTGACAAGGGACCCCTTACCAATATTAAGGGTTATGAGTCTATGATCACTTGTAATTGTTTAAATAATGTGTTCAAGAAAGTCAAGAATTTTGGATATAAACTCAACATTTTAGAGGATTCTATCCGTTTTTGAAATAATAAACTCTTTCGCATCTTGATGATTATTCTAGGTGTAGAAGGCACCTTTTATCTAACTCAAAAAGATCACAATTTAGAGCACAGTCATTTAATTCATGAATTCATTTCTTTATAAGAGATTATTTACCAATACGCTCGATGTTCCTTCTCATTGCATTAAAATCACCTAGAAAAATCCAAGGGTCTTTGATAACATGTTTCTCTCATCTCATATTTGTGTCTTTATTCCCTCCATGCTTATCTCATAAACCTTAAGGACCTATTAGTAATTATCTCTCCTAAATTAGTGTGTCTCATGATAGCCTTATGGCATCTCTATTTAATAATAATACTACTAATAATAATTATAATACATGTAATAATGATAATATTAATACAAATATATACATAATTATTTCATTAGTGCAAAGAAAGGTTAAAAATATTTATGTTATATAGAATGGATTGCTTTAAAACCATTGTGATCACATACAATGTTCTTTGAGGCAAACATGGGAAGACTGCCCGTAAGAAGAAGGTTTCCCCAAAGAAGAACAAAAGGGCCATGTTTAGAAAATCCTCTTAGAAGAGGAAGAGGCAAGAGGAGGCCTTTGTTGAAGGAGGTTTTGTGTCTGATGAGGTCTTCAATTCCTTTTATTGCCCAGACCATGAATTTGGTGTCGACCGTGAGGATGGTCCTGAATGTGAGGATGTCTCTGACCCTAATGATGGCTCTACTCCTACAACTGAGAACAAGCTTGTCAAAACACATGAGATGGTGTGGTTGGAGCAACACATGTTGTTGATTGATGCCATCAGTGACATAGCCCTTGGGGACATCAGCAAAGACAATAATAGTGCACCCCCATCATGTTTGTCCTTGTCTTGGAGCCACCATCCTCAACATTGTCAAGATGAACATAGATAAGTCGTAGCATCCCCAAAGTGCAATCCATATATAACTATATGAAAGCATGGGTCATCATCATTACACTCAAAGAATGTCAAAAATAGCATATCAAATAATATAAAACTTTATACATGATATAATTTACATTGATTCTCATACACATTATCCATAAAACTTACAATTTAAGAGAACCTAATACATAAAAATATGAAAAACTAGATAACATCCTTGGTTCATATAGATGGCTACCCCAATAAGTCTTGAATTCAATATGCGTCGACCTTTTAAAATCTATCCCATGTTGAAGATCACCTATGAGCATCTTGTTGGTATGTATGCCAAGAGAGCCTATCACGTGATGATTGTATTTGGGCATCATATACTTGATTTGATAATATAAAAAAGTAATCTTGTATGTTATGTTTGTTTTAGTTATGAGATGATGATAAAAACATGATAAATGTCTAAAGAATGATGTTACTCGATATGCTACCCTCTCACTAGCTTTCCTTGTTGAGTCCGTGGGTTTTTTGGTTTTGATTGGTTTCTTCTGGAGCTAGTTTGTTCTCCTTTGGCTGAGAAATGGCTATCATTATAGCTGTTGTGGTTGCTTTGGAACTATTCCTTTTGATCCTATCATCCTTGGTTGAAGTTGCTTTGCTGCTTGGGCTGGTTTCCTTGGTTTTATTACATGTTGTTGCCTAGAATCCAGTATCTTGTTTATGCATTTTCCTTGGGAGCGACTGCTCTATTTTGGAAGAGCTTCCTGTGATGGTTGTGGTTTGTTCTAGGTTATGTTGCTCTTCTGGTGATCTGATCCTTTGATACTATTTCCCTCTCACTAGTGATGGCTCGATGGTTTGAGTGGATGGACTCTCTTCTTCCTATTTTGTTTTGGGACTAGTTTTATTCTCCCATTCTACTGCTGCTTACCCCCTTTCACTCATGGAGAAGTTTTTGTACTACTATTTCTTCTTGTTCTGGCTGCTCCCCTCAGGTGATGGCTGAATGTGGATTTCGTATGGAGGATGCACTTGCTGTCTTGGCAGTTATGGTTGTGTTCATTGCTTATGGCTGGCTTCTAAGATGTTGCCCTCTATGTTGCTCTTGATGCTTCCCTCTCACACTTGGAGTGATGGTCGAGTCTATAGGGTTTGATGTGCTGTAGTTGTTGGTTTAGATGTGTTGTCTATGAGTTGTGTTTATGGTTTTGTTTGCTCCCCTCTCACTGCTCAGTGACGGTTGAGTTTGGATGGCGAGCTTTTCTTGGTTTTCTCCTACTAAGCTTGGTCTTTCCAGTGTTGGGCTTTGGGTCGTCAGTACTCTGATGGGTCCTGCTCTTTTCAGATGTGTTGTTTGTGAGATGTGTTTATGGTTCTATTTGCTCCCCTCTCACTATTCAGTGATGGTTGAGCTTGGATGGCGAGCTTTTCTTTCTTTGCTCCTGCTGATTTTGATTCTTCTAGTGATGATCTTAAGAGATTTGTTGTTAGTACTTCATTTCTTCCTGCTCCCCTCTCACCTAAGTGTGATGGTTGAGTTAGTTTCTTCCTTTTCCTGGGTTTCCTCAGGCCTGAGCTCACATATACTATACTCTGATGTAAAGATAGTTTTGTTTTTTAGTTGGTTCTCTTTTGGGAATCAACAAGCATTGTACACTCATACAAACAAAAATGAAAAAAAAGCAACATGAGTTTTTGACCGACCAAAAAAAGAATGATGTTACTCGATGATAATATTTCTTCAAGTTAAGGATTTGAACATAGACATCATATGTATCTTAAGAGTATATACATTCTTGTTATGTACCTAGATGGATATTGTTGTGGAAGTGATATAGGCAAAATTAATACATACGACTAGAATGTGTGTTGACGGATGACAAAGTTACATTAGTCATGATATTGAATATCAAGTCAATCACATAGTTACTTGTTAGAGAATGGTATACCAAAAAGACCCACCTTGAGAGTGATACATGGAGATCATGAAATGGTAGTCAGATTCAACTCTCAAAGTGATAGTGGTAATTGTGGATCTTAACTTGAAGTCACTACACTCATCATATGTTGTTCAATGAACTTTTTTACACCAACCAACATGACCTTGAATAAGGGTTGTCATAAAGGAGGTGTTGTGGTACTTTATGACACATGGGGATTGACTGTCAAAGATGTAGATGGAATTTGTCCTTCCTACTGGAGTTGATATCCTAACCAGTTGATAGAGAGACTAAGAAATGCATGACCATGCGAGTCAATATGTGATATTGGGGTCACATGCATCTCTATAGCCTGATCTAGTTCAAGAAACATAGATCTAGTATTAAGAGGATGATGACTCCAAGCCTCATATTCAATCTGGATATTTGAGACAAAGGAACTATACAATCATTGTAACACTCTTGATGAATGTAGGTTGAAGTTGTTCTCCAACTTTCCAATTACTTGGGTAGCAGTAAAGTGTTTCTAGATAGCACTCATCACTTGTGATGTAATAAATTGGTTATGGGCATTCACTACCAATTCAATTTGGTACCTATAGGGTCACACACATAGGATGCACTGGAATAGGAGTTCAATCATGGATAATGTTTAACTTGGTTACTAAAATGTTTAGGTAATCAACTTAAACAATACTAGCAATCTAATCAGCCGAATAGATTGTCTAGTCAACTGACTGGTGTGCCAGTCAATCGATTGGAGAGTCCACTTGGTCAATTGAGCTGTATAAACAATGGTTGATGAAACTAGTTAGTCAATCGATTGGAATGTTCAGTCGATCGACTAGAATAGTTTCCATTGAATTGTCAAAAAGAGACAAATGGACGATTGGAATTCCCAATCAACTGACAGCATGGCCAAGTAGGATTGGTTCAATTAATTGATGTTGACGTAATGATGTGCATTTATCATCACAGTGAAAACTAGTAATTTTACAAATATGAAAGCAAGACAATCGACTAAATGAATGTCCAGTCAACCAACTAGAGTGCTAGTCAACTAAGTGGAAGGTCCATCCACTGGTGATTCACAACAGTAGTAAAATCATGAAATATGTCCCCTCGTGTCTGTAGGTGTTTGGAAAACCCTGGCCCATCCACTCTTTTATAAAGGAGGGATTGATAAAGCTCTCAACACTCTTGTTTGACAAGAGTGCTCATGTCTACATTGTAATAATGTGAGTGCCAACGATATCTTACATGTTAAAGGTAGAGATATCCAAGGGGAGAAAAGTCGACACTAGCACATTGAAAAAACAAATGGACTACTCCTTCATGTTGGCTTCTGAAAAGCACAAAGCAGAGTTCCCGACAGTCTGCTTGTACTATGTAGATATGTGAAGGTCGTTGATCCCATGCTAGAAGGATGCCTTCTGTGTGCAAATTGCAAATGTAGCACATAGTCATACAAGGATATTCGTTGGACTTGCTCTAGGATAAGGTATGCCTTGCTACCCCTTTCCCAATCCTTCGTTGTTCACAGAGTCCGTTGATTAGGAAATATGGAAAAAAAATTCTCCTATCATATGATTACTCCATAGTTCCCAACGGTGGTATCAAAGCCATGTCAATTTGTGTTGTTTTTGGATTTAAATTGATATGATCGGATTTCTTTTATCATTTATTCTATTTCATGTGATGTGGATATTTAAATGATTATCCAACTAAATACCACATACACTAGGAATTCCCCATAGATCATATATATATGATGTGATATATATAAGAAATTTATGTGCATCACATTTAAATCAGTTTGGTGGTTGAATGTAACTCGAGAATTCTCCTTTTACAATATAATAAATAAATAGGATTAGCTATAATTTCTATTTTAGAGAAGGAGAAGGAGTTCTGCACTAGGCAAGTCAACTGACTGGGAGTCGAGTCAATCGACTAGAGAATCAAAGAGGCAAGTGTATGGAGGAGCCATCGACTAGAGGCTCAATTGACCAACTAGAGGAATCTAGACAATCAATTGATCTAGGAGCCAGTCGACTGACTAATAGAGACCAATCGACCAACATGCAAACGAATCGATTGACGGGAAGAGTCCAGTCGATCAATCGACTTATTTCTAGGACAACATATTCCTTTGTAGGTTTTACGTATGATTTTGACCTTAGGTGTATAGTGATTCTTTGTGGATCCAAAGAATTGCATTAGTGTGTACATAACCATCGCCTGTATGTTTGTGATTGCATGTTTTATTTGTGGATATAGTATGTATATGATGCATATTATAAGTATGTAGTGATTTGATATGTATATGTATTTATTAATAAAATCCCTCCAATAAATATTAAGTCTAAGATTCTCTCTATAAGCAACACACATGAAAAGTTTGATTGAATAAGTGCGGGCGCGCCCTATCATGGTGTTTCATCTATCTCATGGAAGTGTGATGGTAGATATGTGGGTCAACCTCTATAGCGTGCATATTCTATTGTGTTGGATTTTGGGTTAGGATTAACTAGGTGATCTTAATAGGATTAAGTGCCTAAAACCATACATGTGGAATATGATGTAGAGTTGTGCATACCATCTACCAAGAGTTGTATTGGATGCAATTGGCACATGTTTTCTACCTTAATAATTGGGTTATGGACACGGGTGTTGGTTGGATAATAAATTGATGTATTTCAGATCTTGACTCACTAAAAGATTGTATGTTGCAATCTTATGAATTAATAATGAAGGCTATTAATTTAAACTAAATAGTGGGAGTGATAGTTAATTAAAGGCCTAATTAATATTGTCAATGTTTTTTCAAATCAAATCAAATAAAAATGTTTTGACAAAATGCAAATTGTCTTTTGTAGAAAAAAATGAAAACATCAACACTTTTTCTTTGTGGTCGGTCCTTAAGAAGGACAAAATGAACATGAACAAGTTCCATGATTGGTTTAGGATTTTGAGAATTGTTCTCACTCAAGAGAGAAAGATCTATGTCTTAGAGATACTAGAGCCAAAGGAACCCGCTCTCACCGGGCCTAACGCTGAATGGGATGCTTACTAGAAGCACTCTGAAGATGTTGTGGGTTTCAAGTGCCTGATGCTATGCTCAGTGAACTATGTGTTGCAAAGACAGCATGACAACATAGAAGTTATCAATATGGTAACAAATCTCAAGAAAAGTTTGAGGATTAAGAAAGATAAGAGAGATATTATATCTTAATGGAGATTTAAGTGAAATATTGCAGAGGGAGATCCAGTACGGCCCCGTGTGCTCAAGTTGATTGGGTATCTTTTTTTTGTGGGTAATAGGGTGTTGTGCCTCTTTACTCATTTCCAAAGAAAGTAATGTAGTGATTACATAATGCAATCACAACCAGTACAACTGACAAGAAAAGGAAAATAAAGAAAAAGATAATTGTACATCAGAACGTGAAATTAACTATACATGGATTTAAGGTCATTGAGACAACTATCCCAGATCACTCCAGTATCTTTATTGACATCCATAAAAATCCTTCCATTCCTTTCTGTCCAAATCAAATCGATGAGAAAAACAACAAGACTTTTAGCTTCCTTCTTCAAGAAAAGTAGATCTTTAGTTGAGCATAATAGATAACCATAAGCATTTTCAAACCATCTCCATATTTCCTTAGCATAAACACACTCGAAGAAAATATGGTCAGATGTTTCTGCATCCACTCTACAGAGTGGGCATCTAGAAACAACCTAAAATCCCATTCTTTGCAAATAGTCTATAGTGGGTAGATTCCTCAGAAACAACTTCCAAAGAACTACACAACATCTTTGGGGGGACTTCCCTGACCAAGTCCATTTCCCCCAACTAACTTTTTGATGTTTCTTTCTTGAGATATTCCAGCCATCTTTCAAATTAAAATTGCATTTGCCTTTGAATCGAATATAATCATCCAAATCAGAGGGTTCCCATTAATTCATCAGGATATTTAAGATAGTCTCACTTCCTCTAAAGTTGGCACAGGACCAAGCACCATCAATTACGTAGCTAATGACTTTGCAATTCAGACCTTTCCCCATTCGAAAAATCAACTATAGTCTCACTTCCTCTAAATTTGGAATAGGACCAAGCACCATCAATTACGCAACTACTAACTTTTAAATTCATACCTTTCCCCATTCTATACACCATCTTGGAATTAACAACATCGAAAAGCTTCATCTTCCCTTTCAACCACGGGTCTCTCCACAATAAAAATTTATCACCCCTTCCCAAACATAGATCAATTTCCTTTAACGTAATATCTCTTTGACTTAGGATTCTCATCTAGAGCCATGATGAATTGCTTCTAGCCATAATAGACCATATTGACTCATCTCTTAGGTACCTCTCATGCAACCATTTGACCCACAAGGACTTTTTCTCAGTAGCTATGCTCCAGAGATTTTTAAGAAGACCATCAATTGACAATTCTTCAACAAATCTAACACCATGACCCCCTTCATCCTTTGGTCTACATATAACTCACCAAGAAATTGTATGTAAATGTCTTTTCTCCTTGGTATCATTCCATATGAAATTTCTCATATGCTTTTCAATATCTTGAATAACTAACTTAGGAAGCGGGATAGCTGCAGACCAATATATATGGAAAGAAGATAGTGTAGTAATAACCAATTCTAATCTCCCCACTTGGGATAATAGGTGACTCTTCCAAGAATTCAGCCTACCTTTGATCTTATCTATGATCGGTGCACACATCCGTTTTGTTAAAAGCCCTGTGAAAAGTGGTAGGCCCAAATACATAATAGGAAAGAGATGCTCTTCAATGTTAAAAATGGATGCAATGCTGTTATCTTGGACACCTTTACTCAGGAAAATTTGGCTCTTTGTATTATTGTTTCAAACCTAAAATCTCACTAAAAGTGACAAAGATGGTTTTTAGGCACTTGACATTCTATTTATCAGCTTTGGTGAAAAGGAGAAGGTCATCACCAAAAATAATGTGAGGTACATATGCTTACCCAGATGCAGAGATAGGTCCCATCTCTCCTCATCTCATAGAAGCATTAATAATAGATGTAAATCCCTGCACAACTACCACAAAAAGGAAGGGAGATAGAGGATCTCCCTGTCTCACTCCATTAGAGGCACTAAATAGTTTAGAAGGACTTCCGTTCACCAAAACTTTATAAGAGGCTGAGGAAATGTAACATTTATCCACTCAATCCAACAACAAGAGAATCCCATTTTGAAAAGAAGAAAAAGAATATTATCCCTTCTCACTGTATCATATGCTTTAGCAAAATCTGCCTTGATGCACATTTTTTTGAGATCCCACAAAAGTTCTTAGAATGTCATTAGGCAAGATAATATCATCTCTAATTCTCATATCATTGATGAATGCCATTTGGTTATAATCAGTGAGAGTAGGAAGGATGAACTTAACTCTGTTTGCCATAATCTTCATGATAACTTTATAAATCAGATTGCAAAGAGAAATGGGCTTGAAATCTTTCACGTAGCTATCTCCCTAAACTTTAGGTATCACTGTGATAAGTGTACTATTGCATTCCTTTAATAACTTTCCATAGCTAAGGAAACCTTGATCATTAGCTATAATTTCATCTCCAATAATATCCCAAATGGATTTGAAATAACACAATGTTAAAACTGTCAGGTCCACGGGCCTTATCATCTTTCATCAATTTAATCACCTACTCAATCTCAGATCTTGTGACAACTTTCCTTAGATCATCAAATTGATCACTTGTAATCGTAGGCAAGATCCATTCACTATCCCACACCACTTCAGAATTTGAAGAGCTATTAAACAACTTGCTATAGAACTCCCTCACATTGCTCCTCATTAGATCATCATCATAAACATTGACATCTTCCTTCATACTAAGCATATTGATATGGTTCCTCAGCCTTCTAGACTTTAAAGAGGCATAAAAATAGGAATTTTCATCCCCCAACTTCAACCATTGAACTCTACTTTTTTGTTTAAGTAAACTCTCTTCATCCTTCATCACATTAACTGCATCACCTCTAGCCCGAGCTAATTCAATCTGAAGAGGACTATCCATTGGATTAGATTCAACATCCCTCTACAAAGAAGAAACCTTCAAATCAATCTCTTTAGCCTTAATAAAGAAATTTCCCACAATTTCCTAGTTCTATTTCTTTAAATCCTCAGTAACAACTTGCAGTTTCCTGTACACTCTATACATGGGTGTGCCTTGAAACTCAAATCAACACCACACCTCCTTAACCACCTCCCTATAACCCTGTTGATTGATCCAGGCATTTATAAATCTAAAAGGGGTTGGTTTCTTCCTTTCAAAATCTAATCTCAAGATAATGATCTTATGATAACTAAACAAAGAAAAGATTGCTTCATCCCAGCAATAGGGGAAGGATGAGAGGAACTTGATATTGCAGAAGACTCTATCAATTTTAGAAAAAGTACTTCTTCTAGATCTACTATGACTATCCCACGTGAAAAAAGAACCCTTTACAGTCATCTCCATGAGATTAGTAGAGCAAATAGCTTCATTGAAATCCTTCATGCTCCTGTTAGATGGTGGTTGTTTCCCCATCCTCAACAAGTGAATTCCACATAAGAACTCTATCAAAATCACCATTGGCACCATATACAAAAGATAGGTCAAAATGAATCACATCTTTAACAATAGAACAGTGTGTCACTTGATCATTAGTCGATATCACCTTGACATCTATGTCCTGATCAGACCAAAGAATAAGAATCCTAGTATAATAATAGAAGTAAAAATTGTCAATGTACTTATCTCCTTGACGAATAATGTTAACAAAACTATTTAGTTCACTTTTGTTAACTATAGTTTCCTGAAAAACATACACATTAGCTTTCAGTCTATCCATCCCCTTCCGAATGTGAGGTATCTTATTACTTCCTCCCCTCACATTCCAAGAAGCAATAGTAAGATTATTATTCATTTGGGGGAATGGGAACCTCCATCACCACATTATCAATCGATACCTCCTCAATATGAGTTTCATTATCTGTAAAACTTGAGAGGGGAGAGTATTTGTTAATGGATTCAGGGACATTCCAAGTCACCTATTTAGTAACAACTCTGGGAGAAGATCTCAACTTCTTCTTCATCATTTCCCAACCTATTTTGGGGGACAGATTAGGAGTCATAAGACTACCTTCAACAACACTATATACCCCTATTTCTATAATAGTTGTTGACTTCACAAGTTCAGAACTATCCATCACCATGCTAGAAGATCCATTTTCTACTAAAATTATTTCTTCACCATCTTCCTCATCTACAAAGACTTCATTCTCATCATATGCCTTGTGAGCATTAGCAACCCACATCTTCCTCATTTTCTTCTTTAGAAGCCCTTCACCTGTATCAATCAGCTGGCCACACAAGGCTGACTTGTGCCCACACAAGCCACACATCAAACACCTTGATGGCTCCCATTCATATTAAAATTCAATTACATCACTTTGACCATCCTCACAAATAATTTGTAGCTCTTTTGGAAATGAGAAGTCAATGGGAATGACCAAATGCATCCTGGCATATTCAAGTCCATGAAATTCCTATGCCAGTTTGTCTAGACAAAGAGGTTTGCAAAGGTAAGAACCTATGTGGTTGAACATCTCTGCATCCAAGAGCTCCAAGGGTAAGTTGTGAATCTTCCACCAAATCGATATATTTGTGAGCTTCATCTTATCCAGGGGTTTTCTGTGCTCCCATTTCTTTATGATTAGCAGTTTCCGAGCAACAAACCATGGACTGTCATCTACTATCGTAGCCAGGTCTTTGTCATTGGTGAACATCATAATGAAGAAGCTATGCCCCCTTGATCTTAACTTGATACAGCCTTTAGCTTTCCAGATCTAAGCAAGATGGAGAGAAAGTGCCAGCCAATTTGGCTTCAGTCCAATGACATACACAGTCACCATCCTATTCCATCTAGCCACATTCCTCTCTATAATTGCCTTGGGATACACAAGCTTTCCATCAACTATACGAACTTCAGTTTTGTTCAGTTTTACAGGTCCAACGCTTTCCTTCTTGATTGGGTATGTTGAAAACCTTGAGAGACTAGGATTTCCTTTAGGCTAAGAGTTGGACACGGACATGATTCTTGCAATCATTGTCTAAATCATTTAGCCAATTTGTCATGAACTACAACATGAACAACTTTGCTAAGTTGTTGTCTGAACTACTTGGTATGATGAGAACTATCAAGACATGGATGAAGAAGGACAAACTCGAATATGTGATGATGATCATCAGAGGTAAAGGAAAGTCCAATGGCATATACAAGCCCATGAAAGGTTCTAAATCCATCTAGAATCCCAAGTCATCTACACTTAAAGCTAAGGGAGGGGTGACTAAAGAAGGGAATTGGCATCAATGTCACCAGGATGGACACTGGAAATGGAATTCCCCTCTTTACATAGAGGAACTCAAGAAGAAGAAGTAAGGGATAGACATCTATACTTTAGATATATATGCTAATGAAATCAATATTACTACTTCATCACATTTGGTATTAGATATCGGATGAGGATCTCACATATGTTATGATTTGCAGGATCTGACAAGAAGTAAGCCATTAAAGAAAGGATGAAGTGGAAGTGATGGAGGAAGAGTTTTTTCCACTACAGTTGGAACCTATCATTTATATCAACCCAATGGTCTTTTAATAGGATTAGAGATTGCTATTATGCATCTTCTCTTTATAGAAACATCATTTATCTCATTTGGACAAAATAAGATTCATATTTCATACAATGAATGGTGGATGTTTTATTTTAAAGATATAATATTTTATAACAGTGAACCAATGTGTCATGTTTTATATCAATTAGTTCTAAAAACAAGTGTGTATGACATAAGTACCAAAAAGGCTAAAATTCAAACTCTCAAAGGAAAATACATTTAGCAATGTAACCTAGGGCACATAAATGAGAAACAAAATTCTAAATTCCATAAAGATGGTTATCAAGACTATTCTAATTTTGAATGAATGGAGACATGCAAGTCTTGTTTATTGGGCAAGAAGGAAAAATAATTTTTCACTGATAATAGTGAGAGAGCAAGTGATTTATTGAGATTCATACGTAGTGATGTCATTTGGACCTTTAGAACAAATGATGTAGGTGGTTATTAGTATTAAAACATTTTGATTTGATTGAGATGGATAATACTTGAACTAAAGGTTTGAATACCTTTTGGGAGACCATGGTACTGTACCACAATGGACTCCAGAAAGAAGGTATTACATCATGTTCGACATGGTGCTATCAATGATGAGTTTTTTAGATCTTACAACTTCCTTCTAGGGACATGCTCTACAAACTGCCGTGTTTAGCTGCATACCATCTAGATTGGTTCAAAGGACACCATATGATATATGGAATGGGAAACATCATGATAAATATTTTATGAATGTTTGGTGATTTGAAGCTTATGTGAGATAATGGTTTCCCAAAAAGCTTAGATCCAAGTCAGATAAATGTTATTTTGTTGAATATCCTAAAGAAACTAGGGGATACTACTTTTATGTCCCATATGGAAGAAAAATGTTTGTTTATAAGATTATTGTGTCCCTAGAAAAGGAATTTATTTCTAAAGGAATTAGTAGAAAATGTAGAACTTGAATAAGTTTGAGACCAATAAGAAAACATTGAACCTCTATAGGTATAGAAGGAGCAAGTAGATTCATAGATTTTTGTGTAATCTCAGGTTCCTCTTATGACACATGAACCTCATAGATCCAGAAGGACATGCCTTGAGCTTAAAATATTTAGGTATCTTGTTATTCAATAAGGCGATGAGTTGGTCATAGATGATGACCAAAAACCTACCTACAAGATGTTGAGGGGCCATAGTATGAGAAAGGGCTTGAGGCTATGAGATCTGAGATGGACTCCATGTACATCAACAAGGGATGGACCTTGGTGGATCCACCTGAAGGGTTAAAACCCATAGGGTACAAATGTGTATTTAAGAAGAAGACCTACATGGACGGTAATGTACAAACCTATAAAGGTCTATTGGTTGTAAAGGGTTTCAGACACGTTCAAGGTGTTGAGAATAATGAAACCTTTTCCCCAGTTGCCATGGTCAAATCCATTAGGATCATGTGTGCCATTGTATCTTATTATGACTATGAGATTTGGCATGTGTATGTTAAAACCACTTTCCTTAATGGGTATCTTCTTAAGGGTGTGTACATGACACAACCAGAAGGTTGTATACTTTTAAAGGAAGACAATAAAATTTGTAATCTACAAAGGTCAATCTATGTATTAAAGCAAGCATCTCAGTGATGGAATCTTCAGTCTGATGAGGTAGTCAAAGAGTTTGGTTTTAGTCAAAATGAATATGAAACATGTGTTTACAAGAAGGTTAGTGGAAGCATACTTATATTCCTTATTTGTATGTAGATGACATACAATTGATGAGGAATGACATCCCTCTCCTACAAATGGTTAAAACCTATATGGGAGGTACCTTATCTGTAAAGGAATTAGGTGAGGCATCCTATATCTTAGGAATTAAGATCTATAGAGATTGATTTAGATGGCTTCTTGGCCTAATCCAGAGTACATACATTGACAAGGTGTTGGAGAGGTTCATCATGCATGACTCAAAGAGAGAAAGTTTGACCATGTCTCATGGAATTAGTCTCTCTAGAGCCCAGTATCCTAGTTTTTGTGAAGAACTAGAACACATGAGTAAGATGTCATATGCATCTTCTATTGGATCTATCATGTATGCAATGTTATGTATATGCCCTAATGTCTTGTATGCTTTGAGCATGAGGAGCAGATAATAGTAAAATCGTAGTTAAGGCCACTGGACTTCTATAAAAAAAAATCCTTAAGTACTTGAGAATGACTAAGGATGAGTTCCTTATTTATGATGGTAAGGAAAAGTTGGGTGTAAGGGCTACACTAATGAAAGCTTCCAAACTGACAAAGATAATTATCTATCACAATTAGTGTTTTGTCTTAAATAATAGAATTGTAAGTTGGAAAGGTTCCAAGCAAAAGATAGTTTTTTATTCTGTAATAGAAGCCTAGTATATTATTTTTTTAACATAGCAGAGGATATTGTATGCATCAAGTAGTTCAATTATGAACTTGTGGTGGTTCCAACCATTATTGACACAATAGAGATATTGTGTCAACAATGAAGCTATTGAAAGGTTGAGGAACATAGATCACATATTTCAACATTTTCACCTCATACGAGAGATCGTACGTCAAGGTGATGTGAAGATTTAAGTAATATTTATAGAAAGAAAATGTTGATAACATGCTAATAAAGTAATTCCACTGCAGAAGCATGATTGCATGTTAAATCATTGGGAATTAGATTTTTGGGTGATTGGATCTAAGTACAAGTGGGAGTCTATTGGTATGTATAAACAAAGATCTAATTATATGATGATTGTATTGGGTCAACATATACTCCATTAGATAATTATAAAGGTAATTTTGTATATTATTATTGTCTCAGTTATGAGATGATGACACAAACATGATTAATGTTTAAAGCATGATGTTACTCAATGACATATGTCTTCAGGTTAAGGACATGAATAATTTGATCATATTATGTTAAGAGTATATACAATATTGTTATGCCCCTAGTTGGATATTTTTGTCAAAGATATATAGACAACAATAATACATAACACTAGAATGTGTGTTGACTGACGAAGAGTCTCATTAGTCATGATGTTGGATATCAACTCATATACATAGGTACTTGATAGATAACAATGTACCAGACAGACCCACCTTGAGAGTGATACATGAAGACCATGAAATGGTAGTCAGAATCATCTCTTACAGTGAATAGTGGTGATTGTAGTTCTAAGACCTAAAGTCACTAGACTTGTTACATGTTGTTCAATGAACTTTGGCACCACCCAATGTGACCTTGAATAAGGGTTGTCAAAAAGGTGGTGATCAGGTACTGTATAACACATGGGGATTGATTGTGAGTGATGTAGATAGGATTTTTCCCTCCTGTGGATTTAATATCTCGACCACTTGATAGCAAGATTACAATATGCATGGCCATGCTTATGTGAGTCAATATGTGATATTGGGATCACATGAATCTCTGTAGTTTGCTCTAGTTCAAGAAACATAGATTGAGTATTAAAATGATGATGATTCCATGCCATGTATTCAATCTAGATATCTAAGACAAAGGAACTATACTATCATTGTAACATTGATCCTGTATGTAGGTTGAAGTTGTTCTCCAACTTTCCAATTACTTGGGTAGTAATGAAGTGTTGGTAGATACCGCTCATTTCTTGTGATGTCATAACTGGTTATGGACATTCATTACCAATGTAATTTAAGACCTATAGGGTCACACGCAAAGGATGCATTTAGAAATTGGAGTTTACTCATGAATAAGTTTTTACTTGATTACCAAAGTGTTTAGGTAATAAACTCACACGATATTGGTACGCCAACTAACCAACTGGACTGTCCAATCGACCAATTGGTGTGCCTGTCAATTGAGTGGGGAGTCTAGTTAACCAACTGGGATGTACAGACATTGGACAATGAAACCAATCAGTCGACCAATAGGAATGTCTACTTGACTGACTGAGATAGTATTCATTAAATTTATAAAAAGAGCCAATTGATTGATTAGAATATCTAATCGACTGGTTGGGTGACCAAGTAGGACCGGGTCAAGCGATTGATGTTGATGTAATGATGTTCATTAATCATCACATTAAAATCATAATTATATGAATGGGAAAGCAAGCAAATCAATCAATTAGATTGCTTAATAGATTGAATTGAAGGTCTAGTCGATCGATTGGTGATTCATAGTAGTAGTAAAATAATGAAATATTTCCCCTCATGTCCTCAGCTTTTTGAAAAACCCTAACTTGTCCACTCCTATATAAAGGGGGTGTCCAAGCCACTTGACACTCTTATGTGATAAGACTTCTCATCTTAACTCTATGGTAACATGAGGGATAAAGGAATCTTACCCAGGAAAGGGAGAGATAACCAAGGGGAGAAAAGTTGATGCTAGCACGTTGACAAAATGAAAAGACAAGTCCTTTTTGGCTTCTGGAAAGTGCAACATGGAGTTCCCGGTGGTCCGCATGGACTGTGTAGAGGCATGAAGGCCTTTACCACCATTATAGGAGGATGTCATTCACTATCTGTGTGCAAATTTTGAAAGTAGTACATTGATGTGCAAGGATAGTCATTGGACTTGCTCCA
>OY856409.1:673370450-673382950 GCA_963693085.1 Alisma plantago-aquatica | reverse complement strand
CTACCTATTCCAAACATGAAGGAGGTGATGTCATTTTCCCCTTTTTCAATGGTGGCACTCCATCCCAACTCTGGTGGAGATGCTTTCTAGAGATCTGAGGATTATCATCCCCATGAACCATGCCACAGAGGTTCCTTGGGAAATTGAGAAGGAGGAAGGACCATTGCTGCCAACCACAATTGGTGCTTGAAGGACCTCATAGGTTGTCTGGAGACTGCAAAGACTCATTGTGAACACTTTTAGGAGGTGGCATGATCCAATGACCAAAAGGAAGAGGTGCTTTGTAGACGTCGAGGGTTCTCATTGGGCTTCATTCTCTCTCGGTAGCGACGTCTATCGAGTAAGGTAGAGCTTCAACGTGGTATCTTCCTCAATCTGTGGTTGTATATGTCACTAAGATAGAGTAGGAGTTACTGACTGTCTGGGATCATAGTACTCTATGAGGATGTGGTGCTACAAGTGTTCAGAGATGGCCAGGCATGACCGTATGTTCACCTATAGAAGACCGAAGTCTTGGGGCTTCTACAACGAGCAGAAGGCATGACTATAGGGTCACACAATGACCTGGTCCAACCTACCGATCCGGTCCAGTAGACATGAAGGCATGAACCAGATGGCTCACTTGGGGCATCACAACCTGATGGGGGAACATGGTCGAGATCCAGGACCCAAAGAAGAAGATCTGACGGCCAGGATAGTTATCATCAAGGTAAATCTCTTTTAAAGATCCAAAAATAGGTCTAATCTTAGAAAATCAATCATAACTAACTCCCTTAGCCAATAAATGGCTAAAAATACCCCTAGACTCATAATAACATTAGCTTATTACTAGACCTCTATATCAAGTTTTACAACACAACTAATAATGGTTTATGATGTAGATGATAATACTCCACTTTTGGTTTTTTTAAATGGTTGAATTAGTATATGATAAATATTTTAGTTTTGAGAAAATAGTTCTAAACCCTAATATCATGTGGCAACCAAATATAAACTATGATCAAGTCATAATTTCATAATATTAGGTCTTTTCCCATTAATGCATTATTAGATGCTTTAAACCTCATATTAATTGTAGAAAATTAGGAAAATATCAAAAAAATATGAAATTTGAACCAAAGCCTAATTGTGACATATGTATCACTAGAAAAATACTAGAGATACATTTAGATTAATAAAACCTAGGTTTGACCAAACCCTAATTTGGACCTAAAATAATCAAGAATAACCACACACCTTTTTTGATGATGATTAATTGCTATTAATCAGGTGATGACCAGAGTAGTAGATGACCTTGGATGTATACAAAATCTCTAAACTCCAGTACGTGGGTTTTTATTAAGTATATGACTAGTTTTCATGGATGCATAATGATATGATGTACTTTGGATGCTTTTATTTGCATGTCAATTCTTGGATGTTTATTAGTCTTATATGCTTCATCGAAACTAAAGGAACATAAGACAACTATTGATGAGTTTTAGCTACTAGAGCACAAATGGACCAGTATGGATGTATGATATATTGCCTAGTATGGATGTATGTTGAATTTCCCATGCTAGATGTATGATAAAGTAATTTCCCATATTAGATGTATGATAAGTGCCAATAGAAATTATAGGACAACTGCATCCAATGATATGTCTAAAAGATGTGTTTACTTGATCATCACATTAAACATTGTTTTCTTTTACTCTTTCTTTCTAAAGTTATATCAATTATGCAAGCATATTAGTATGTATCTTTCTACCCACGTACACAACACCTTGTGTGTTGATTCGTTGTTTCACTTATGTTTTAGGTTCATAGCTAGCATGGGGCAAAAGAAGTGATGTGAGTAGTTGTCTAGGTTGTACCTATTCTGTAGATCCTAATTAGCATACACATTCATAGACTTGTAAATATTCTTTCAATATGTAAATGTAATTCATGTTGTGATAAGTCATCTTGTATTAATATACATGTTAAATGTTGAGAACTTTTATGGTGTATGTTACAGTTGTATTTACATGTATGTGCAAATTACCTCCACAATGCACTTTGATACATTGGCATAATGTTTTTGGATCTGTCCTCTTGGTCCTTCTAAGTCTCGAGATGGCAGAATCTGGGGACGTTACAAGTTTTGTGAGAAATCTGTTAATATGCACAACTTTTCTTCCCCTTGTACACCTCAACAAAATGGGGTTGTAGAGAGAAAGAATAGGTTTTTATAGGAAATGGCTAGGGCCATGATTTTTGAGTATGATACTCTAAAGAATTTTTAGGCCAAAGTTATTAGTACCTCATTTTTGTGCAAAATCAGGTTTTCAGTCACTGTTCTTTAAAGAAAACCCACTGTGAGTTATGGAGTGGTAGAAAGCCTTCTATCAAAAAAATTTAGGTTTTTGATTGTCTTTGTTTTGTTTTGAACACCAAAGATTCTCTCGACAAGTTGATGGTAAATTTTATAAGGCTTTATTTCTTGGCTATACCACTACAAGTAGAACATATAAAGTTTTCAACATTGAATTGTCTAAAGTAGAAGAATCTACCAATGTTGAATTTATTGAAACTGTACCCTCAATTTTCATGAATATTGTAAATGATGATGTTATAGATGAGGTGATTCATAGATTGAAAAAGCTAAATATCAACAATAATTACTAGATTAAAATAGCTCAACATCAACAACAATGAAAATAGATGGTTGTAGATGAAAAACAAAAAGAGGATGAAAAGAAGGATCCAACTCCTTTCTTTGTAAAAGATCATCCACAAGAGCTTATCGTAGGAAATATTTTTGAAAAGGTGAAGACATGGGATGCATTCAAAAAACAACAAGCCAATATTTCCTTCATCTCACAACTTGATCCAAAGAATGATAAAGAAGCTCTTGGGGATGATGACTAGATCCTATCTATGCAAGAAGAGTTTGAGCAATTTGAGAAGAACCAAGTGTGGACTCTTGTGCCAAGAACAAGTGATAGAAAAATCATTGGCACCAAATGGTTCTACCACAGAAAATTTGATGAAAGAGGCAAAGTGGCAAAAACAATGCAAAGTTAGTAATTCAAGGTTATAATCAACCGATAGGTATTGACTTTGATGAAAATTATTCTCTTGTTTCTAGACTTGAATCTATTAGAATGCTACTTGCCTTTTCTAGTCATAAAAATTTCTTGATGTTTCAAATGGATGTTAAAAATTGTGTTTTCGAATGGTATAATAGCAGAGGAAGTCTATGTGGCTCAACCTCGTGGCTTTGAATATGAAAAGTATGCTAATCATGTTTATCTACTACAAAAAGTTTTCTATGGTCTTGAACAAGTCCATAGATCTTTGTATGAGAAATTGAAAAACTTTTTGTTAGATAATGGTTATGTCATTGGCAAAGTTGATTCTACACTCTTTATTATACACACTTCTAGAAACTTTAGATCATTCAAATTTACGTTGATGATATTATTTTCAGCGGAATTTATCTTGAACTTTGCAAGGATTTTAGTTCTATCATGCAAAGTGAATTTGAAATGAACATAATGGGAGAGATAACATTCTTCCTAGGCTTTCAAATAAAGCAAACTAAAGATGAAAACTTCATCAACCAAGGAAAGTACACAAAAGAACTTCTAATGCACTTTGGGATGGAAAACTCTAAGCCTATGGATACTCCTATGTCCAACACCACCAATCTTGATAAAGATGAGGAAGGTGAGAAGGTAGATGAGAAGCACTATAGAGGTATGATTGGTAGCTTACTTTACTTAATTGCCTCTAGACCTGATATTTTGCTAGATTTCAATGAAGCCCTAGAAAATCCAATGTTATAGTTGTTAAGAGGATTCTAAGGTACCTAGACAAACCCCACAATTTAGGTCTATGGTATCCCAAGTTAAGAAACTTTACTCTTACTTCTTATAGAGATGTAGATTATGTCAGGTGCTTAGTTGATAGAAAGTGCACAAGTGGAACTTGCTTCCTCCTAGGATCTTGTTTGGTTTGTTAATTCTCTAAGAAACAAAGTATCGTGGCTCTTTCAAATATCAAGGATGAATACATTCTAGTTGGAAGTTGTTGTGCCCAAATCCTATGGATGAAGAAAATGATCCAAGACTTTAATCTTCATTATGACGCTTCTCCTATCTGTTTTGATAATACTAGTCCAATCAATTTGTCTTATAATCTTATATTGCATAGTAGAGCTAAACATATAGAGGTCCACCATCACTTTCTCTATGACCACATTGCTAAGAAAGATTCTATATCACTCATGCAGACACAGAAAACCATCTTGCTAACATTTTTACCAAACCTCTAGTTAGAGAGAAATTTACCTTCATTAGATTAAAATTTCTTATAACTTCTCTTGAAGATACTGATATTCCTTATATGTAGTTATTCTCTTACCTATATGTTCTTACTCATTAAGTTCTCATCTTATCATTGTTTGTTCTACATATGCCTAGGTTTTTTTCATTTATGAGAGAACCCACCCTAGGAAGGGCCACTACTAGACCAAACCCAAAATGGTAACCATCTCTTACGTACGGCCTACAAATCTTCACAGTAAGAGGTAAGTATAAAAGGTGGGGGAATAAAGATGAGGGAAATAAGAGGTGGAATAAAAATACAAAAGAGAAAATGAAAGAAGAGGTAAGTGCAAAAATTTAGAGGAAGTGAAAAGGAGGGTATTGAAAAGAATTCATACAATATTTTTTCCTCAGTAATCGAAACAATGACATGTTGTGGGAAGAATTTTGCGTGCGAGCGGGGTGGTGTTTAGCCACCCTTGCTATTTTCTTCCTAGATATACGCAAGTGGCCGTCAATATACTGTGCAATATAAAGTCAGGACAACAATCACCTGCTAGTTTACTGCCTCAAACATTCATGTGTGACGTACGGCGTTAAATCTATTATGACTAGGGATACAAAGACCCTCATTTACACCCATATACAAAATCATTTTCGAGAATGACCAGGTGGCACAAAAATTAAAGAGTTTTGAGTGCTCTTTTTTCTAGAAGAGTTGGGGGGGGTTTGAAAATGTAATACAAACAATGAGAATAAGTACGATTGTCTTTCAAAGAAGACTTTTTTATATTGGAGACGATAAAGTAAAGAAATAATTATAATTGATTTTTTCCGACATAAATTTTTAAGACAACATATGTATGTGAGAAATATTGTTTATATATTGATTATTAACGTGTATTACATTACTATTTAGTCCAATGTTGATGGTAAATTAGTTCATATATTTGTGCCGGCAATATTATTCCATAAAAGGTATTATTTTCCCATCTTTGTATATTGGGTAGCTGATATTGTAAATTATTTTGAATTTTTATATGCATTGTCACGAGGGAAAAAATCTATTTATAAATATTGTATTTTTAGCTATGTTTATCACGGATGGACCGATGGTATAATTTTTATCTCTCTATTTTGCACTCAATTCAAAAGATAATATAATAGTGTTCATCAGAATATTATTATGTATTATTTAATTATATTGTGTACCATATTGGTAAGCATGTACGATTACAGAACATCCCTCCGTCTATTTCTCCTACTTTTTTTAATCTCTCATGCAGTCATACATAGCATTAAAATCCAGATAGATTTGTTCTATTTCTATTCACTGCTTCCCACAAACTTTCTTTTATTTCCACTTCCTAATAAAACAGGTGTGTGACCAGATTGGGCACAGAATTCATCAATTGTTTTCCAACCATTGTCCTCTACCAATATATAATACTCGTTTCTGTAGCGTTCTCTTTTTTTCCTCGTTTTCTCTCCCGTCTTGTAAAAATCAAAGTCTGATTTCCAATATAAAAGTTAGGAAATTAATCTCCGAAGAAAATTTTATGTGGTTAGTTCTATGCAGTAATAATGGATTATATTTTCCTAGTTAACCAAACTTCTACGAGTATAAATGACTTCTCAAGAATGCAATAGTGAAAACGGGTTTCCCTTTATCAAGCTTATGACGGGCGGGCAATTTCAGGATACGAGTCTCGTTCCATCTACTGGTGGTCAGTTGTTTTCTAATTACAAGAGAAACTTAAAGGCAGTCATTCTAATAAAGCAGAGATTTGAGTTTTTGTTTGCACTGCAACATATTCGCTTCAGTCAGACTTATCAACGGTAAGCCACATTGTCTAATCATTTTAATAAATAAAACCCAGTTTGCTTGATGTTGTGTTTTCTAATAGTATATTGTGATGGAAAGTAGCATAGGAAAACATAGATTTTCAAAATATATAATATGTAGATAAAATGGATTGATAGTATCAGAATTATACATCTAGAGATCAATAATAAGTTTGAATAGCTCGAAAATCTTTACATGATTATCAATATCTTAAGATTGTCAAAAATCACAAAAAAAAACTACTTTGTTATATTTTTGACAAGATTTTTTTTATCAACATGCCTTTATAATAACATTTCGGACATGAACGTGATATTTTCTAAAATGGCGGCATTACTTCAAAATAGCTTTTACACATCAAATATTAGAATCAATCCCACCAAAACATTTTTACAGTCTAGTTGAAGTTTTCATGTAACGTCAAAAGTTTCGCTATAAAGCCAAATTCCTTGTCAATTATGTCCTAAACGAGATTTAGCGTATTTTCTTAATTTAATGTTTCTCTATGATTCTTGTTTTAGATGAATATCAAAGATAATAAAAAGGACCAACATACTAAAAAACTATAGAGGTGGGACCGATTAGCATACCTACTTCAAACTTGGACAAAAATGTGAATATATCCTGACCGTGATCCAGAATAAATGGGAATATTAGAAGATTGTGTGCCCAGTACTCACATGTGACATTGTGCATCTATATATATGCAAACATGTGCCCCTTTATATAACACAGTTCCAACCGTTTCCCCTAATTGTGTTCATCTCACTAACCCCTTCTCAAAATCAGTTAGTATTCAAAGAAAGCAACATTCAAAAGATGACTAAATACCATTGATGGAATATAATTCTTGTTTTTCTAAAAGGTGTATTCGGTAACATATAAATGAAAGTGAAAATAATTTAGAATTTACATTGGTAAAGAAGGAAAATTTACGACGGAAAATGAAGGCGATGAAGACAAATTAAAAAATGTCATGTTGGAATTGACGTATATTGGGATTAAGAGAAGCATTCTCTCCCCCTCTTCCACATCCGTGACAGAGGCCGAATACCTGAAAGAGTGGTAAATTAGAATTGACATATACTAATGATTGAGTGGTATGAATTCTAACCCGAAGCCATCATTGGGAACTTCCATTGATATTTTATTATCAGTTCACTAGTCAAAAGCAAACTTTTGGAATTAACTCTGGAGCTTTTCAACTCAACATGAGTACATATCCATTCATTGTTATCACGACCTATGACATTGTAGTTGTGACTTTTTTCATTAAGTCATCATGATATATATTCCTCCATGATTATTTTTTCAAATTTAGGGGTGGACTATGTCTAGTGGAGCATGAATAGACTCCACTACTAGTGATGGGTAGTGGTGGAGCTACGTTGAGACACTGATAGACACATGTATAGACTGCAACAGTATGGATATGGTGCGGTTTATGTCCAAATTATAACCGCACCATAGACAAAAATAAATAATCATATTCACACCATATCAATTTGTTGTGTTTGAGATTGAAAATTATATCCGTATTGTCAAAAAATCACGATTAACCACACTGCATTGCACCACACCAAAACACACTATGTAACATCATAAACATTTACTATTAGTAGCCTTGTATATAAAATTTATAAAGAAATTGTACACAATAAATAAAAATAACATCATAAAAACAATGTCATGTCCATATTACACAATAAAAAACACCAAACTTTTTATTCATGTGGAAATCGATCTAAATTTGTATTTTTCTTTTCAAACAACATTATTCTCTTTCATTGACTCCTCAAATATCTCTCCCCTGATAAGCTTTCTTCATCATTTCAAGTATATAATCTATATTTTTTTTCTATATATGTATTTATTTATTTCAGATAAAATTCTATATATGTATTTATAATGAGAGAAATATGAGAATATTTTAAATTAAGTGTATTATATATTTTTCTAAGTGATATAGGGGGGAGTCAAAACTATTGTTGTAGTAGGGTGATATACATTTGAATGTATTATAGATAAAGATGACTAGTAATAATTGTGTAATTAGCTCTTCTCGATTTTCTCTTTCTCTCTTTCCATATTCTTTTCACCTTTGTTTATTTATCTAAGTTTGATTTTATCTTCATTAACAACAACATCTCTCAGTCAATGTAAAATAGTTCACTTGTAGTAATAAATTAAATTGTAATCTTAATTATATGACACATATTTTCTAATTTGTTTCCATTTGAGATCAACAATAAACGACTTTATAAATTTAAACATAATACATTAGATGATTCTGCCAACGACGATGATTATCTACCGTCATTATATAAATGACTATATTATTGTGTGAAAATAAATATATGAATATGAAGTTCAAAAAATATTTAATTAAAAATGAATGACAAAACTTTTATGTACTAGGGACACATGTATGTTTAGCAATTGTACAAAGAGGGTCCATATGTTCAGTAACTACAAAAAATAAGTCCCTATTTCTCTATAAATTAAATTTTATTTTAATATATAGATTTTTGTGTGAACAACAATATATAATGTGACTAGAGTAATATATTACATATTTATATACTTAAAATAACTTAATTGCGGTGCGGTATTTATCTGTAGTTATTTTGTATAGATCCATAATTGCACCACACTGTTGCTATTTTAAAATTTTGAAACTGTGTTCACACCATAACCATTTGGTGCAGTTATAAAATATAGTGAAATTATCTGTGAATATGGTTTTTCACAACAATATTATCCCTAGACACATGCCATATCCGTCCTAAAAAAAGCAAACGTTATCTAAACAATTAAATTATAAATCTTCCATAAAACCAGCGCGGTTCCCACCTGAAGTTTCTGTGTGACTAGAATAACTTTTCCTAAATGTGCCTGCTGCTAGCTAATGTCCAATTGTCCAGCACTAATGCCATTTTCTTCCGAAGCGGCTTCAATGTGCTTCCAAAGCCGTCCAGTTTTGTTCCGAAGCTGTACGGTTTCTCTCCACAATTGTTTGGACTAATAGATTTCTAGTGTAGCTGCTTAGGGTATGTTTGATTTGCTGTGTCTGGTCGTAATGGATTGTATTTTAAGATCCAACAGCAAAAAGATTAAGTTTGCTTTGCTGTAGCTGGAGAAATCAGGAGATCCTGCACTTTTGGACAAAGAAAAAACGCAGGACGGCAGCCTCCCGCTCAAAACTGCCGGACGCCATCATCCATCTCTCGCCACACGTCTTTCTTTCTCTCCGCCGCTTCTTTTTCTCGAATTTTCCGTGCGGCCCCAAACATAAAGTCGCGTTTTACGGAGTTCTACAAATCCACTCGTTCCTCTCAACCGGGACCACGTGATTACAGGATTTAACCTAATCCAGTTAAATCCAGCTATCCAAACGTGTCCTTAATGTACAAAATTATATGCTTGTAATCTGAACACGTCGTGCTTGTTTTTTCGATACTTTCCATTGTGAAAAAAGATTTCCTGTTCTTGTTCTTATAATGTGTGCGGCGAGATTTTTTCTCTCTATTGGTGTGATGGACTTATTTACCCTAACCATTATGAAAGAGCACTTGGACAGGCTCCTGGTTCGGTGTAAGTGGACCGAATGACTTAACTCAAATTTCGAAACGTATTTTATGTGATTGGTTGTCCGAAAACTCAGAAAACAAATTCCGTGGAATTCTCTTGAGTTCCGTAAGTAAATATAGAGTTCATTTTCTGATCCCGGATAAAAACGGGCGTAAACAAGTTCCGCTCCTCAGTCTGATCTTACCCTGGCAGCAGACTCCCCGTTCTTGCACTGGCGGCGGACTGCTCTTATCTCTTTTAACTGGCCGCCATCCCGAGCAGTAAAAATATGTATTAGATACTCAGACAGATTCATCGACCAAACTCCATTTTTTTCTGCTGATACAAAAGCATTTGTCTTTTTCTTCTTTGAATCACGACTCCAAGTAGCCTATGCATCGCCGCAGAAAGTAGGTTGTTAGATCGGAAAGAGTAATGAGACTATTATACTTGACCATGTTGATCTAGCAGAAAAACAATGTAATTTGACAATTAAAAAGACATACACACTTCAAGCCTGCGTCGCAGATTTTTCTAGTAACACAAGTACCTGTCGTAAATGAGAAGATTTAAACGAGAAGGTTAAACTGGTCAGTGTTATTTTCTTTGAGAAAAGTTATTATTATTAACATTATTATTAAACTAATCATCTGAATTCAATTTCTTGAATTGAACTAAATTCCTGGAAAATGAGTTCTTTGGGAACTCTGGTTACAACAAACCAATAGGAGTAATCGAAAAGATTGTTTTCCTTAAAACTACACCATCGATACTACATTTAAGTTCGACAAAAACTTGTTAGACGATCACTTATGCTATTCCATGTCCTGTAGTTTTATACTTGAAAAAGACATTTCCATACTACTGGTAACGAAATCATTATCAAATAGCTCCGAGGAATGTCTAGTCATGCTAAATAGTTGTTAAACTTAATTAATTTAAGGGTGCTACCAACATTTTGCAGACAAAATAATTGTTCAGTCTAATTACTTTTCATTTAGATTCTTCCCCTTTTTTAATATAGTGTTTCTATGTTTTGTAAGATATCACATGGTCCCCGGTGCCCCCCTTAATGAAAAATCATGGCTTCGCCACACTGGTGATGGGTCAAGATCTTGTTGATTATTTTTGTCCTTTAGTTGTATAAGTTGGGTTCTATAAACTTATATAGGCTGAATTCCATATACATTGTACACATGTTCATGGTTTACCTCAAAGTTGCACGGACATTCTTGACCTTTTACTTCTAATTTATCTTTGTACAATATAATTATACAATAATGTTTTCATCTCTATATCCTTCCAATAGAGTAACCGAGGACTTCTATTTATATGCAATGTTATCAACCTAATGTTGAAGGCCATAATCATGAAGTTAACTCCATCAAGTGTTGTTTTTATGTATCATCTCTTTTGTGGCATTGTGGATCATCGTTGTTCTTGACAATTTCTGGTGTGGGACTTAAATTATGGTACGCAAGCTAAATGGAGATGTAGAGAAACTCAAAGACATTGACAAAGTCCATTCCTTGGATAATGAGTTTGGTGTGGAGCATGAAGTTCATGGATCATGTGAGAAAGAATATTATGAAAATAGTACAAAGATTGTGAAGTTCAGTAATGAGGTCGTTCAGAAGGATGATGGCGATTTATCATTTGAAGAGAGTTTTGATTTTGGAGTTTATCAAGATTTTGATTCATATTTTGAGGAATATTCGTCTATAGAGAGCGATCAAGATTCATCTTTAGAGAGAGACATAGAACTCCAAACACAAAAGTACAATGGGAAAATCTTTATTATGCCAAATATGCACATAACCAAATACATGTCGCTTGAGCTCTATAGAAATTTGTTACAATATTCTATCAATCTCGACATTGTTGATCCGATTGAGTATGATCCCAATGACCTTCTAAAGGAGTCACTCGTTGTGTTTATAGTTTCCATCATTAAAAGTTCAGAACCCCCCTCTAATGCAGACTTACTTGCCCAATGGATGTTTAAGAAAGTAGAGGAATCACATGGTTCATTGCTACCATTGGAAGGGTGTAAATTTTTCGTGTTTGTAATTGGATCACATGTTTATGGGAATTCTTTTGGGAGAAAAATTGTTAGATGGATGACGTCTCTAGGGGCATCAAGAATTATGCCTCTAGGCATAGTCACTAATCACAGTCATCCCTTTTGGGACATATTCTATTCTTGGCTCTATGGTTTGGTAAATAAGCTAAATGGTAATGCTAAGAAAATCCAAAACTCTTTTGAGCAAGTCAATTCATCGGATGATGAGTTTGGTGATGAAGTCACTGATTTGGATGGAAAATATGGAGATTCTTCCTCATCAAGTGAGGAAGCTATTTGAATGTTGATATAAAGAAAGTCTTACAGTTAGAGGAGGCCACTTTCTTAGATGATGAGTTTGGTGACGAGGATAGAGGTTATAGATGAGGTGCAGAAGTTGTAGTATGAATTGAACAAGATTGTAAATATGTATTGTTAGTTGATAAAGTTGCGTGTTGTACACCATATAATATAAATAAAAATGAATGTATCTCACCAATATGGTATTTTATTTCATATGTTATGAATTTGAATACAATTATGGAAGATGCTATAATAATCATCTTAACAACACTATATGAGGTTTTTCTAATTATCATATGATTGACAATAGCCTAAAATTTATGAGAAGAATGCACATTGGACCATAAGCACAATGTGTTTGTTAATTGTTCAATGAACTCCATTCACCGCCTTAAATACTAAGAAAATGTGACATAGTATTGAACAT
>OY856409.1:673326590-673357750 GCA_963693085.1 Alisma plantago-aquatica | reverse complement strand
GTTAATCTTGAATTGGTGAATACAACATATATTAATTAAATTGGGAGTGACGCTTAATACCTTGAATTCTTCAGTTTGTCTTGAAGCAACAAATGTGTCCCAATCTTCTTTATCCAGGAAGTTCCACTTTTCAAGGGCTGACTTCTTCTTCTTATCACCATCTTTTATGTATTCTTTGTTGAGATTTGTCCTATAGTTCCTTAGCATCTTTCTAGTGCATTGCATCACACTTTTACGATGTAGCTTATCATCCAATGCAAACAAATTCTGTAAAATAGAATTGCTATTAACTAGTATCCAAAAATAGAATTGCAAATAATAGAATTTGTAATCTACAAAATAGAATTGAAAATAATAATAACTCACACATAAATCCTTCCATATCAAGTCTTTATTCGCCTAAGGAGCTTTATGCCAATTATAATACTTAACACCACAATGGCTTTGAGTGACAAACCCAAGATAGTTTACAAAATTATTGCGGTTCACTTCAATTGCATTTCCTACATTATCAAACTCCACAACCAATCTGGATCCACTGCCCCTTAGCATTGTTAACTTCTTCAGCAGAGTGATGCCCCTTTTCTTATTAACTTTTTGGTGATGCGCAACAAGTGCCTCAAGTTCTTCAGAGGGTACATGTGCATCATCAACCTAAAATTTGACAAAATAAACACACTGAATTAGCCCAATATAGAAATATAGGATATATGACATAACTAGAAGATAATGAATTTTTATAGAAATATAGGATATATTTTTAAAACTTACATTGGTATCCTCGCCATGCTCATCATGGACATCATCCTCATCATGGACATCATGCTCATCATGGACATCACGTTCATCATGCCCATGGTTAGCCATCTGAAAATGTCATTAAAAAGGCATACATTTAGCATTTGTATTAACTAGAAGATAATGAAACATTATATCTAAAAATAATATTGATATTAAAATCCAACATTTAGAATTTTATATAGTTCACATATAAAAATGAAACATTGAAATTGAAACATATAAAAAAATATAAACATGCGTGCCTCTGAAATTGCGATCTTTTATTAATTAACAATCCTTCATTGTGATCTCCGCGAACATATAAGTCATCATTAGCTTCAATATTTTGTGGAGTTGACAACCCAACTGAGAATGGACTGGAGTCATCATACTTATCATAGTACTCTTCTTCATCTATAGGATCTTCAATGAACTGTCTTTTACCACGAAGAACAACAAACCATTTATCATTTGCGGGATCATCGATATAAAATACTTGTTTCTCCTGTGATGCCAATATGAATGGTTCACCCTTTTCGTTCAAAGTTCACTAAACTGAAACCCAATTCATCCACTGTAACTCCTTTGGTGTTATCAACCTAATCTATGTAGTCAAACTCCCATATGTCTTCAATGACACCGTAATATGACATTTTAGCTTCACATGGACTCTTATCCTTTGCATTTGCAAAATACATAGTCAACACTTGAAGGGTGACCCCACTGTTTTGGATGACACTCTTATCATCTTGGCGCTTTGTGTAATATGTGAACCCATTAATGTCAAACCATTCATAAGACATAACATTCGATTTTGGTTTAAAGGCAAGGCATTTGATAGTTTTCATAATATCATCTGGTGTTTGAGATAGTTTATGTAAGACTTTATCTTCAAACCACTAAGTAAAAGTCTTGCTATGCTCTCTAGAAAGCCACATTAAACTGGCTCAAGGATGTTGTCTCTTGATAAAATTGGTATTTTCCTCGATATAAACACTCACTTCATCCATGTTGTGTAAAATATACAAGTGACCTTGTTCCAACTGCTCACAGTTGATTACTTTCACCCATGATCCCAAAATTCCTTTTCCCTCCTCAATATTCTTGTCATTAATGGGAGTGTCATTACCAGTCATAAAGTCATTGCAAAAATCCATAACCTCTCTCGCTACATAACCCTCAATAATACTCCCTTCAAGCCAATAACGATTTCGAACATCACCTTTAAAAATGCTCATGTATCGTTCAACGGGATACATCCAATGTAAGAAAATTGGTCCCAACATTTTCTCTTCCCTAGTCAAGTGGACAAAAAGATGTACCATGATATCAAAGAACGAAGGAGGGAAATACATCTCAAGCTGACATAGGGTAACAACCACTTCTCTTTACAAATTATCGAGAGTATCAGGGTAAATAACTTTGCTACACTGACTGTTGAAAAAGAAACAAAGTCTGGTGATTGCAAACCTTACATGCTTCAACAATATAGACCGAATTGCCACAGGCAATATTTGTTGCATTAGAGCGTGACAATCATGAGATTTAAGACCTATTAACTTCAGATCTTTCATTGATACCTATCTCAGGATGTTGGATGAGTAACCCTGTGGCACCTTAACATTTACCAAGCATTCACAAAAAGCTTTCTTCTCCTTTCTAGACAACGTGTAACAAGCAGGAGGTAAGTATGTTCTTTTATTACACATATCATGTAATTCTGTTAATTCTGACCTTATTCCCATTTCACATAGGTCCAATCTGGATTTTATCCCATCTTTAGTCTTACCTGGTATATTCAACAGAGTACCAATGACGCTATCACAAACCTTTTTCTCAACGCGCATGACATCGATACAGTGCCTGACTGTCAAAGAAATCTAATAAGGAAGATCCCAAAATATTGACTTCTTCTTGAATGAAGAATTGTCACTCCGTGTGGCCATAGTACATTGTGATCTCTTACCAAATTCATTGACAATGTCTTTTACTCTTTCATAAACAACATCCCCTAGTATAGTTTTAGGTGCACTCCGTTCCTCATTCCATCCATTGAATTCTTTGCGCTTCCTACGATACAGATGGAATTTTGAAAGAAACCTTCGATGACCAATATATACAGTCTTGCCGCCATGTTTTAGTCTTATTGAATCAGAGTTCTCTTCACATATAGGACACACTTTAGCTCCTTTGACATTATATCCAGACAAATTCCCGTATGCTAGAAAGTCATTAATAGTACAAAACAACATAGAATGCAAATGAAATGTCTCTCTTCGTGAAGCATCATAGGTCATCACACCTTCACCCTAGAGTTTCTTTAAGTCATTAATCAGAGGTTCAAGATAAACATCAATATCATTTTCAGGTTATTTAGGGCCCGATATCAATAACGATAGCGTAACGTACTTATTTTTCATACAAATCCAGGGAGGAAGATTGTATATAACAAGCATGATTGGCCAAGTGATTTGTTGGCTGCTCAATATCCCGTACGGATTCATCCCATCTGTACAAAGCCCAAGTCTTAGATTCCTATCTTCTTCACCAAATTTGGGGTACAATAGATCAATCTTCTTCCACTATGGAGAATCAGATGCATGTCGTAGGATCCCATCATTATTTTTCTTAACATCTGCATTCCACCTCAAATTCTTCGCATCTATCAGATTTGCAAACAAGCGTTGAAACTGTGATATTATAGGTAGATACCATATTACCTTGGCAAGAGAATCAGTTTTGGACTCCCCCGAAGTCGTCAATTTATACCGTGACGCACCACATTTTGGACAATATTTCAAATCCACATAGTCATTTTGTAATATTACACAATCATTCAGGCATGTGTGCATCTTCTTGGCCTCCGTTCCCATTGGACAAAACAAATTTTTTACCCGGTATATTGAGATTGGAAGCTCGTTTCCTTCAGGAAGCTTTTCTTTCAACAAAGTCAACAATGAAGTGAAGCTTTTGTCGCTCCATCTATTGTTAGCTTTCAACTTATACAATATCCACACAACGCTAAGCTTTGTAAACTTAGTACAACCTGTGTATAACAATATCTCATCATCATGCACAATGTTTCTAAATATGGGAGGTGGATCAGTGTGCTCTACCCCACAACTATCCAACATCACATCAATGATGTCTACTGGAACTGGTTTGTTCACATCTACGTCATCGGGGACAATTTCTTCTTCCACCCAAGCACTGCTATCGACATCCACTAGTTTTGAGTTTGAAATCTCTCCATGCCAGTGCCATTCTATATAGCCTTATACAATCCCGTTGTACATGACATGACTTTTGATTTCGTCACCAGTGCTGACTTTCAAGTTGTTACCGCAATGCCTACATGGACAGTAGAACCTATCTCCAGGTCGTTTCCTATGTTCCTCGGAAAATCAAATAAACTGATCAAGACTAGATATAAACTATGGGTAGCATCGATTGCGAATGGACATCCATGATCTATCCATTCTATGATGAAATAGAAAACAAGTATATATCAGGACAAGATTAGGGTCTAGGGTTAACAAATACATGTGATGTCATTCTTATATATAATAAATGTACATGTACCACCTATCCCATCCTTGAACACCTAATCTCACTAGTAAGTGTATAATGTGTATTGGATTTTCAAGAAAAGTTCGACAACATTTCCCCACTGTTCTCCAAGTACATATGTACTTAGAGAACAAATGGGGAAATACTACCAAAATTTTATTGAAAACCCAATACACATTATACACTTACATCCTAAGTGAGATTAGGTGTTCAAGAACAGTCCCAAACTGGGGACTATCTAAGATTTACTCCTAATGAGTAAATCTTGGACGGGTTTCTAGGCCAACAAATACATGTATGTTGTCATTCCAATAACTACAATCCTAGTTTCATCTTATATATAATAAATGTGTACCACCTATCCCATCCTTGAACACCTAATCTCATTAGTAAGTGTATAATGTGTGTTGGGTTTTCAAGAAAATTTCGGCAACATTTCCCCACTGTTCTCCAAGTACATATGTACTTAGAGAACAAACGGGGAAATGCTACTGAAATTTTCTTGAAAACCCAATAAACATTATACACTACATCCTAAGTGAGATTAGGTGTTCAAGAACAATCCCAAACTGGGGAAAATCTAAGATTTAATCCTAATGAGTAAATCTTGGACGGGTTTCTAAGCCAACAAATACATGTATGTTGTCATTCCAATACCTGCAATCCTAGTTTCACATATCCTAGGTTTCATGTAACAACTTTTAATCTAGGTATCATATTCTATAACATTGATTTTAACATTTCGAGTGTCAATGCATGTTCATCATCTTGGATAGATATGTAAATGTTAGGGTTTCATCACAATTGATGTTAGGGTTTCATCACAATTTTAGGTATCATATAGAGTATGTAGATGTTAGGGTTGCATCATGCAATAGGGATTTAGATGTTAGGGTTTCATTACAATTGATTTCATCACAATTTTAGGTATCATATACCCTCTTATCTTCCTTCTCCCTCCTTACCAACAGCCAGCACGACCGTGTGGGCTGGCCACGGCCGTGGCTGTGTTGGCGGAGCACAACCGTGTTGGGCAGCACGGCCGTGCTCGGCCTACATAGCCACGGCTGTGGCTAGCCCACACGGCTGTGCTTGTTGTTGGTAAGTAGGGAGAAGGAAGAAAAGAGGGACACCAAGGAGCAAGAAGAGGAGGAAGAAGGGTACCTATAGGAGTAGCAAGCGGGTGGCTGGAGTAGCAAGGAGGCGGACGGTGACCAGGAGTAGGAGACTGGTGACTAGGAGCAGGAGACCGGTGACTAGGGCGGCGACCAGGAGTAGGAGACCGGCGAGCGGGAGGCGACCAGGGCAACTAACGACGGCATCGGCGAGGAGAGCAACAATGAGAGGCGGCGATGTAGGGGAGCAACGACGGTAGGATCTACCAATGAAGTAGGCACGACATCATCGTTGGGAGGAGAAAGATCAAGCACAGTCATTTTTGCAATGAAACAGAAGAAAGGGGAAGAGTCTCCTTCTCGCGGGGATGATTAAGTTAATAAAAGGCATCAGTTATCTTAAAAATCGACACCTAAACATAATAAGCGTCGGTAACCGACGTCAATTGGACAATCCTTTACCCTAAATTTTTGGGCGGGGAGGGCGCGCGAACCCTTATCAGCGTCGATTATCGCACGACATCCGACACCCATATGGAAAAAATTGCACGTAATTTTTATCTTCTTTAGGTGTCGGTTATTAGGTAAAACACTGATGTTGTATGTTACACTTTGGGGGCAATTTTTCTCAAAAAAATTGGATTTCACGGGCTATTTTAGGTGTCAGTTTCTTTTCTTCAGCCGATGCTGAATCAAAAGCGATACCCATGTCTGGCTGGTCTTCAAATATAGCCGTCAGTTTTCCTCAATAGCTGACATGTAATGTTTATCAGTGTCAGTTTCATTAAATAACTGACGCCTCGAAAAGTGACGTTGAACGCTGTTTCTGTAGCAGTGGTGTCTGTCAAGGGCATGGAAGTGGATTCGATAAAGATTGAAGTCATCTCTACACTACCTCCACCAACATCAGTGAAGGAAGTGAGGATCTTTTTAGGACATGTTGGATTCTACTGCCGTTTTATCAAGGACTTCTCAAAAATTGCCAAACCATTATCTGAACTCTTAGAGAAATACGTCGAGTTTTCCTTTGACGAGTGATGTTTAAAAGCTTTATAAATCCTTAAAGAAAAACTGATCTCCGCTCCTATTGTGCAAGCTCCTGACTGGAGACTGCCCTATGAGCTGATGTGTGATGCATCATATTATGCAGTAGGAGCTGTGTTGGGTCAACGTAGAGACAAGAATACAACTGTCATATATTATGCATCAAAGGCTTTGAATGATGCAGAGTTGAATTACACCACTACCAAAAAACAATTGTTGGCGATAGTGCTTGCTTTTGAAAATTTTCACCAATATCTAGTTGGGGCTAAAGTGATACTCTAGACTGACCATGTTATCGTCAAATACTTGTTACAAAAGAAAGACACCAAGCCCAGATTGATTAGGTTGATTCTTTTTCTTCAGGAAGTTGATATTGAGATTAGAGACAAGGTAGGGGTTGAGAATGTTGTAGCCAATCATTTGTCTAGGTTGGAAAGGGCAGATGAAAAAATTATAGCCATCATCATTATTAAGGAATTCCTGGATGAGAAGTTGTTTGCAATTAAAATTGAGGATCCTTGGTTTGCAGATATTGTTAATTACCTAGTTTGTAAGGAATAACCTGCATTTTGGGGGTACTAAGAGAAAAAAATGATTTTTCCACTCATTGAAGTTTTACATTTGGGATGACTCGATTCTTTTTAAGCAATGAAGGGATGGGCTGTTAAGAAGATGTGTACCCAAATGTGAGGTAGAGGAAATCTTGTCACACTATCATTATCTACCCACATGTAGACACCATGCTAGCTCTAGGACTGTGACCAAAGTCTTAGAGAGTGGGTTTTATTGTCCTAACTTGTTTAAGTATGCTCACAAATTTGTTCATCATTGTGACGCATGTCAACATGTAGGTAATATCTCTAAGCGACATGAGATGCCCTTGAGTGTGTTTCAGGAAATTGAAGTTTTTGATATTTGGGGTATTGATTTTATGGGCCTATTTGTGTCATCTAATTCCAATCTATAAATAAAACTTGCAGTTGATTATGTGTCTAAGTGGGTGGAAGAAATTACCACCTACACCAATGATGCGCAGGTGGTGTGCTAGTTTGTGAAGGAATACATTTTCTACATGTTTGATGTCCTCTGCCTAATTATTAGTGATGGTGGTTCCCATTTCACTAATGGGCAATTTAAAGCTTTACTGAGAAAATATGGGGTGAAGCACTGAATAGGTTCTCTATATCACCCACAGACTCAAGGACAATTTGAGGTGTCCAATAAAGAGGTGAAGAAAATCTTGGAAATGACGGTCTCAACCAATAGGATGAGCTGGAGTTATGTGTTAGGTGATGCTCTTTGGGCCAACAGAATAGCCTACTAAACCCCAATAGGAACAACAACTTTTAGGCTGGTCTATGGTTGTGCATGCCATCTACCTGTAGAGCTTGAGCATAAGGCAAAGTGGGTCATGAGGAAGCTGAATTTCAACATAGATGAAATGCGAAGAAAGTGTCTTTTGGAGCTTAATGAATTAGATGATCTTAGGATGGATGCTTCTGAAATCTCTAGGATATATAAGGGAAGGACTAAGAAAAGTAATAAAGACACATTCTAAATAGGGTGTTTCTCCGAGATTTAAAAGTCGTCCTTTTCAACTCTAGGCTTAGGCTATATCTGGGTAACCTAAGGTCCAAGTGGAGTGGACCATTCACGATTGAAAAAGTCTTTCCCCATGGTGTTGTGAACATTGTAGATGGGAATAGGTCATTCCTTGTAAATGAATAAAGATTAAAGCAATATTTTGGAGGATAGGTAGAGCCACGGATAGAAGAGGTGCAACTTTGTACCGTTCCATAGATTCTTGCGCTATAGACCGTCTAGTCTAGGATGTTATACAATGATGCTTGTTGGGAGGTAACCCAATCTTTATTTCTTTATTTTTATGTTCCATTTCCATTTTTAGTTGTCACTTAGATTCAAATTCTATAAAAATGGTACCTTGACTCATTTTTGGAGTTTGCAGGGCTTAAAAGTCGGTACCACCAAGTTTAGCAGTCGGTGGCACCGAATGAGGTCAGTGTTTTGTCTACAACTACAACACAGACTCAGTACCACCGACTCCACTAGTCGGTGCCGCCGAGTCTTTGAAGATCTTTTGAGCACTCACTAGTAAGGACTTAGTACTACTGACTATTTTCATTAGTACTACTAACTTTTGGATGTGCCCAGGTTCCATATATCGAGTCCACAAAACTGAAAGCACCAACAAATCCCAACACTCAGTACTACTGACTCACCACATCAGCAATCCGGGTGGTCGTGATCCAACAGCCATGATGTGCTTCATCAAGTGGTCAGTGGTACCAATCCACGACACAAGTGTGTACTACCTATGTGTCATTGGTACCACTAAATCAAGGCAATCTGTGCCATCTATGTCAGCCAATCGTAAGTCATCGATGCAACCAACCACGGATTGTGCTAGCCAACTTGGTACCACTGAATCAAAAGTCAATAGTAGCAACTCTATCGTGTTTAGATATATAAGGAGGGGTGGTGGAGCCATTTCTTCACACCCTCAACATCCATTCCTCCTACATTATAGAGCAAGGCTACACCAGGTGTTGACAGTCTTCCCGAGCTTCCATTCTCTTAACCTCCTTCTTGCATCAAACAATGTGGCTCCTAGGAGAGAAATTGTTCCACCGCAGGGTGAGTTGGTCCCCCGGCCAACCCACATTCAACACCCATCCTTGGAGATAAGGAATCTCTATGAGGATTTAAAGACAAGGCATATCTTCCCAACATAATATGGTGATCACACATTGATTGAGAGGGCGGGATTTACTGACAACATGTGTTGGGTATGTCTGAAGCAAGAAATGGAGCGAGATAATCCTTTCTTCGATAATTAGTAGACCTACCCAGATCTCTTCCTGGAGTTCTTGGAATCACTTGACATTCTCTTCGCCCTCAAGCAGAAGATAGGAGGTGAATGACGGGAAGGAAAGGTCAACTTTCTCCTCTTCAACAACAACTATTCTCTCACATTGAGGGCCTTCAACCATATCTTCAACTGGGCTCACGTCCCAAAATGCTCGGCCCCATCTGACTTCAACTATGACTTGTCTTGGGAGTAGTTGACTGAGGTTCTAGAGGGAATGTGTATAAACTAGCACATCAGTTCTGTTACTGATATTGAGCATCCTTTTTCTTGTATGCTTCACCGTCTCTGCACCAACACTATTTTCACTCTATCCGATCAAGCTCAAGGGAAGGTCCAAAAGGCATACCTCTACTTTCTTGACAGAATACTTGAGGGGGAGACTGCTAATTTTGGAGTTTTCCTTCTGCTCCATATGATTTCTGTGAAGCACAATGTGACAAGGAAGCAGCCGATTCTATTTGAGGGTCTCACCACTGTATTGCTCTCCATTTGTGCCTTGATTTATCCACCCTCGAGCCATTGGAGGATACAACAAAGCTGAACCACTTCCGCAAGGTGAATCTTCTCTAATACCATCATAATGTGCCCTATGCGCATTGCACCCTCTGAGGCATATTTCAAGAGAGGAACCTTCCGGACCCTATCTTCAACCTATGCGGGGTGAATAATCTCATGTGGCCACTGAATGAGGGGGAAGCAGAAGATCGCCCAGGGCAGCAACTCATGGAAATAATGAGGAGCACATCGGTGATAATGATATGAAGTTGAGGAGGTGGAGCCCACCATACCCATCACCAAGAGAGAGGTCTTACATAAATGGGCCCGCACATACACTGCCTCGACATCCTTGCCCCCACCACCTTCCCAGGAGGAGCAAGACCCATACAACATGGTGGGTATGTATACCTTGCTGCAGGAGATCCAGACGGGAAAACAACAAAATTAGGAGACCCTGGCCGGCGTGCAGGATATTCAAGGAAGGCTATACCAGAACTAGTAGGCAATTTATGAGAATGAATGCCTTCTCTTATCCAATCAAGAGAATGTTGACATGCACCTATAGTATATGGAGCAATACCAACAACCTTTCTTTGACAACTATGGGAACCATGGATACTTCTAGGAGTGGTGGCTACTAACCTCTCATTGTAGGGGATGCTCCCTCCACATGACCCCAACATGCCACCTCCACCATTTTGAGCCCTAGTACCACTATTCCACCTCTTGGGTGTGAGTATTGAATATGCGGACATAGTCATATACAAGCTTTGGGGGGGGGTTGCTAGAACAACATTCTATCTTTGTTTTTATTATTTTTATCTTTAGTTGGTTGTTTTAGTTTTAGTTGTGCAAGTGTAGGATCCACATCTATCTAGTGTAATTGTGGTGTAGTAAATGCATGGTTTTGTTTTTGAATAGATTGTACTCTCTGTGTTGTTGCATGAAAATGGTCATATCCTTAAAAGCTTAAACTACAAAATCTTTCTGTAACACCACTTAAGGAAGTGTTTGGACTAGTCAGCTTTAGGACTTAGGACATACATGAAAGTCTGAATCAACTCAAGAATGTGAATAATGAAGATGTTGAGCCTAAAATGACCAAACCATAATGAGATCTTAAATGAAAATACAAGAAATAAATGTTTAGATCACCTTGAACATCAGTTAATTAAGAGGGACACATCATAATATAATAAAAGGCATTGTCTCTCAGTTGTGTGATTTGATTTCATTTCCATTCATTTTTGGCTCACCACTTCAAAAAAATTCATGAGCACTCCAAGCTGTTTTCCTTGATTGCATTGCATGGCACGATAGGAACATATTAGTTAGTTTGCATTTGAAAAAGAAGGAAAAAAACATTGCATTTGTATGCATTAACTATAGTGCATACCATCTTAGCTTGCATAACACAGTTCATGTAGTTGCCTACAATTCAACATCGCATGCATATTTTCCTGAACAAGTGGATTTTAATTTTGAGTTATGAAGTTGAAATGCAAGGATATACCACCAAGAAAATAAAAATAAAAAGAAAGGAGAAGAATTATAAAGGCAAGAAGCATAAACTTAAGAAAAGAAAAAAAAAGAGAAAAAAATTGTTCAAAAGAAATAAGGAGAAAGTATACCCCGCATGTTTGTTTTAGTGATGATTTAATCTACATGTGCATTCTTCTGAGTTGTGAAATAATCTCAACTCATTTATGCATGAGTCATTTCATAAAAAAATAGGCATTAGGATTCATGCATGTCATTCTTTTCATCCATCTAGGTTCATTATTATCTATGCATAAATAGATTGGATGTACTTACAAAATTTCATTTTCCACCCTTACTGAACCATTAATTGCTCTTATTGGTAGGCCACTATAATGATTTATCTCCACATTCATGCTTATACGGAGATCTGCTTCCAAATAGTTGGTAGTTAGGAAAGAGCAATTTAGTGTAGGGAATCACACAATACACCAAGTGAATGTTTGAGTAATTATGATGTTAACTGCTTTCTTGATAAGTGTCATTGACTGAAGGTGGACATCTTTTATGGAAGTTTTTGGTCACTTTAGAGCATTTATTAGTTTAGTGGTCAGTAATGGCCAATTTAGGGCTTGATAGGTGGATTTAGTTAAGAAAGGAATGTATGTGTTATGTCCTTCTACTGACTCTTGTCAAATATATTCAAGAGAGTGTTGCTTGAGGACAAGCAACATTTAAGCCTAGGGGAGATTGATGCATGTGTTTTTAGTCATTATTTTAGGCACATTTCCCTTGATTTCATGTGTAGATTAGTCATTTATTTGATTTATTATGCATGAAATGATATAGATGGCTTGTTTCTATTAAATGTATCAAATTATATGATCTTTACTATTTTATGTGATGTTTTACACATCCCAAGTGCTTATGATGTTTTTGTGCATTTCCAGGTGCAAGGAAGAGCCACAGACTCGGTGCTACTGACCTGGAAACAGTCGGTGGTACTGACTTGATGTTAGTGATGGACCCAGAAACTTACCTAGACTCGGTGCTACCGATAACTGAAGTTGGTGGTACCAAATTAGAATCAGCAAGCCTTAGAATGAATCTGGAAAACTCAGTGCTATCAAGTTTCCAACTCAATGCTACCGAGTTGACGCCAGAGAGGCCGCTCAAAAACCACAAAACTTGGTGCTATCGAGTCCAGTCGATAGTAACGACATGATCGAGATCGTGTGACCAAACATAAGTGACTCGGTACTACTAACTCACCTAGTTGGTACTATCGAGTCTTCCTGATTAGTCCATACGTAGATTTCACTCTAATCTAATGGTGGATGTTATTTCATACCCTAAGTGCCTTCTATGACTTAGGGGGATGATAGACATAGAGAAGGAAGTAGGCATTTTCATTACACGACAACCGAAGAGAGAGAAAATAAGAACTGAGGATTGAAAACTTCAACTGAGGAGATATGGGAACCTCCAGAGAATGATTTTGTAGCTGGAAGATAGCATAATGCTTATACGACAGAGGGGATCTTCCAGATGGGCAGAGATTTAGGGGTTACCTTAGTTTCTTCATGTTTTCCATGTTTTTATTCTTCCCTTCCATGTATCGATCGATGGAAACCATGCAAGGCTAAAAACTTTTATTCCATAGGATCTGGGAGTAGCCCGATTATACACTGTGATTGATTTCCATGCATTAATATTAGTTTTATCTCTTTTTACTGGATATAAATCTATGAAAGTTTTGTGTTCTACTTGTGCTTGATCACCATGAGTGGATTGATAGACGCTTAGTCATCTCGGGAGAGAGGTTGAGGGTTGGAGAGAATATATTTACCTGTCTAATGTGCCCTTTAGGGAAAGTGGAGTTAAAATGGGAAGAGAAACCTAGAGAATAATCATAAATCATCTAACTAATCAACCAATAACTATGAAAGTGGGATTGGCATTAGATTAGGCAGTGAATTACACTACGGGAGCGGGTAATTCTGGCTACATTCTCCTTATCTAGGGATTGAGATAATAGATGTTAGTGTGTGTGAGATTAATTATTAGTGTTGTTCGTGGTGAAACCACTATCCTAAGGAATTCACCTCATCTCTAACTAATTCAACCTTTAATTGGTTTTATTTCTACCTTTGTTCATTCCCCCATCCAAATTCAACCATTTAAAGTCAGCTTAGCTGATTTGACTGTAGTTTGTAGTGGTCTACTGGAGAAACACTTCCCCATGTTCGACTCAGGCCTCTTTGGCTTGTATTACTTTGATGTGTACGCTTACATTTTACACCTATAGTTTACTCATGTCAATACCCGAATGTGAGGTTGAGAGCATTTTGTCACAAAGCCATTCTTTACCTACAGGAGGGCATCACACTAGCTCGAGGACTACAACCAAAGTTTTAGAGATTGTATTCTATTGGACAACACTATTTAAGGATACTCATGAATTTGTTCATTATTGTGATGCATGCCAATGCGCAAGTAACATTTATAAATGACATGTAATGTCGTTTAATGTGTTTTAGGAGGTTGAAGTATTTGATCTATGGGGAATTGATTTCATGGGCCCATTTTTATCATCTAATTCTAATCTCTACATATTACTTATGGTTGACTAGGTATCTAAGTGGGTGGAAGCAATTCCAACCCACACCAATGACGCACAAGTTGTGTGTAGGTTTGTGAAGGATAACATTTTCTGTAGATTTGGTGTCCCTGACTGATTATTAGTGAATGGTGGATCACATTTCACCAATAGGAAATTTGGAGCCTTATTGTGTAAATATGGTGTGAAACAGTAAGTGGGTACTCCTTACCACCCAGAGTCACAAGGCCAAGTTGATGTGTCCAACAGAGAAATGAAGAAGATATTAGAAAGGATAGTCTCAACTAATAGGGCAAATTGGAGTTTTGTGCTTAATGATGCACTTTGGGTGTATAAGATGGCCTATAAATCAGTTACAGTATTGACTCCTTTCAGGTTGGTTTTTGGATGTGCTTGTCATTTACCAGTAGATCTTGAGCATAAGGTGAAATGGGCATTTAAAAAAGCTAAATTTTGGATTGGATGAAGTAGGTAGGAAGAGACTGTTGGAGCTGAATGAACTAGATGAGCTTAGGATGGAAGCTTATGAAGGTTTTAGAATTTATAATGAGAGGATGAAGAAGATTCATGATAGGTACATCTTGAATAGTGTGTTTCTACCAAGTCAAAAGGTTCTCACTTTTAATTCTTGACTTAAGTTACATCCGGGCAAATTGAGGTCCAAATGGAGTGGACCATTTGTGATTGGGTAAGTTTTTCCCCATAGTGCTGTCAAGATTATAGATGGGTACTAGGTCATTCCTTGTTAATGGCCAAATATTGAAGAACTACTATGTTGGGGAAGTGGATCCAAGAATAGAAGAAGTGCAACTTATGAAAATCCATTAGATTCTTATTCTTAGGAATGTCTAGTCTAGGACGTTAAACAATGGCGCTTGTTGGGAGGCAAGCCAACCTTCATTTCTCTTTATTCAGGTTCATTTTACCATTGTAGTTTTCTTTTCATTCTTAATTCTTGAAAAAATGATACATCGACTCATTTGTGGAGTGTGCAAATTTTTATAGAGTTGGTACTACTGAGTACACAAGTCGGTAGTATCAAATTTACATCAGAAAGTCACCCACACAAGAAAAATAGACTCAGTAATATCGACTATATCAGTCGACACCAATGAATCTCTGAAGATTTTCAAGCACCTAACTGATAAGAACTCAGTAGTATCGACATTTACGTTGGTACTACATACTTTTTGGAACTCCCAGGGTCATAACATCGAGAAAAAAATCAATAATATTGAGAAAGAATTTCCAACTCGATACTACTGACGGACTAGTCAGTAGTTCCGACACATGACATCAACAATCTATTGATGCTCGATTAAATGGAGGATGTGGTCTTCATCACAGTTGGTAGCACCAATCTGCACCTCTAGTAGGTACTACCGGCTCCAAGCAATCCGCGCTTGAGACAACATCAAATGTTAGTTGTCAATACATCCGAGCCACAGATTCATGCTTGAAACTCAGTACCAACTCTGGCCGACTCAACTATAAAAGGAGGGGTGGTGAATCTATTTTCTCCACACCACTTCCTCCACTCCTCCTACAACTCAGAGCAAAGTTGCACCGAGCACTGACGAACTTCACCGAGCCTCTCTTTCCTCATCCTCCTTCTTGCATCAACATCATGGCACCAAGGAGAGGCCATTCTATGTCGATGGACCAAGGAGAGTTGGTCCCTCGACCAACACACATCCAACATCCATCCTTAGAGATTAAGAAATTTTATGAAGAGATTCAAATGAGGATAATAGTGCCAACGTGATATGGAGATCACACCTTGTCGAGCGAGTAGGCTTCACCAACAATGTTTGGTGGGTGTGTCAGAAGTAGTTGATGGATGGAGACAATCCTTCCTTTAGCGACTGGAAGACCTACCTGTACATCGTCCTTGAGTTCTTAGCATTGCTGGAAGTTCTTGTCACCCCCAAGCAACAATTAGGATGCGAATGGTGGGAAGGAAAAGTCATCTTCCACCTCTTCAACAACAATCACTCCATCAATCTATGGGCATTCAACCGCATCTTCAACTGGGCTCACATCCCAGAACACTCGGCCCCTTTAGATTTTGACTACAACTTTGCTTGGGAGCAGTTGATTGAGCTGCTAAAAGGCTTTCACATCAGTTGGCACATCAACTTGGTTACTGACATCAAGCACCCCTTTGCTCACGTTCTTCACTGCCTCTGCACCAACACTATCTTCGCTCATTTTGGCCAAGCCCAAGGAAAGGTCCAAAGGACGGACCTCTACTTCTAGTACAAGCTATTGTAGGGAGAAACCATCAACTTTGGGGCCTTCCTTCTCCTCCATATGATCTTAGTTCGATGCAATGTGAAGAGTAAAGTATTGATTGTATTTGGGGGTCTTATCACCCCAATTGCACTACATTTTCACCTTGACTTGTCAACCCTCATGCCGATGGAAAATACAAATAAATTGGACCTCCAACACTTTTGCAAGGCGATCCTCCTCATCTTGCACCATTACATGGTGTATGGAAGCTACATATGTCAAGTATAGTTTCGGGAGCGTAGCATCCCTGACCCCATCTTCAACCTATGAGGAGTAGCCCATCTTCAATGGCTGCTGGATAAGGGAGAGGAAGAAGACGAACCTAGGGAAGTAGCTCATGATGACAATGAGTAGCAAGGTGATGATGATGAATCCAATGACAATGTTGAGGAGGTGGATCTTATCATCCCCATTACCAAGAGAGCGGTCCCGCACAAATGGGCCTGCACAAATGGGCCCGCACATACGCTTCTTTGACTTCATCTACCCTGCCCCCTTCTTAGGAGGAGCAAGACCCATACAACATGACATGTATTGTGGGATGTTGTAGGAGATCGAGATAGGACAGCAGCAGCATCATGCGATGCTGGCTAGTATATAAGAGATATAAGGAAGGTTGTACCAAAACCAGGAGGTGATATATGAGAATGAACACCTTCTATGGGAAAACTAAGAGAATGTTCACATGCTCCTACAACGGATGCAACAATATCAACAACCCTTCTTTGACCATTACTGGAACCAGGGGTACTTTGGAGGGTACTCGCAGTCATCGTAGATGCCACCATCAAATATATCTTTTTAGGGGATCTTTCCTCCCTATGACCCCAACATGCCACAACCACCTCCTCCATATTGAGAAATGGTACCGCTATTTCACCTCTTCAGTGTGAGTATTGACAATGTGGACATAGTCTTATTTAAGCTTGGGGGTGCTGGAATATGATTCCATCTTAGTTTTTTATTGCATTTTTATCTAAGTTGTTTTATTTTTGTTTTGGTTTATGCAATGTTAGGATCCACACCTATCTAGTGTAATCATGGAGTAGTAATGCATGGTTGAATATGTCGATTCATAGGTGTTGGTGAAAAGAAATGGTCAAGTCTCTATAGCTTAATTGTGACATCTTTGTGCAATACCACTTGAGGAAGTGTTCGGTTAAGTCAGCTCAAGGATATAGGATATGAATGAACATCTAAATCAACTCAGAATGTGAAAGAAGATGTTGTTGAGCCTAAATTGATCAAACCTTTAATGAGATATTAAATGGAAATCTAAGATAGAAACCTTAAGATTACCTTGTGCACAGGTCATTAAAGAGGGACATATCATAATCCTATGACAGACATCATCTCTTAGTTATGTGATTCCATCGATCTTTTCCATCCAATTTTGACTCACCACCTCAAGATGAACGAGTATTCCAAGTTATTTATTTTGATTGCATTGCATGGCATAATCAATGACATGGTAGATTTTCTTATTTTTGCTTACATTCAAGAAAAAAAAACAAAAGTTATATTTGTATGCACGAACAACTTTAGTGCATACCATCTTAGTTGCATAACAACTGCATGTAGATTACATACATTTCATAGCACTCATTTCTTTTTGTCATGCGGATTGTAGTCTTCATTTAGGAAGATTGAAGCAGGGACATATCTCGACATTAATAAAAAGAGTATGAATTGAAAGCTCGAGCTTAAACCCAATCATGCTGAAGACAAGAAAAATTATGGGCTAGCAAAAAAACTAATCTCAAAATTTTCTTAAAGAGAAAGCATGTTCTTGAGTCTTCTTGAAGAGATGAATTAAGTCACATAACGTATTTGTTTGTTTTTGATAATCTCATTTTCTATTATGAGATAGCTTCATACACACATCATGTGTCAAAAAGAGAAAAAAAAGAAAAAAAGGCAATAGGCATTAGGACTAATGCATAACATTCTTTTCATTCATGTAGGCCATCATTCTTTTTGCATAAATAAGTTGGATGTACTTGTGATTCTTCAATTGCCACCCATCCCATATCATTAATTGCTCTCATTGGTAGGCCACTCAAATGATTTATCTCCTCATCTATTATTATAACGAGATATACTACCAAGTAGTTGGTAGTTAGGAGAGAGCAATTTAAATTAGGGAATCACATAGTGCACCAAGTGAATGCCTGAATAATTATTATATTAACTACTTTCTTGATAGTGTTCATTGATCAAAAGGTGGACATATACTATGGAAATTTTTGGTCACTGTATAGCAGTTATTGGTTCAGTGGTCATTGATGGTCGGTTTAGGGAGTGTTTGGTGGATATTAAGAAAAGATTTCATGTGTTATATCCTTTTGCTGACTTACATCAAACAGATATGAGAGTGTGTTGCTCGAGGATGAGCAACATTTAAGCTTATGGGAGTTTGATGCATGGGATTTTAGTCATTTTTGCAGGGATGTTTTCCTTGATTTTATGTGTTGATTTGTCATTTATTTGACATATTATGCATAAATTCTATCAATGGCATATTCTACCTAAATGCATCAAATTATATGATTTTTTCTATTTAAGATGGTTTAATATTCATCCTGAGTACTTATCCACATTCTTGTGCATTTTTAGGTACACTCCAACTTGACAAACTCGGTACTACTGACATTCCAAGTCGGTGGTACCGACCTCACGTCAATACTGGACCAGAAGACTCACCCAAACTCAATACTACCGACACTCAAATTGAGTAGTATCTAAACCTCATTAGTAATGCGCAAGAATGAATCCTGAAAACTCAATACTACCGAGTCCACAAACTCAATACTACCAATATGGCATGAGTGAAGTAGTACTCGAGCAACCTAAAGACTCGATGCTATCAAGACAAGTCGATAGTATCGACATTGTGATGACTCGCGGATACCCTAGAAACTTGGTACTACCGACTTGCCAGTCGGTAAAACTGAGTCTGCCCAATCACGCAATCTAAAAATAGCACTCTAATCCAAAGGCTGGCATTATTTTGTACCTTAAGTGATTCTTATGACTTGAGGGGAGTTTATCTAGACCTAAGGAGGTAGCCATTTTCTATTTCTTGACACTAGAGAGAGAGAGAAGAGAAGAGGAAGGAAGTGAAGGCTTCACTCGGGAGAATCTGAGCACCCCCAAAAGGTGAATCTATAGTCAAAATATAGAAAATTGTATGCACAACGTTGGGGATCATCCGGATCAATCATTCTTCAGGGGTTACATAGTTTTTCTAAAGTTTCCCATGTTTTTCTCTTTCTCTACCATGTATTCATCAATGAAGATCATGTGGGGCTAAACCCCTCGATTCCTTAGGAACTGGGAGTAGCCCGAATATACATTGTAATTGATTTCCATGCATTAATATTAACTTTTTCCGTATTTTTTGAATATAAATCTATGAAGTTGTCTTGTTATATTTATGTCTGGTCAACATAGACATATTATAAGACACTTAATCATTTCAGGAGAGAGGTTAAGGGTTGGAAAAGTATAGATTTACCCATTTATTGCACCCCTTGGGAAAGGTGGAGAATAAATGGGAGGAGAAACCCAAAGATTAATCGTCAAGCACCTAATTAATCAACCAATTACTATGGAAATGGAATTGGCATTAGAATAGATAGTGATCTACACTACGGGAGTGGGTAGTTCTAGCTACAGACTCTTTATAATGTGATATGTGGTAAAACTATTGTCCTGAGGAATTCCCTTAAATATGAATAACTTAATTACTAAGCTTGTTTTGTTCTACATTTATTTCTGTTCAATCAAACCAATTCACTTTCACCGGTATAGTTGATTATACCATAATTAGTAATAGTGTTTTGGAGAATATTACCTTATGTTTGACTCCGGCCTCAAAAAGGCCTATATTACTTCGATACGTTCACTTGCATATAACACACAATAAACACGTGTCATTCAACCTTATGTAAAGTGAGTATTAGGTTAACTAATTTCAATTACATGCTACTTTTTTGAAAAACGAAATCAGATTTCACATATTTTAATAGGACACATAACAATTATTTGAGGTGGCAACAGCCTGATTGGGATGATTTCACACTACAATTGCATCATCATGATACAATTATAAGCGGTTTGAAGATCACACAAGACAGTGCACTAGCTAGTTCAACATAATATTTTTGCTATCATTATTTGTAATTTTATTTATCCCTTTCTTATTCTAGGTTTTTTCTTTACAGAATTTTGATGCACTTCCTAAATCTGTCCAATATTTGTCTCAACCACTGAAGATAGGTCTTTATTCATACAAAAGTTATTTTGTGAATGGTTACAAGTTTTATTGTCAAGATGTAGAAATGAATCATGCCACACAAAATAGTGGCATTGCCACATATGGCCCCGAAGGTGGATTATATTATGGGTTTTAGAAAACATTTTGGAGATCCATTACCATAGAATTAAACTTGATTATCTTTTTAAATGCTCATGGTATAATAATGAAGAATAAGGATTTTTGGTTGATGAGTTTAACATTGCATATGTTGAGACACGTAAGAAGAGCTTTAATGATGTGTCATTTATTTATCCAGAACAAGATGAAAAAGTGTTTTACTGATGGATCCCATAAATGGGAATTGTTGTGTTGTGTGTCATTAGAAACCTAGAAATGTTTATAGTGAACATGAGCACATTTTGAACAAAGAAATGAACAGTTGGGAAGAGGTTATGAGCCAATCCTTCTTTGTGGGTTGGATGATGACCATGATGTCACATAGACAAGGTGTGTTATACCTAGCACAGTTAAAGTGTCTAAAAATGTAGTCAAAGAAATTCTACAGCCTAACAAGAGGAAGAGATCAGAGGTATTAATATATGAAGGCTTGCTTATTTTTTCAATTTTTTAGGATTGTTGAATTTATATCATATTTATATGCACATTGATTGCTTTATACATTCTTTGTAGGGACATGCCTCCTAATCCAATGTATAAGTCTATTAATAGAATTATAGAAGAGGAAAATCATGGCGATGAAGTTTCAATAAGGAAACCAAGTTTGTTATGTTTTATATTTTATATGATTACAAATTTCCCTTTATTTCTTTTTGCATACATAGTTTAGCCTTTTTCATTATTGTTATTAGCTTTGGATCTTGAGAAGGCTATCAAAAGCAAAAGCAAAATATCATCTCACATGTCTCTTGAATCATCTACATGTATAAATCATATTTGAAATGTACCAAATTATATAAAGAGATGCTTCAAGTTTTGAGATCTACTCAAATTATATTTATTATATGAAATAGAGACACTCTTATCATTGCTCAAAACTACAAATGGAATTCTAAAAGCAAAAAACACCTCTAAAACCTACAATCTAGATCCATTTGAACAACACTTCATTGAGCTGAAGTCAAGTACTATATGCATATTCTTATTGCAAATATATGTATTGATGTTGTCTACCACTAAATCTAATTATTTGTATACTTATTAAGAACAAAAAAGGCAACATGCTCTAATATTCGTGATGATGAAATGCCAATGACTGATGCATTGAAAGGAATTCAAGATTTTGGTATTTAGATGATTTAGTATATTCTATTTTGTGTTTTCTATAACTCATTTCCTTTTATCATTGTGTATTATTGATATGTTTAGGAAAGTCCATGTATGAGAAGCCATCCTCAACTAATCCCAAGAAAAACATAAACCTTAATTAGAAAATGAAGTCCATTCTAGGTGAATCTGATGCATTGGTTCATGGTTCATCTCAGAGGACTAAAGGTTTTGACATATTTATTATAAATACACCCGCTCTCCCATTCTAATGTATGTTTTTGTGGATATGATTTTGTGCTATTATTGTGTATCATTTAATGTCTTTAGATAAGTCCATTCCTGGGAAATCTTTCTTAAATAGTGCCAAGACAGACAATTGTGCGAATGGAAAGAAAAAATCCACCCCATAATGCTGTAAAGTCAAAGATGCATTTAAATAAAAAGTCAAAGTCTATTGCTAATGCCTCAGGTCATGGTGCATCTACAAGAAATGAAGTTTTGGGTATTTTTTATTCAAAGTACACCCACCTTCCTAATCTTGTTTTGTTTTATAGTATTGTTTTCCTTCTACTAGTATGCATCGTTAATGTCTTTAGACTAGTTTGTGCTTGGAAAATCTGCCTTAAATATTGTCAACGTTCATCTAAATGGAAAGAAAAAGGATATTCAATTTGATGTTGATGCTCGTGGGCCAACATCAAGGACTAAATTGTTAGATATTTTGATTATAAATACACACACATTGTTCTATTTTGTATTTTGTAGAAAATGATTTGTTTCTAGTATAAATTATTGAATATGATTAGGTAAATCTATGCATGGAAAATTTGCATCATATACTACCAAGAAAAAGGTGCATTTGAATTAACAGACAAAGCCTTCTCATTCTGATTTTGACGCAAGGTGTCATGGAACATCCTTATATAAGGAAGTTTAGGTCGTTTGATCATAAATACAGTATCCTACACATTATGTTTTATGTTTTGTAGAAGTGATTCCCATTTCGTAATGTACTTCATTGAATGTGTGGGGAACTTTGTGCATGGAAAGTCTATCTCAAACACCATGATGACAAATACACATCTGAAACAAAGGACGATGTCTATTCAATGTGATTCAGATTCTTTAGATCTTGGGGCATCATCAAGGAGTGACATTTTAGGTATGTTAGTTGTAAATACACCCACTCGCCCATGCTCCATGAAACACACATATATGTAAATACTTGTTTGGTATTTGAATCATATGTTCTCTATATGCTATCATAATATTTTTATTTTATTTTACATAACACATTACAACAGGAAATATGCAATGCAACAAGAGGGTATCCATCATTCTGAAAGAGATTGAAGAATATGGAGACATGTGTGAAACTCCCTTACATTTTCATAGGAGTGATTATCATATAGATGAATCTCATTTCCATGAAGATATAGGCGAGTTGTGTCAATTTATATGTAATCATTAACTTGATCACTTCTCATTACATCCCTTATTGCAAATTTTAATACTTGTTTATATTTTGAAGATGACTTAAATGTTCAACGAACTTCAGAAAATCATTTTCCAGGTATTATTTTTAAAAGAACATTTTTTTGTTAGGGAATATCACCAAAATTACATTCGTACACTTATGATTTGCAATTGAATTGCTATTGATTCAACAACTGCTACAAAAAATAAGGGGATGCACGAAATACAAAGTTGTTGCACCCAAAAAAAGGGAAAATTGGAAATGCAAAGTTGATAGTAAGTTGGGAGTTCTCATTGGAAATGAAGCTTCAAATCTAGAAAATCGCTAGGCATTCATGTATGACGCATAAAATATTTTCCCATTGTAGAAAATAGGGGAAAAAGACAAGAAATGAGTTTTGCATGTGTGATGGATTCTTTAAAGCTGTGCAATAATATAATGTCAATATTCAGTAATGATTAGTGTGAGTTTATATCACTTATATATTGTTATTCAATTTCTGAGTAGGATGATTTTGACTTTGTAATGGAGGATGGGTATAGTAAAGCTCCTATGGATGGAGTCGTCTCATGGTGCAAATCAAGAGTTGAACAAGATATTAGAAACTGGAGACACAAATTGAAGAAGAAATATAATGATGCGGACAAGTCCATAGAGGAACAACCTCAGTCAAGCATGAATAAGAGGATATTTTTATAATCCTTGGGAAGAACTATAGCAGTATTGGGACAAACCAGAAACTAAGGTGATGGTGAACTATAATATGTTAAAATGCAATTACATATAAAGATTTTGTTACTATTTCAACAATTTCATCTTCTAGCATCAAGAAACAAGGGTAGTCGATGTGTTACAGGGCCCACATATACTGGCGGACCTATTTCAATTGCAACCCTACGATACAATTTAGTATGCCTAGTTAGTATTTATGATTTTTTTTAATCTTTTGCAAGGATTCTATATAGTATTCTAATTGTTGTACACTCCACAAAATGTTCAGAAGAAATAAGAAGGATAAGAGTTTACATAACAAGGCATATTTTGGTGCTCATTTAGATCACAATAATAACTTTCTAAATGAGAGGACGGAAGCTCTACTTGTAAGTTGTAAAATGACCATTCTTACTAAATGACTTTCTCACTTACTTGGTACATTGTCCTTTTTTAATGAATATTCGAGATAAGTTGCTCAATCTTGTGTGGAAAAAGGGGTTGATAAAATACAAGATCCGTTAGTATTTGGATCTATTATGGGTGGCATTTATGGCCCACATCATGGAGGGTATTAAAGGGGATATGGTGTTGGAGTGTCTTGTAGAGATATGCAGAACTGGAAAGCCAAAAAATCTCTGCATTCAGCTGTCCCAGATCTTCAACAACAACTAGAAGACAAGAATAAAGAACTAGAGATATGAATGAAGAACTTGCTAATGCTAAAGCTAAAATAGTGACATTGGTAATATTTTTAAACCTTGCATGATAGTAACTTTGATTTTTATTTACATATTAATAGGAGGGACAACTTTGTAAGAGGTATGTGATGGAAACAAGGGAGGTGTTGTGTAAGAAAATGCTCAACAGATCAGAAAAAAAGTAGTTTTATATCTACATATAAAAATCACATTTAGGAGTATATATTATAATATAAATAACATATATATCTATTTTTCTAATTTGTAGGGCCAGTCTTCACGCAAGTGGCATGCTTTAGCTCCATCATGAAATGAAGATTCATCTTAATTTTTAGAAACTTGATGATTTGTATAACATCCTTTTTGAAAAAGTTTTAAACTTAGTGGACATGTTTGGCTTATTAGTCAGGCATTAGCATATCTGAACATATGGTTGTGTGTCACTTAATGCAATCCTACATGATTTTGTTTGTGATTTAGGTAATGCATAGATAGTTCAAACATGTCATCACACTATTATTACTACATTTGGCTATAGATATGTTTCTAGATTATTGAATGTATATTTTCTTTCATGTGGTATCCATAATCCCTTTGGATGATGCACGTGATCTACATGAAACATTAGAATGTGATCTTGACAAACAATATTGTGTGTTTGTATGTTCTATTTGTGTTTTTTGTACTTGCAACAGTGAAACTCATCACAAAAAGTATACTAATACCTCTAATATCATCCTTTATCTTCTCTTATTATGGTTAGAATTTCATAAAAAATAGAGGTAAATTTGTTTATATTGTACTAAAACAAATTATCAATATCTTTGATTGTAGATTTTTTAAAGAATCCAAGTAGTGTTAACTTTGAGTATCATTTGTGAATACAAAAAGGTAAGTTTTCCTTCCATTGTTTCAAGTTCCAACCCACTTAAACCTCTCATTTTTTATGGAATTAGGGCTCTTTCTAACTTCAGCACTTTTCATATATGTAGTGTATGCTACTATAATCATCTCTAACACAATCTATTCAGCAGTTAAACACCTGCCATAGTTATAGCAGATCCATGATGGAGGGAATCTAGAAATCCTCACAATTGTTGTTTCTTCCCCATAGTAAACACAACCCTAGTGTGGCATTCCATGAAGAACTCTATGAAAGTAGAAGGTGAGAAACTGACTAGTATTTCCTAGGATCATGTCCATAAATATAAGAAAATGTAATGTTCCTATTAAATATCAAATTAGGACCTTATCTTCACTTTGACAACAAGATTTTGTCATGATCAAATTGTCATAGTAAAATGGTTTTTGGGAATGTCCTGTAGGGTTGTGCTGGCTCCAATAATAAGGCATATATATTTGGGGAATATCTTCCAGTCTCATGCCATGCTCTACTATTCCTAGAGGTCATCTAAAGGAGGTTTCCTAATTGCAGAAGCTATCGATATCTTTGATTCTTCTCAATGGCTTGGTATATTTCTAAATATGAATATTTTCTTTTGGTAGATGCTAGGCTCAATTGTATGTCCTACAATTTTGAGCTAGGTGTGTAGAATGATTTCTAAATAAGAGTCACTCATTTACTTCACATTATATATGCTTGAATGGGGAGGATATTTTCAAGGACTTAACTCATGGCACATTATTATGCACTTACTAGTAGAATGTACACCTATGAATGGAAATGGATCTTGGTCATGTTTTAATGGACTAGTAGGGTACAATGATGTAGGGAGTACTAGCTCTCCCATTTTAGCAATATAAACTAGTCTAGAAATGCTCTAGAAAGTAATCATCACATGATTCACCTAAACAGGCTATTTATTTATGGATTCCTTGTTAGAATTCCTGTGGGGTCCTTGTTGGTGCACTCATGATGCTCTACTCATTCTTTTAGTTTTATACATGAAAAAGATCAAAACTTAATCTTTTTCTTTCTATAGGTGTCACTATTGAAAAATCAGCTATCACGCTCTTAGTCTCCATCATAACATCCTTCATTGGGATGACCCGATACTAGCTAGAGCACCTTCACAAAATGATTTTTTCATAAGTGGAATATCCATTCAGCTAAAGACCTTTTGAGCATCGTCTATAGTGGAAGTTACTTCTCTCTATCATGATTGTAATGACATTCATATCATCAATGTGTAGATAGATGTTCACCAATTTGTTGCATCTACTGAATAGTGTATTATGGGGTGGGGAATTGCTTACATGCTCAAGATATGGTGCATTTCTAGAGCATACATCGTTGTGTCATGGGAACATGAATATTTGAAGACCGGCTTTATAGTGGAAGGTGTTTACCTAATAACTATCCTACACTTACAACCACCTAAACAATGGAAACAATTAAGATTGATTTTTGCATAAAGGTAGAATTTTTTTCCATACAAGTTCAATTCTTATCAGATCTTCTATATTCAGTTCATCCAATAACCAATGTGTTGTGCTTAATTCATTTTAGTGTCTGTGTACTTTGTTATTCTATTGACGCTATTATTTGTATTCATGCCACATTGTGGATGCGACTTTGTGGTTGTCTTCTCTTCTCTAATTGGTTGCCTTGCATAGAATATGGCTTTGTTGCTTCATCTACTATATTGACATTTGACACCAAATTCTTTGGATGGAGAAATATGCACAAAATTTTCCTGTTCTAGTGTAATTATGCATTTATCACACTATTTTAATGCCTTGTACACCGATTATATTTTTATAGTGGTGGTGATTATCAATGTTTGCTTCACACACACTCATGTCTTAGTTTTGTTAGGCTTAATGTTTTGCATTCAGGGGACGGGGTTTCTTATTATGAGATCCACATTTCATGGGTTGAGTGGGGGATGTCCTCTTTTTGTTTTTTGTTTGAGTCTTCTATGCCCGTGATGGACTTGGGTTCACCCATTTCCAATTTGAGAGGAGGTATAGAGTTGATAAACAAAATATATTGTGTTATGTATTTCTATGGATAATAGAGTTTTTATTAGAGATAATGTATGCAGTCATAGTCCACATGTACATACCCTTTCTAAGTATAGAGAAGCATGATTTACATGTTAATACAACCACAACTATCTTGTTTCCTATTTGTTAACAAACATGTCCATACACTGAATCACGCTCCTAATGATATGATGCTTTCATGTTGCTTCCGAATTGAAAAGGTTTGCATGATTGTAGACAGTGAGAAATGCACCCTTTGCAAACAGATATGTATGTATAAGGGTATTGGGTTCTTGATATTTCACTAATAGAATTTGCATAATGGAATTCGTTAGTTAAAAAAAGGAAAGTCATGGCAGGCTACTAGAACAATAGTTTTTTTCAAGGAAAACAATATATCGGTAGGATTTCCTTTTGTAGAAAAGGTTGGTCTTTATGGTCTTGGCAAGATGAGCTCTAACTCAGCAGAAAGAAAATAATATACGTGGATAATTTCCTTTTCTAGAAAAGGTTAGTCTTTAATGTCTTGGCAAGATGAGATCTGCCTTAACTAGGCATAAAAAATCAATTAGTTGGATTGGATGGTTCAATAATTGATGGCGTAATTTTAAAGGAAGGTGCAGATACACAGGAACAACTTCCTAAAAAAAATTAGACCCTTTTAAGAATAAAATATAATTAAAATATATATGAAGTAGAGGCCTTGACAGAGTCAACCAAAAGAAAACCAAAAAACAATCTATCTCTCTTTAAACTTATCATGAGGGGTAGCCCCTACTTTGATTCCTCAAATGATTATATTGAGGTCACCAAACTATGGTCACATGGTTTCAAGTGGCAAATGAGACAAAGTAGAAGGTGGTCAGCGCAATCTGTGATTAAAAAATGTTCTTATCTTGGAAGGTATGCGTTTTTCTTCTTCCATATATTGCCATTCAACATATTCAACCACTTCAACTAGTGGCTCGAATATGACATTCAGTGGATTTTTAAAGGAGCTCGACCTTTGTGAAAATCATATTTGGTCGTCAACATTATCATGGCTCTTGTTTTTAGCGATGATGGTTTGGATAAGATTAGTAATTGTCTTGTTTTAGGATGATTTATGAAGGTTCCAAATGACCTTGTTGTGCCTCATGAATGGTGATTGGAGTAGGCTAGGTGTTGCCATGGCACGACCTCTAGGGCTAGAAACCATGATTGTCACACTTAGTCAGCATAGTCACACTTCTCATATAGCCTATTTTTTGTCCGATGTTTAAAACGTAACTGCATATTAGTGTATATTTTGTATGAGAACTTGTTTACATATAGGTTCTCAGATCCAAGTCTAGTATTAGTGATTAACTTTTCTTTAAGAGAGAGTGAGAAAGTGAGATTACTTGAGCTGGTGTTTTACAAGTATAATGTAGATCTGGGCTACCTCTAGTAGTAACTGAGTTTGAGATTTACTGAAAAAATTATCTAAAATGGGAGATAGCATAACCATATCCTCATCAGATGTAGCTGCATGCCATCCAAGTATATCTATTTAGTAATTGGTTCACAACCCACATCTATATACATCTCAATTTAGAACACCTTTTCATTTTGATGATCTACTAATATGATTCTTTTTTATAAATAAGTGTTAACTGGTTGGTGCTTACACTATGATGCCTTATACACTCCATTTTGCTAAGAAGAAACCCTTGTATTTTCTACTATTTGGATTGTAAAAAGAATATTCATAACTTGATGAAGATGATTATGATGTCGATGATTTAGATGTTTCTTTCAATATATTTTCTATATGATATTTATGTTTATGTTATCACATAACGTCTTCCTAAGGATAGTAATTGTTCTGCAAATAAATTAAGTGTTTTAGTAAGATAACCTCATAATAAAGATCACCATGATTGATGTAGTGTCTTTCTAGTTGATTTCATGATGGGTTCAGTACAACTAACATGTTTTTCTTCTTCAGTGGTGTATGTCAGTTGAAATGGTTGTCGATTTTCATGCCAATTCTACAATATATTGGGCATTCCTGCATCTTTAGCCAATCAATTGGATTTAGCTATATGACTAGACAATTTCTTCTTCTGTGATATATGCCAGTTGGAATGGTCGCCGATTTTCATGCCAATTCTACAATATATTGGGCTTGCCTACATCTTTAGCCAGTTGATTGGGTTCAGCTATTGTGACCAGGAAAACCCTGCTCTCTGACTTTTGTGTGTCAAGGCTTTGAGTTCTCCGTAAGTAGATTTTATTGTGACATTGCCTTAAGCAAAATGGTTTCCACACCTTTCTTTGGAATTAGGGAAAAGGATTTCCACATCTAGTTGAGCCAACTGTAGTGGTCATTACTGCCACACCAGCTACTTCATCATCAGAACTAGCAATAGCAACTACAACTTGATCATTAACCAACATCATATCTGGGTGGTGAGTACCCATCCTTTCTCCACTATTGGTGCACAACAACATAAAGCCAGCCTGTAGAAGAAGAGGAATGTTCCTGCAAATTCACGTAAGTCCTTTGGTAAACCTCTCTGTTTACATTTAGATGGGTGCATAATTTTGTAGAAAATATGTTTGTTCTAAGGATTCTCACACTAATTCTTTCACTCTTTCTGGCTACACCTGCACTGACAGAACCTACCCAACACCTAGTCATAATAAAGTATGCAAACTCTACTATAGCTTCCCATGTGTTAGACTTGTAGGTTAACTAACTATGGGCATGTTTTCTTTGTTGAATTCAGGTGAATTTGAAGAAATAATGCATTGAGACTATCCATGTACAAGGCTTTTTCTATTTTCTAGATCCATGCACTTCGATTCATTGTGTTTGGTAATCTGACGTTGTCGTGAGGGTGGGAAGGACACACGACCTTTTTCGTTCACTTCTACAATGTGAGATCACAGAAAGTTCTATTGGATCTCAGTGCCAAGATGTTCTAAAAAGGAAAGTGTTGTCCCACATCAAAAGTGCAGGATTATGTCCATTTTGCAGACACTTTAAACCAAACTTAGTATTTACCCTACCTTTAGCATAAAATCCAATACAATCTGCCTAGCTACAGGTAACCAAACGCCCCCATGTAGTTCATTTCTAAATGCTAAGTTCATAATGATGCACGAAACATAAACGATTAGTTTTATATGAAGATATACGTGTTCTTATCTATTCATATCATTCATGTTTTGTTCTAACTATAATTTTTATTTGATTGGATTCTCTTCTCCCAGTTGTTGACAAATAATCCACCACTATTTTACACCCGCTTGTATGACAAAAAGGCCCCAGATCCAAACTAAAAGTTTCACTCTCAGTGCTATTTTTGCAGATGATGACATCATTAATGAATTTTTGTTCGTTGGAGTGGGCAGTGTTGATCTCTGGAGGAAGACAAAATTACCGAATTGTTAACTCAAAAACAATGGTCAAAGCAATTGAAATGCCTTGAAGGATTCAGTGTAAAGGAGATTGTT